>CM050167.1:115469375-115492636 GCA_027410445.1 Discoglossus pictus | reverse complement strand
CTGACGTAGGTGAAACCGTCTGATGCCCCTGGGTTCTGCTCTCGCCAGATGTCCTCCAGGGAGAAGCGGGCGATGATCTCCCGCAGGGCTGACGCAGAAGGCGGGTACGGCTCTGGACTATTCCGGTCCAGAGCGTCGAGGGTGCAGTTGAAATCACCCCCGAGTACCAAACACTCATCTGCGTCAACCGTCTCCAAAAACTGGGACAGTCTGGCGAGGAACCTCACTCTCTCGAGCCCTCCAGCAGGGGCATATATATTAACTAGGTTAATGATGCTACCCTGCTCTCGGACCCGGAGGTGGATTAGACGGCCTGGGATAACAGCTTTCACAAGCAGCAGCTCTGGCTGAAAAGACTCTGAGAACAGGGTCACCACTCCACATGACGCCGATGTGAAGTGGCTGAAGAAGACCCTGCCTCTCCACTCCAGTTGCCACGAGGCCTCAGCCTCTGGAGTGGTGTGAGTTTCCTGCAGGAAGCTCACAGAGTACCCTCCCTGATATAAATAGGAGAGTACCTGGAACCTGCGGAAACTGTCTTGACAGCCATTGGTATTTAGCGTGCTGATGTGCAAAGCCATTACTGCGTGTCAGGAATTGTGCGTTCCTCAGACCCTTGAGACTGCTGATAGGACACGCACATTTTATAGAATTTCCGGACGCGGAGATGCTCCGCAGTCCCAGAATTCTTGGCCCTAGTGCTGACCACTAGATATTGCTGGAGAGAGTGGAGAATAAACGACATATTCTTCCACCTCTCCAAGGCCAGCCGCACCTTCCTTTTCTTTTGTCCATGAAGGGTGCTCTCAAGGAATAGATCTATTTCCTTGACAGGGATAACCCACCCAGAATCTGATGTTCCTTCTAGTGGGTCACCCCTGGGCTCCTCTTGGCTGAGGGCTTTTACTCCATCCTCCCCGGCTGGAGTCAGTTTCCTCAGCTTTATTCTCAGGGACCCCCTCTTAGATGATACAGAAGGAGTCCCTTTAGCACCCTTCAAGGTAAATAATGGACCCTTGGATTGCTGCTGCACCCCTGTAGCTTCAGGAGTGCATTCAGGGGTAGCTGGCTGGACAGCAGTGGCTGGCATGGCTTCCTTAATGGAAGCCTTGGAGGCTTTATATGCCTCCTCTGCCAGTTCCACCGCTGCTTGCTCCGCTTGGATGGCACCGATGTTAGGGTCAGTGGACGGCTGAGGAGGGTAGACAGGCTCTCCCATGATGTTAACAGGAAAACCTGTTTTATCACCCTCCCCCATTTCCACTTCCCCTTGTGCCACATCCCCCCTGACAGACAAATCCATGGGGTCCTGAATGGGGGTCATGCCTATATTCCCCCCCTCCAGTAGTGACTCGGCCTGGGGCTCTAACAAAGCCCGAGGTACGTCACTAGAGAGTGACACTGGAGGAGGAGACTGACTGGTGCCCTTGAAGCTCAGCACCTCAGGGACACTGACTACCCATTCAGCAGGGGCTTTGTTGGGTCCCCCCTCAAAGGCCAGAGGCAGAACCTGATCTTTCTTGTCTACCCCTGCCTCACTTGGGAGACCCTCTTGCCCCTGCTTTTCCTCCAGACCCTTTTCCACATTAACCCCTATAGGGTCTGGAGAGAGAGATGTGTGGTCTGGCACCGGCTGGCTGAGCTTAATAACTGGGCCAGACAATGTCACCGGATGAGGAGGAGATGTTTTGTTCCTCTTCTTGCTTTTAGAGGGAGGTGCTCCACTATAGAGCACTTCCCACTTATCAGCAACCTCCCTGTTGGTTTTATGCTTCCTCTTCCTGGGGACGTCACTCCTGGAAGAGGAGCTGCCACTAGCTGCCTCCCCTGCAGAGGGCTTATTATCCCTCTGCTTACACTGTGCCCCCACACTAACTGATGTAATTATGGTGGGGGCAGATTGGGACTTGGGAGATGCAGCTGTGACACTGGGAGGACCGGTGACATTCTTCCCCTTTTTCCCCGTGTCTGCAGTCTTGCTGGAGACCACAGACACAGATGGCTTTTTTGGGGAAGAAGGGGGTTTGGAGGCCGTGGTGGTGGCTTGAGGAACGGCCTCCTTGCCTGAGCTCTGTGGGGGGGCTATGACCCTTGAGGTCCCCGCTGTTATGGGCTCAGCGGGGATGGGTGCCGTACTGACGGAGGTGCCATTTGCTGGGGCTGGGGCATGATGCTTTAAATTAGGACAATTCCTACGTGTATGCCCCAACCCTTTGCAATGATAGCACTGCACCTCCGTAGTGCTGTAAAAAATCCTGTACAGCACCCCCTCAAATGGAACCCCAAAAGACCCCTCTATGTTTTCTGCGCCCTGAGGCAGGCACATTTGTACCTGCCTCTTGAAAGAGAGCACATGACGAAGTGCTCTCTCTCTGCACCCCAGGGGAATTTTTATAAATGGTGTTTTTACTTCCCCTAGGGTTAGCAGGTGGGGGCGCAGGAGGGAGTCTGGTAGGAAGGGGGGCACATTAGAGAGTGTTACTTTTGTGCCCAACCCTTCCAGGGGTTCTATTGGGACATATAATCCCCCCACTGTGATGCCTCTCTGTATAAGAATGTGTGCAGCAGCCAGAGTACGGGTAAAGAAAACTGCTTTCCCGTACATTTTGCTGGCTGCTACTATAACAGAGGGGCTGATGACATTAGCTGCAGCACGCAGATAGATATCAATGCTGTAGACCCCAGACATCTGACATTTAACCCCATGCTTCCTGGTGATCTGCCCCTCAGCCCCAGCGGTGGTATTACTGGGGCCAGCAGAAACCACCTGTGACCAGGTATTAGCCACAGGGGTAGGTCTGCTGGCAGAACCACCAGGAGCTGGGGCTGCCTTAACTGCCTGGGGCCTATGCTGTGCAGTGCTGCAGCTAGGATTTTCAGGGGCCATTATTCCCCCTTTTGACCCCTGAGGCTTCTTAATGGTCTTATCCCTCATGTTTAGACCCTTTTTTTTTTTTTTAGTTTATTTGTTTTATTTATTTTTATTTTTTGTTTTATGATTTTCTACTGTTTTCTTTTTTTTTAAATATAAAAGTGTGAAAAAGAAACAAAAAGACAAAACTAAGGGAGACAAAAACTAAGGGAGAGAGAGAGATGATGTTTGGCAGTGGAAGGGTTAATGGCCTGTTGCAAGGTGTTACTAAATGCAACAACACAGAGAACACAGTGGCTTTTTAACCCCTCTGTGTCTCTGTGTCAGATGTTAAAAAAGCCTTTTAAACAAAACTTCAAATTGTTTCCCCCTCCACTGCCTACAAAGATGTACTTGACTTCTCTCCCCCAAAACATAAAACCCAACACCAAACAAACAAAACTTCAACAAAACCTAATAAACTTTTTAAAAGAAAAAAAAGTCAAAGTAACAAAGCTCCAGGAGTGAAGGTGTAGTGCTAAGGGAGGGGTGTGGCAAAGTATCCAGGAGACAGCTCACTCTCCTGGGATAGAGACTTGAGCCTGACTCCCAGAAAACTAAAACTTAAATTAAACTAAGAAAAACACCACAAAAACTCCCAAAAAAAGAACAACACAGTGCACAAAGTGCTTATAAACAGAAAAGTGTTAAAATAAAACTTGTATTTGAGGGACTAAGACCCTAAAAAGCCTTTTGTTTGGAGCTCAAGCATGGACACAACATGCTCTCTGGCATAGTACTTGAAAGCCTGACACACACACTGGCTAGCGGTCAGGCAAATGACCTTATATTGGCGGTCAGGCAAATAAACTTAGATTTAAGAAAATAAAAATTAATGTTTTTTTAAATGTAGACTGCTGGTACACCACTAGATTGGATTGGTTGAACTTGGCACAATACGTGTAAGCCTGACACACACACTGGCTAGCGGTCAGGCAAATGAACTTAGATTTAAGAAAATAAAATTATTGTTTTTTTTAAATGTAGACTGCTGGTACCCCAACTAGATTGGATTGGTTGAACTTGGCACAGTGTATTTTAAAATGATGAGAAAACATGTTCTGTAAACTAAATAAAAATCATATTAGGAGGTTGAAAGAAAAAGAAACCGGATGGGGGGATACCGAGCAGAGCACACCATCTACAGCCCACTGGGAGACAAACTCATCCATTCCCCCAGTGGACAAAGCCAGGTGGTACTCTGCCCGGATACGGGAGCGCACCAGCACCCGGAACATGGCCTCAGGTGACAAGGGAACCCCCCCTATCAAACACTGCTTCCTGGACTTATATATAGCCAACTTGGCTAATGCCAGGAGCAGGTTGACGAGGAGGTCCCTGGCCTTATTGCCCCGGGACACTGGGCGCCCAAAAATAAAAATGTGAGGGGAGAAATGCAGCCAGAACTGCAGGAGGAGGCCCCTCAAGAGTGACAAGAGGGGCTGCAGTCTGGCGCAACTAAAATAAATATGATACACGGACTCTCCCTTGCCACAGAATGGACAAGTGGAGGGAGAGTCCGTGAATTTAGCTAAGTACTCTCCCGTGCTCAGTGCACCATGGAGCACTCTCCAACTCAAGTCCCCAGTGGGTCGTGGAACTAAATCAGAATAAAGTTCCCTCCACCGGGGCCTCTTGTCCTCGTCAGCTGGTAGGACCCGCCTCCAGATGGTATCAGGACGGGTCACGAGGGCAAGGAAGTGCACTGTATGGAGCACGAGAGAATATAAGCTCTTCCTCGGCATGCCGCGAAAGCATGCCGAGGGTATGTCCCTCAACCTCGAGAGGTTGGGGACAGGAGGAGCCTGAGGGGAAACACGGGGCTTGGGTCCAATGCAAACAGCCGGAGCAGGGGTGTTGAAAGGTGCATGTGGCACTCCGGCCTGCAAAGCCCCGCGAAGGAAGGTGCGCGAGTCGGGGGAGATGGCATCCCTAATCTCCTGGAGCAAGCGCCCTGAGACTTTGGGCGTCACATATCCCAAACGGAGCGCAAGCTCCTGGGGTGACACCCAATCAGAACGCCCGTATTCCAGGAGATCCCCGACTCGGGTCATCCGTGCATGACTAAGGCGGCGGATGATACTGGGGGACTGTAACATTGGAGCCCCCACTGCTGGATTAAATAGCAGGGGCTCTGTGAATATTTCATCCCCCAAAGGCACGCCCTGCCTGGTCACGGAGACCATGCTCCAGGCCTTGAGGGTTTCCTGGTAGTATGCCGGCAACACAGAGAGGTCTCTCCCAAACCCCTCGGGCCTGATCAGAAATAATTGCCGGTCATACCCCAGGTTGCGCAACTGGCGATAAAAGCTGGATGCCAGTGCGCACCACTGCGGAGAGGGATCTGCATATAGGTATCTCTGCAGGTACTGAAGGCGGAAGGTGGACAACTGGGAGCACACACAAACTACTCCCTGTCCACCCTCCACCAAAGGCAGACTTGCCATCCCCTGCAGAGACCCAATGCCTTCCCATCCAGAGGAAATCTAACAAATTCCTCTGGATATTGGTGACAAACTCGGGGGTCGGACTCAGACAAATCAGCCGGTGCCAGATCTGAGAAGCCACCAGCTGATTCACCACTAGAGTCCGCCCCCTAAGGGAAAGCATTTTTGCTAGACCCCTCCATCGTCCCAGACGAGAGAGGACACTGCCCTCTAACTCCCTCCAGTTGTCTGGGACGGAAGCGTCCGCAGCGGACAGGTAGACCCCCAGATATTTAATGACATCTGCCTCCCACGTGATGTCACGAAACGTGGGAGGCAAAGAGTCTACCTGTAAATTACCCTCTAAAAGGCCTGTGCATTTGGACCAGTTGATCTGAGCGGAGGAGGCAGCTGAATATACCTCCTGGCACTGTTTTGCCAGCTCAAGATCAACTGGATCCTGGGCCACGAGGAGCACATCGTCAGCATAAGCTGAAAGGACAATCCGCATGTCTGGATCTTTTAGCACCAGCCCTGTGAGCCTTTTCCTCAGTAGGCAGAGGAAAGGCTCAATGGCCAGTGCATATAACTGTCCAGACAAGGGACATCCTTGACGCACCCCTCGTCTAAATACCAAAGGTGCTGTTAGGGACCAATTGATTTTAAGTAAACACTCTGCAGAGGCGTACAGCGTTCTTATAAAGCCCACAAACTGTGGGCCAAAGCCGTACGCTTGCAGAGTGGCTATGAGGTAACCATGGTCCACCCTGTCAAACGCCTTCTCTTGATCTAAAGAGAGAAAGGCGAGTGACAGACCAGTCCTGCGAGAATAATGCAATAGATCCCGGACCAGAAAGATACTATCAAAGATAGTCCGGCCCGGGATCGCATAGGACTGGTCAGGGTGAACCAATTCTGCCAGCACAGACCCAAGTCTAAGCGAGATGGCTTTAGCTACAATCTTGTAGTCCGTGCTTAGCAGAGAGACCGGTCGCCAGTTCTTAATAAGCCGGAGATCCCCCTTTTTGGGCAGCAGGGCAAGTACTGCCCTGCGACAAGACAGGGGCATCTCCCCGGTCTCCAGGGCTTCCCCAAGGACCAGATGGAAATCAGGTCCCAGAGTCTCCCAGAAAAATTGGAAAAACTCTACAGTCAGTCCGTCCAGTCCTGGAGACTTCTCACAGGACATGGCACGGAGGGCTTCAGAGAGCTCTTGAAAAGATAGTGGTATATCAAGCCGCTCTCTTACACCCTCACTGACTGTGGGGAGCCCCTCCCATAGCACCCTGCAGGCGTCTGGAGAAATGGGATCCGGAGAGTAAAGATCTTTATAAAAGTTCCGGGCTCTATCCCGGATACTCTCCGGATCTGTAAGGGGGGCACCGTCTTCATCTAGAAGACAGGTGATGTGCCTACTGTTACCCCCCTTTTTCTCCAGTGAGTAGAAGAGGCGCGAGCCGCGGTCTAGATCTTTGAGAAAACCTAAGCGGCTGCGCACGTATGCCCCCTTGGCCTGGTGTCGTTCCAGGTCACAGAGGACACCCTTCCTCTCTACATACTCGCTCTGCAGGGATTGGTCCCTACAAGTGAACAGCCTCTGCTCCAGATGGAGTACCTCCCCCCGGAGTGACTCCAACTCAGCTTCGCGCTGCCCACTCGCACCCTTGGTATATTCCTGACACAGAAGTCGCAAATGAACCTTGCCCACGTCCCACCACAGTTTTAACGTGGCAAAGTCCCCCTTGCAACCCCTCCAGTCCGTCCAAAACTCCCGGATCAATGTCACGAGCCCCTGGTCCTTCAACAAAGCATTGTTGAAGTGCCAATAGGCGGCTCGTGGCGCTGTTGGCGTTAGCGCCACTGTCACAGACACACAGTTGTGGTCTGTGAACGGAGCCAGCCTAATGGCACAAGAACCGACTCGTGACATATAGTGACTAGATATATATAGTCTGTCGATCCGGGAGTGGGACACCAGACCGGCTCTCACCCTGACGTAGGTGAAACCGTCTGATGCCCCTGGGTTCTGCTCTCGCCAGATGTCCTCCAGGGAGAAGCGGGCGATGATCTCCCGCAGGGCTGACGCAGAAGGCGGGTACGGCTCTGGACTATTCCGGTCCAGAGCGTCGAGGGTGCAGTTGAAATCACCCCCGAGTACCAAACACTCATCTGCGTCAACCGTCTCCAAAAACTGGGACAGTCTGGCGAGGAACCTCACTCTCTCGAGCCCTCCAGCAGGGGCATATATATTAACTAGGTTAATGATGCTACCCTGCTCTCGGACCCGGAGGTGGATTAGACGGCCTGGGATAACAGCTTTCACAAGCAGCAGCTCTGGCTGAAAAGACTCTGAGAACAGGGTCACCACTCCACATGACGCCGATGTGAAGTGGCTGAAGAAGACCCTGCCTCTCCACTCCAGTTGCCACGAGGCCTCAGCCTCTGGAGTGGTGTGAGTTTCCTGCAGGAAGCTCACAGAGTACCCTCCCTGATATAAATAGGAGAGTACCTGGAACCTGCGGAAACTGTCTTGACAGCCATTGGTATTTAGCGTGCTGATGTGCAAAGCCATTACTGCGTGTCAGGAATTGTGCGTTCCTCAGACCCTTGAGACTGCTGATAGGACACGCACATTTTATAGAATTTCCGGACGCGGAGATGCTCCGCAGTCCCAGAATTCTTGGCCCTAGTGCTGACCACTAGATATTGCTGGAGAGAGTGGAGAATAAACGACATATTCTTCCACCTCTCCAAGGCCAGCCGCACCTTCCTTTTCTTTTGTCCATGAAGGGTGCTCTCAAGGAATAGATCTATTTCCTTGACAGGGATAACCCACCCAGAATCTGATGTTCCTTCTAGTGGGTCACCCCTGGGCTCCTCTTGGCTGAGGGCTTTTACTCCATCCTCCCCGGCTGGAGTCAGTTTCCTCAGCTTTATTCTCAGGGACCCCCTCTTAGATGATACAGAAGGAGTCCCTTTAGCACCCTTCAAGGTAAATAATGGACCCTTGGATTGCTGCTGCACCCCTGTAGCTTCAGGAGTGCATTCAGGGGTAGCTGGCTGGACAGCAGTGGCTGGCATGGCTTCCTTAATGGAAGCCTTGGAGGCTTTATATGCCTCCTCTGCCAGTTCCACCGCTGCTTGCTCCGCTTGGATGGCACCGATGTTAGGGTCAGTGGACGGCTGAGGAGGGTAGACAGGCTCTCCCATGATGTTAACAGGAAAACCTGTTTTATCACCCTCCCCCATTTCCACTTCCCCTTGTGCCACATCCCCCCTGACAGACAAATCCATGGGGTCCTGAATGGGGGTCATGCCTATATTCCCCCCCTCCAGTAGTGACTCGGCCTGGGGCTCTAACAAAGCCCGAGGTACGTCACTAGAGAGTGACACTGGAGGAGGAGACTGACTGGTGCCCTTGAAGCTCAGCACCTCAGGGACACTGACTACCCATTCAGCAGGGGCTTTGTTGGGTCCCCCCTCAAAGGCCAGAGGCAGAACCTGATCTTTCTTGTCTACCCCTGCCTCACTTGGGAGACCCTCTTGCCCCTGCTTTTCCTCCAGACCCTTTTCCACATTAACCCCTATAGGGTCTGGAGAGAGAGATGTGTGGTCTGGCACCGGCTGGCTGAGCTTAATAACTGGGCCAGACAATGTCACCGGATGAGGAGGAGATGTTTTGTTCCTCTTCTTGCTTTTAGAGGGAGGTGCTCCACTATAGAGCACTTCCCACTTATCAGCAACCTCCCTGTTGGTTTTATGCTTCCTCTTCCTGGGGACGTCACTCCTGGAAGAGGAGCTGCCACTAGCTGCCTCCCCTGCAGAGGGCTTATTATCCCTCTGCTTACACTGTGCCCCCACACTAACTGATGTAATTATGGTGGGGGCAGATTGGGACTTGGGAGATGCAGCTGTGACACTGGGAGGACCGGTGACATTCTTCCCCTTTTTCCCCGTGTCTGCAGTCTTGCTGGAGACCACAGACACAGATGGCTTTTTTGGGGAAGAAGGGGGTTTGGAGGCCGTGGTGGTGGCTTGAGGAACGGCCTCCTTGCCTGAGCTCTGTGGGGGGGCTATGACCCTTGAGGTCCCCGCTGTTATGGGCTCAGCGGGGATGGGTGCCGTACTGACGGAGGTGCCATTTGCTGGGGCTGGGGCATGATGCTTTAAATTAGGACAATTCCTACGTGTATGCCCCAACCCTTTGCAATGATAGCACTGCACCTCCGTAGTGCTGTAAAAAATCCTGTACAGCACCCCCTCAAATGGAACCCCAAAAGACCCCTCTATGTTTTCTGCGCCCTGAGGCAGGCACATTTGTACCTGCCTCTTGAAAGAGAGCACATGACGAAGTGCTCTCTCTCTGCACCCCAGGGGAATTTTTATAAATGGTGTTTTTACTTCCCCTAGGGTTAGCAGGTGGGGGCGCAGGAGGGAGTCTGGTAGGAAGGGGGGCACATTAGAGAGTGTTACTTTTGTGCCCAACCCTTCCAGGGGTTCTATTGGGACATATAATCCCCCCACTGTGATGCCTCTCTGTATAAGAATGTGTGCAGCAGCCAGAGTACGGGTAAAAAAAACTGCTTTCCCGTACATTTTGCTGGCTGCTACTATAACAGAGGGGCTGATGACATTAGCTGCAGCACGCAGATAGATATCAATGCTGTAGACCCCAGACATCTGACATTTAACCCCATGCTTCCTGGTGATCTGCCCCTCAGCCCCAGCGGTGGTATTACTGGGGCCAGCAGAAACCACCTGTGACCAGGTATTAGCCACAGGGGTAGGTCTGCTGGCAGAACCACCAGGAGCTGGGGCTGCCTTAACTGCCTGGGGCCTATGCTGTGCAGTGCTGCAGCTAGGATTTTCAGGGGCCATTATTCCCCCTTTTGACCCCTGAGGCTTCTTAATGGTCTTATCCCTCATGTTTAGACCCTTTTTTTTTTTTTTTAGTTTATTTGTTTTATTTATTTTTATTTTTTGTTTTATGATTTTCTACTGTTTTCTTTTTTTTTTAAATATAAAAGTGTGAAAAAGAAACAAAAAGACAAAACTAAGGGAGACAAAAACTAAGGGAGAGAGAGAGATGATGTTTGGCAGTGGAAGGGTTAATGGCCTGTTGCAAGGTGTTACTAAATGCAACAACACAGAGAACACAGTGGCTTTTTAACCCCTCTGTGTCTCTGTGTCAGATGTTAAAAAAGCCTTTTAAACAAAACTTCAAATTGTTTCCCCCTCCACTGCCTACAAAGATGTACTTGACTTCTCTCCCCCAAAACATAAAACCCAACACCAAACAAACAAAACTTCAACAAAACCTAATAAACTTTTTAAAAGAAAAAAAAGTCAAAGTAACAAAGCTCCAGGAGTGAAGGTGTAGTGCTAAGGGAGGGGTGTGGCAAAGTATCCAGGAGACAGCTCACTCTCCTGGGATAGAGACTTGAGCCTGACTCCCAGAAAACTAAAACTTAAATTAAACTAAGAAAAACACCACAAAAACTCCCAAAAAAAGAACAACACAGTGCACAAAGTGCTTATAAACAGAAAAGTGTTAAAATAAAACTTGTATTTGAGGGACTAAGACCCTAAAAAGCCTTTTGTTTGGAGCTCAAGCATGGACACAACATGCTCTCTGGCATAGTACTTGAAAGCCTGACACACACACTGGCTAGCGGTCAGGCAAATGACCTTATATTGGCGGTCAGGCAAATAAACTTAGATTTAAGAAAATAAAAATTAATGTTTTTTTAAATGTAGACTGCTGGTACACCACTAGATTGGATTGGTTGAACTTGGCACAATACGTGTAAGCCTGACACACACACTGGCTAGCGGTCAGGCAAATGAACTTAGATTTAAGAAAATAAAATTATTGTTTTTTTTAAATGTAGACTGCTGGTACCCCAACTAGATTGGATTGGTTGAACTTGGCACAGTACTTGTAAACCTGACACACACACTGGCTAGCGGTCGTGCAAATGAACTTAGATTGGCGGTCAGGCAAATGAACTTAGATTTAAGAAAATAAAATGAATGTTTTTTTTAAATGTAGACTGCTGGTACCCCAACTAGATTGGATTGGTTGAACTTGGCACAGTACTTGTAAGCCTGACACACACACTGGCTAGAGGTCAGGCAAATTAACTTAGATTGGCGGTCAGGCAAATGAACTTTGATTTAAGAAAATAAATCTATTGGTTTTTTAAATGTAGACTGCTGGTACCACAACTAGATTGGATTGGTTGAACTTGGCACAGTACTGGTAAGCCTGACACACACACTGGCTAGCGGTCAGGCAAATGAACTTAGATTGGCAGTCAGGCAAATGAACTTAGATTTAAGAAAATAAAATTATTGTTTTTTTAAATCTAGACTGCTGGTACCCCAACTAGATTGGATTGGTTGAACTTGGCACAGTACTTGTAAGCCTGACACACACACTGGCTAGCGGTCAGGCAAATGAACTTAGATTGGCGGTCAGGCAAATGAACTTAGATTTAAGAAAATAAAATTATTGTTTTTTTAAATGTAGACTGCTGGTACCGCAACTAGATTGGATTGGTAGAACTTGGCACAGTACTGGTAAGCCTGACACACACACTGGCTAGCGGTCAGGCAAATGAACTTAGATTGGCGGTCAGGCAAATGAACTTAGATTTAAGAAAATACAATTATTGTTTTTTTAAATGTAGACTGCAGGTACACCACTAGATTGGATTGGTTGAACTTGGCACAATACTTGTAAGCCTGACACACACACTGGCTAGCGGTCAGGCAAATGAACTTAGATTGGCGGTCAGGAAAAAGGAACTTAGATTTAAGAAAATAAAATTATTGTTTTTTTAAATGTAGACTGCTGGTACACCACTAGATTGGATTGGTTGAACTTGGCACAATAGTTGTAAGCCTGACACACACACTGGCTAGCGGTCAGGCAAATGAACTTAGATTGGCGGTCAGGCAAATGAACTAAGATTTAACAAAATAAAAGTTTTGGTTTTTTAAAAGTAGACAACTAGTAAACAAGATTGTATTGGTTGCACTGTGCACACACAGTATAAGCTGTGAGCCTGACACACACACTTGCTAGCAGGGGCTAGCAGGGAGACAGGCAAATGAAGTTAGATTAGACAGAAAAAAAAAAATTATGTTATAGCCCTAAAAAGGGCTTTTTGGGGTGCTGTGTTTACAGCAGAGATCTGATGAGTCCTTCAGCACTGCACTGGATACTGAATAAACTTGCCTAGCTATTGATTTCCCTATTCAATCAGCATCACCTACACTCTCCCTCCTCTCAGTAAGACTGCAAGTTAGTTATGATTCCAAAATGGCTGCTGTCCATGAGGTAGAAGGGTCTGGAAGGCAGGGTTTGATGCTGATTGGCTGGAATGTGTCTGCTGACTGTGAGGTGCAGGGTCAAAGTTTGCTCAATGATAAAGTATAGGGGGCGGATCGAACATCGCATATGTTCACAGTGCGCCGCAAACGCGGACATGCTATGTTCGCCGGGAACAGTCCGCAGGCGAACTATTCGCGACATCTCTAGTAGTAACGTATTTCAGTAAAAAGGACATAAAACGCGACTTGATAATAAAGCAACTTACCTCCTCTCACCCACCAAGCTCAGGGAACTGCGTGCTACTTCGGCCGAAATCGCAACACAGTCGAGGCGTGGGCGCGTGTCATTCCTATTTATTCACTCCCACTGTCAATCAAATGGTCTATCCCGTAAGTGATTGGCTGTGAGACCTGTGGCGCGATGCATGATTCCGCTATTAAATGGTTCGTGCCGGGCGCGGCTAGTCCGTCCCCCTTACAGCTTGCGTGCGCGCCTAAACGTCACAGCCTTCCTACATTCTGAAGGCCTCGATTCGCGCCTGGCTATATTAAATTTACGGCCGCATCCGTTGAAGATCACACAATGCACTTACGGCATTGGAATGAAACCGGGCTGAAAGGGCCCTAAAAGTATAAATTAAGCAATAAAAGGCATTCAAATTACTGGCAAAACAATCCCCAATGATCAAATATGTAAATAAAAGATATATTTTTATTGTCATGTACATACTCAATATGGCGGCCATATTAACCCTTTAGCACTCACAAAGGCTAGACATTACAACATCATCTGATTTACATCTCTCTCATCACATCTACTTTTTGGAACACAAATATTGGCTATCTTTCAATGCCACATTACATAGATCACTTAGGGCCTCATTCAATTGCGATTTGGCTAATTGAATAGGGCTCTAAATAAGCACATAGCATATTTATTTTAAAGAAGTTTTTAGTTAGTAAAAACCTTGCTTTTGGATAGATGTTTACTAACTAAATACCTCTTTAAAAAAGATATGTTATGTGCTTATGTAGAGCCCTATTCAATTGGCCAAATTGCAATTGAATGAGGGCCGTAGCATGGGCCCTAATTCAAATGTGGGCCAGAATATTAGGGGTTAAAAATTAAACTGGCTAAACCAATCCATGATCAGGGAACTTCATAACAGGATGAAGCTTAGATACACCAGTGGGCTTTTCCATTGGTGAAATCCACCAGGATAATCACAGCTGTGGTAAATAGCAAGCTATAAAACAACATTATCAGCCAGGAATTAGCAAGTCTGAACCATCATGGATAGCAGCAACCTGAGTGCGGTGTATAGGTATGTGAGTAGAGCGCAGCATCGTAGGAATGGATATTTGATTCGAATGTTGCAGAGTGGAAACCCGGCTGTCAGGCGTGCGACTGAGGAGTGGCTGAGGCGTGACAGAGAGGGGCGGCTGGGAGTGAATGTGGGTGAGCGTGCTGATGCAATCCATGGTGGTCCGGAACCAAGGAAGGCAAGTGGCTCATCACCGGATATGCCTAGGGTCATGGTGGGGGTCAGTTAGGGGAGAGAGCTCCAGTGGCACAGGGACAGGGGGATATGAGGGCACCTGCAGACAGGGAGGAGGACCTTGATGTGGGTGATCAGCTGATGGGGGGGCCAGATGAGAGACCCCTAGAGGGTGTGGCATATGAAGTGGGGGCTCCTGCACAGCCAGCCCCACAGGGGGGGGGGAGCAGGCCCAGGAGCCTGTCAAGAGGCTTCGTGCACCAAGGGTGTACAGGGAGAGAGTCACATTAGACGGGTTAACTGATGTGGAAGTGTATGAGCGTTTTAGGCTAACCCATGCCAGCCTGGAAGAGCTCTATGCAATCCTGAGGGAGGACATGGAGCCTTCCTCACGGACCAATAGAGCCATCCCAGGCATGACACGGATGTTAGCCGCCATACACATCCTATCATCTGGTAGTTTTCAGAACACTGCTAGCATAGTAGGAGGAATGTCTCAGGCAAGCCTTTCAAGGTGCCTGAGCACATTCCTCCATGCTATTGTTCCGAAAGCTGCCAGATACATCAATTACCCCCAAACTGTGGAAGAGATCTTGAAGGTGAAAGCGGATTCCATCAATGTACAGGTTGTTTGTGATGCAGACATGCGCATACAAAATGTGGTTGCAGGCTTCCCGGGAAGTACTCATGATGCCCATATCCTGCGTCAGTAATCCACCCATCGTTATTTTGAGTCTGGACAAGCTCCACCTGGGTGGCTACTGGGTGAGTACCCATAAAGGATCCCCTAACATATACATCATGTTCCACTGTAATGCTATTCCGTTGTTGTGTGAAAAATGCGCAACGACGCATGCGCCAAGAGACAAAATAGAGTCCCTCAATAGCGCGCACGACATCTGAACGCAGTAGTTGAGATAAGGACTTAAGGGTGGACTTAGGGGTTTTAGGGTTAGGGGTCTTTGGGCTAAGGCTTCGGGTTCTGAGTGTCAGTGCATGGGGTCTCAGTGGTTCGGGTTAGGTATGGGGTCTGAGGGCTCGGGTTAGAGGGTTTTGGCCCATTAGGCAATAGATTCTACAACTTGCGCTCTTTGATCGACGCACGTTTTGCCACATAATTTTCAGCAGTGCGCTACTGTCGCCGTATTGTCCGCGCTCATTTGCCGTGCGCCCTAAAGAAGCTGTGCCGACTGAGCCACTGCATCGTAGCTTGTTGCTGTGCCTAACCCGATGTGACCTAGTCATAGGAGAAGAAAGTTACAAACCCAGAGATCCCTAAACTAACGTCACATTAATCATTGTGTATATTTACAGATGCTTTAACGATCAGCACAACATCACATTTATATCTACATTTCCCATTTTTGTTTCCTTCAGGTGATGCAGGATATAGGTGTTTGCCGTGGTTGTTGACCCCTGTGAACAATCCACACACAGAGGGGGACGAGAGTTTACAATGCGGTCCATGCCAGAACCCGGAATGTAATAGAGCGCACCTTTGGCCTCCTGAAGATGCACTTCAGATGTTTACATTCCACTAGCGGGGCTCTACAGTATACACCAGTGAAGGTTTGTCACATGATCATGGCCTGCTGTTGTCTGCACAATATAGCAGTACAGGCCAACTGTCTGGGGAACATTGATGATGCTGCGCTTGAACCGGCGGAGCGTCCAGTACCAGCCCCTGGTGAGGATAACGTGCAGGGGTCACGACTACGTGCCCACGTCATTCGGGAGTACTTCCCATGTAAGTCTGAAACTAATAACAACCAACTATAATGTACCTTGATTATGGTTACTAATATATCTATTTTCTCCTTCCCCATTGTAATACAGAAAATCCAACAGTCCACAGTAGAGGATAGCTTTGTGATGTAACATATGTCTCGTGACGCATTCTTAACACTGGATCAAATACAGCCTGCTCTTATATCCGTTAATGGTAAGTATGCGCACATTCCCATACACATCATATATATTGATATCTGCAAACCTCCAGAAGCTAAGCTAAATGGATGGTCTGATGTATTCCACAATGTCAATGGATATGGGCCTCACAATCATATTTGAAAACATATTCACAGAACAGTAATGTTCCCATTGTCTGATCATGCTATTCCACATCCAATGGAGGTCAATGCAATTCATAGCAATCTGGATATATGAACATACCAGCATATTGTAAACCATAATAAATGTACCTCATGGGATACAAAGAGGGGATCTCTCCTGTTCTTTGTCAACGAATGCTGGTAAAAGCATTCTCAGTCAGATAACCGGAATAGTCTCAAGGATGTGTTAACTAGGAATCATTGTGCAATATATCATATGGATTGTGTGACTCATATCATCATATTGCCATTACAGAAATGCTGCCGTGTGTCAACACATTGTTTACCCACACAGACATGGGAAACGACCTGTACAGCAACAGAACATCAGCTACATCAATGTCGTCTACATTGTAAGTGAGTATTTGCGGGAAACATGTGCATGTATGCATGTGAGGAAATGACTAATAACTCCATTAATGTAGGCCTAACTTTCTTTTCCCCAGGACATCCCCTATGTATTGCTGAAGCGGTCCGAAAGGTTTATCGGACCATGCAGACGTGTCCTGGGGGAACAGATCTCTTCATAGAATACTCCACTTGATCTATCCAAGGTAGAGAACCACATGTGGATGTCCGAACATGCATCAATGTGTGATAGTTGGGATCTTCCATTTCTATTACAGGCTGCACTGGTCTCTCTGTCTGTCTCTCTCCTCATCCCACCCACCCCTGTTTACCCTTAATTTATTGAGTCACACAAGTCTTCGACACCTGAACGATTAGCAACTTCTGCTAACTACCCTGATTAACCCTTTACACTATGTTTTCTCTTGTCTTCTTCCTCATATCCCCTGCCTTTTCCTCAGACTCTTCTTTACTTCTCCCCTTTTTGTCTCCAACATTTTCATTTCACCTCTCATGCCCACCTCTCCCCTTTTATTCGCCCATCAGCTAATCTTACTCAAGCTGTGGTTAAACTATGTGTCTCCTGACTGTCCCATCTGCAAATTACATTATCTGTCCACATGGGGCAGATACCTTATTACATAATAGTGCATCGCACTTTACATCTGATCCCTTTCCTCTACGACTAATGCATAACTTTCTACTTGACACAACTTCCTTCCTATGTATCTCTCACTTACTTATTAACCTTGCTATTCCTTATCTACTCTTCCCCATGTCCATTACCTTTAGCTTGGAAGTGGTGATTTTCTAAACTTGTGGGGGCCTTTGGGAAGAAATCAGTTATCACCAGACTTTACGCTCAAAACAGGGCCCTCCATTTTCTGGTGTTGGCAATATTACATACTGTATATTTTCGTGTTCTTCTCCCCTGTACAGCGCCATGGAATATGTTTGCACAATACAAATAAGTTATAATTAAACTAATCATAATATTCCCACATCAGGACAAATTAGTCTGGGCCATCATTATCATCTGACAGATGGTTAGCTTGTACGAGATCCCAATGCATAACATGTGTGCCAACATACCTGCATCTGTTGGTGGCTGCTCATATGGCATATGTAAGGTTTCCACTAATATATTATTTGTGTGTTTGTATTCCAGATCACGGTCAGAACAAGGCATGATGATAAACATCATGACATTCCATGGCCATGTCAATGTCCTCATGTATGTGCATGTGTCCGTTTCATTGCTTTGTTGGATCCAGTGTGATATTTGATTATCTTGACTGAATAGCCGATATGTGTCACGAGACAATTTCACTATACAATGCAGATGTGATGTGACATCTGTCAGCTGATGTTCCTGGTATATCCACAGCATTTGTATGCTCATATAGTCTACCACGATTCATATGTACCTATTGGTTTAGACATTCTATCCTCTCCTCTACTTGGACTGTTGTGAAGCCTGCAGCACAAACCCTTCCAGATCTTTTCTTCAGTGCTGATGTGACCCTCCCTGTGCATATAGGGAAGAGTAAATCCAGGCTTGGGACTTAAAAGTTAATGAGGTTACGTTAATCTTCAGTTATGTATATGCAACAACAGTGAGTATAGATGCTCAATCAGAGAACAAACTACCCTTGATATTGCCTGGTTTGTTGTGAGTTCTCTGGAATAAGTAACATCTGACTGATATGGTCCTGGTCAGGTCCCCATCTTTTTGACCAAGGTTATCTATGTAGGGCTGCTTATTGTTGCGTGAGAACTGACCTCATGGGCTCATAGCATTCACTGATTGAGCACTTATACTTATGATGTTGCATCAGAGTGTTCGTTTAACACACAAGCATACATTTTGCTCTCCCCATATGTATATCACCTTATTCTGGATTATTGTGGTGTTTCCTTATTGACTGTTATATATATGTAGTAACAAGAATGAGATCTATTATATTGCCTAATGTTGGGTGATACACTGTAAATCCCATGATCATCAGTATCAACGTAATTTTCCTTGCCTGCATTCTGCTCTCATATCCCTATTTTCCTGTGTCCTTGAAATTTGTATCCTACCCCCCTCCACCATGATCCTTTGCATACCTGTGATGATTAGTCAACCTGTGGCTTTGTGGCAAGCTTGCTTTGTTCATTTCTGTAAATAGTAAATATGATTTATCCGAGATGTTGTTTGTGTCTGCCTCGTCAATGTTGATACCATAGCATTTCTGTAACATCAATGAAAGGACCTTCATACTCCACATCTGTGCTCTGCACCATCAGTTAGGGGTGTCAATAGAATTCTCACAGTGTGTTTGCATTACTGATTTCAACCATGAGGGAAGGTTGGTATTAACAATCTATATGACACAAAGCCAGACAAATGAGACATGTGTCTGTAAGTGGCACACATCCTAATAGTGAACATACAGTATCTAACAGAAGTGATTACACCCGTCACATTGTTGTTAATATTTTAGTATATCTTTTCATGTGACAACACTGAAGAAATGACACTCTGCTACAATGTAAAGTAAGTTTGCTGACCCATCAATAACTCAATACACAGCCATTAATGTCTAAACCATTGGCAACAAAAGTGAGTACACCCCTACTTTGAAATGTACAAATTGGCACTAAATGTCAATTATGTGTGGCCACCATTATTTGCCAGAACTGCCTTAACCCTCATGGCCAGGGAGTTCACCAGAGCTTCCCATGTTGCCACTGGAGTCCTCTTCCACTCCTTAATGATACATCAGAGCTGGTTGATGCTAGAGACCTTGCACTCCCCCACCTTCAGTTTGAGGATGCCCCACAGATGCTCAATATGGTTTAGGTCTGGCGACAAGCTTGGCCAGTCCATCACCTTTACCTTCTTTAGCAAGGCAGTGTCGTCTTGGCGGTGTGTTTAGGGTCGTTATGTTATGTTGCCCTGCAGCCCAGTCTCCCAAGGGAAGGGATCATGTTCTGCTTCAGTATGTCACAGTACATGTTGGCATTCATGGTTCCCTCAATGAACTGTAGCTCCCCAGTGCCGGCAGCAGTCATGCAGGCCCCGACCATGACACTCCCACAACCAAAAGTATACATCTATACTGAGCAAAAGTAGTTGAAATAATCCCTGAATTACAGATAAATGGATACGTCACAACGAACATATGAGATGAAACCCTCATTTTGAACATAAACAGTGATGCAGAGAGAGGGGAGGCAGCATCTGACATCATTAGGTAAATGCATATAGGGGGAATCCACACAACATATTATATAAAACACATATAGACATGCATATATGTTTGGTCTGGGCCTGCATGCATGCTGCCAGCACTAAGGAGCTACAGTTCTTTGAGGGAACCCATGAATGCCAACATGTACTGTGACATACTGAAGCAGAGCATGATCCCTCCCTTCGAAGACTGGGTCGCATGCCAGTATTCCAACATGATAACGACCCCAAATACACCTCCAAGCCGATCACTGCCTGGCTAAAGAAGCTGAAGGTAAAAAGTTGATGGACTGGCCAAGTAGGTCACCAGACCTAAACCCTATCGAGCATCTGTGGGGGCATCCTCAAATGGAAGGTGGGGAGTGCAAGGTCTCTAACATCCACCAACTCCATGATATCATCATGAAGGAGTGGAAGAGGACTCCAGTGGCAACCTGTGAAGCTCTGGTGAACTCCATCCCCATGAGGGTTAAGTCAGTGCATGAAAATATGCTCCAGGGCACCATTACCTGTGGCTCCATACCCTGGGCCCAACTGGGATGGGACCACATTGGCTGTCCCCACATTTGGCCAGCCCACATTGAGTGGGACCCAGGCGGCGCCATTATAATCCTGACTGGAGGGGCCATTGCTGGAGCCAATGGCTGGCATCTTGTGGAGGGCCCAGGTGGACTTTACGCAATATGTCCTGCTGCAGGTGGTCCTGCTGCAGGTGGTCCTGCATCTTGGCATGGTGCAGGGCCCGATATTTCAGGTCCCTGAGGAGGCAGGGTATGCCTGGCTGGTACTGAAATGAGACAAGATTTGTATTTGAGTATTGTTGTTCTGAAAATTGATTGATGTGTGTTTCCATATCTCTGAGATCATAGTGACTTGTAATTGGCTGTGAATGTTTGACGCAAATAAAAATTGATCTGCATCATTAGTATTGTGGATCCTGGCTGGGATCTTTCCTGTTATGTGACAGCGACTGCTGGCATCAGCAGTTGGACCAAGGGGCTGATAGATGGCGCTGCCGCTGTTATATACATCATTTTGCACCTTACACACAAGCCCAAAAGCACTAGCCCTCACCCTAATCCGAAACCCTTACCTTAACACCACCATAACCCACTAAATATGCATGATTATATAATCTCCAGGAAAATGCTGTGACATTTAGAGGCTGCTCACTGCTGCTACCAGCAGTCACGGTCAGATAACAGGAAAAGGCCCATGGCTTATATGACTATATGTAATGCTGGTGCGGTGTGCCAACTGCAGTTAATCAGGACACGTGCTCATCTGAATCTGTTGGCCAGTGTGTGAGACAGACCAATCTGTGACCAATCCTCAGCAATGTGAGTAACATGTTAATGTAACATGGTCCAGATTAGGCTGGTACACGACACAAACTTGCAGTCCATCAGAGTCTGTATCCGCATATGCTGCAGTGTGCACATCCATACATGTAGTCTCATGGGGATGTACCAGCTATACTGGACCTATCCTGTTGTATGTGCGCATCTCTGGAAGTGCACCGCCACCGACTCTAGCTACGCCAGCCCAGCAGGCCGGGTAAGTGGTTATGGGTTTCGGGTTCTGGCTACAGTTAGGGGGTATGGGTTAGAGTTAGAAAGTGGGGTTTAGGGGGTTAGGGTTAGATGGTTAGGCACTTTTGGTGTACCCACTATTTTTGACGGCTACATGGGGACGCAAGCGCAGCCGCATCCCTAGAGTCGGCGGCGGCACTCTTCCAGCACATACTGAAATGCCCACATAAAACAGGATACATCCGCTATACCTAGTTTCAAGATGTACATGGGTTCTAAGCAGTAGGAGTGTTAAGCCAAATAGCTATGAATGGGCCAGTTTAACATGGAGTAGAGTGTGACAGGGGAACTCATGACAATAAACAAACAATTGCAATGAATTTGTCATGTATGCTTTATATGCACTCTGAATCAACAGCAAACATAACAGTGACATCAATAGATTTGCAAAACGGTATCATAATCAGTTGTGGGAGGAGGTATTGGACATATATTTCATTGCTAACAATTCTGACAAGTATATTTCTTTACACTGGATTTACATGATTTTTGCTACCTCATATATCTGTAGTCACAACCAGATATCTTACAATGCAATTCAACGTCAGTTATCTATCTGTGTGGGGTACATGTGCGTACATATGAGGGTGTTAAGGTGTACATGGTATTCACATTGCAGGCTTTCTGACCCACCCGAGTCCACCAGGCCAAGCATGCCCACGACTGCTGCTGGCTGGATCATATCTCGCACTGTGGCCTCCCAACCGGGGTATGTAAATGTTCCTGTCGGCCCACCACCGGTTCCACGTGCCGCATTGGCCTCGTTTGCCATTTTCTTTTTGACATCAATGCGGCAGTCCTGGTACCGGTGCTGGACAGACTGCCAGGTCCGGTTTTCATACCCCAGTGAAGAGACCTCAGCCGCGATTGCCCTCCAGGCGTCTGTCCTCTGCCTGGGCCTCACCTCGCTCCCAACGGTTAAGATGGAGTGGTGGGCTTGAACTCCTCTTACGATAGTCTCGATCTCCTCTTGATTGAAGTTTGCTACCCTTTTTCTGGCAGCAGCATCAGCTTGCTTGCCAGCCTGTGGCTGGGGGCCCTGCTCTCCCTGGCCTCTCCCTTCACTGCCTTCTCTCTCTCCCTCCATCTCTCCTCCTCTCCTCACTCTCTGTCTCTCAATCACTCTCTCTCTCACACTTTCTATTTCTCTCTCTCTCTCTCTCGCACTCTAACACACACTCTCTTGCACTCTAACACGCACTCTCACACACTAACTATCCCTCTCTCTCTCTCTTTCTCTTTCTATCAATCAATCCATCAATCACTCTCGCTCTCTCTCTCTCTTTCTCTTTCTATCAATCACTCTCTCTCTCACTCTCTCTCTCTTTCTCTTGCTTTCTCTCTTGCTCTTGCTCTCTCTCAAAACCCTCCAACTCCAAGACCTGTGTGTCCACTTGCACAGCATACAACACAGTCACAGATTTACGAATTTCCCGCACTTTTAAACTATTTGCGGCCTTGATTGTCGTCTTCCTATTGGTTAATTGATTTCATGTGGTGCCAGGAAAATCAGGATTACGGGCTTGAGACTTCTGGCCGTAACTCACGACCGTAGCTTCTTGGTGAAGCACGTACGGGTTTGGCGGATGATTGCCCTCCAAGCCCGAAGCTCGTTATTCAAACCCGTGCGGGCTTGCATGATAGATGAAACACGAAGATTGAACATGAAGTTAAATATCTTTATTTGCGGATTTGAGAGTAGGGGAATGTTGAGCTATTTATTCTAAAACCAAACATCACTTTCACTTTTAATAAAAGTACAGGATGGCTTTTCTATGCTACGACTTGTAAGTAAGCC
>CM050167.1:115090025-115469352 GCA_027410445.1 Discoglossus pictus | reverse complement strand
ACATCAATTCCCTCCTGATCCCAGACACCGGTGACCGGACTTCTCCCTGGATCAATACTGCCTCTCTAATTATCCATGATAACCCTGAATTCCCTTTTTAATTAAAAATAAATCCAGTCCCCTTTTAAAGTTATCTATCGAATCCGCTGTCACCACCTCCTCTGGTAGAGAATTCCACAGATTAACCACCCTTACTGTGAAGAACCCTTTTCTTTCTTTAAGGTGGAATCTTTTTACTTCTAACCTCAAGGGATGTCCTCTTGTCAGTTGAAAACCTCTTGGCACAAAAAGCTCCCTTGACAAATCTTTATACTGACCCTGGATGTATTTATATAAGGTAATCATATCTCCTCTTAGACGCCTTTTTTCTAGAGAAAATACGTTTAATTTGGTTAGTCTTTCTTCATAACTTAGCCCCTCCATTCCCCTTATTAGTTTTGTTGCCCTCCTCTGTACCTTTTCAAGCTCTAAAATGTCCTTTTTATGAAGTGGTGCCCAAAATTGTACTCCATATTCCAAATGAGGGCGTACTAGAGATTTGTATAGTGGCAGAATTATATTTGCTTCCCTGGCTTCTATACCCTTCTCAATACATGCTAATATTTTAGTTACCTAGGTGGTTGTCCACAAGCACTCCCAAATCCCTTTCAATATCCGATACACCTAGATTTGCTACATTAAGATTATAAATTGCATGGCTATTTTTCCTTCCCAGATGCATATCTTTACATTTATTCGTATTAAATCTTATCTGCCATTTAGATGCCCATTCCTCAATTTTATGTAAATCCCTTTGGAGGGAAAGCACATCACTATCTGATTTAATTACCTTGCACAACTTCGTGTCATCAGCAAAAATGGAAACACCACACTCCAATCCTACCTCTAAGTCATTAATAAATATGGTAAAAAGGAGAGGACCTAATACTGAACCCTGAGGAACCCCACTTACCACATTAGTCCAATCAGAGTATGTTCCATTTACAACAACCCTTTGCTTCCTGTCTTTTAGCCAGCTCTCAATCCATGAGCAGATATTTACTGCAACTCCTGTATCTCTTAGTTTGCTCAATAGTCTCCCATGTATCCCACTGAGTTGCCTTGATCCAGGTTCCTACTATCCTCCTCATAGAAACTAATTAGATTTGTTTGACATGACCTATCCCTCATAAATCCATGTTGACGCCTACTTATAATCCTGTTCAAATATACATATTCTTGGATATTATCCCTTAATAACCCTTCTAAAAGCTTCCCCACTACAGAAGTGAGGCTCACTGGTCTATAATTCCCCGGATTTGCTCTTGCTCCCTTTTTAAATATAGGTATCACATCAGCTTTTCTCCAGTCATCTGTGTTGAGTGAATCTTGAAAAATGAAATATAATGGTTTGGCTATTACAGAACCCAGTTCCCTTAGTACCCTTGGATGTATTCCATCAGGACCCCGGGCTTTATTAACATTTATTTTTTCCAACCTCTTTTGGATTACTTCCTGTGTTAACCAATTATTTGGCAAAGGTAGTGTAGCCCCATTATGTTGCTGTGTCCCAACCACTGGTACCTCCCTTGTGTATACCGAAGAAAAGAACCTATTTAGCTCATCTGCCTTTTCTTGGTCACTAATTATCAGACTGCCTGTGTCACATTGTAATGTTCCTATAGCTTCCTTCCTCGCCTTCTTCCCATTAATATACTTAAAAAATATTTTAGGGTTAGTCTTACTCTCTTTTGCAATTAATTTTTCATTTTCTATTTTAGCCAGTCTAATCGCCCTTTTGCAAGCCTTGTTGATTTCCTTGTATTCCTGTAAAGCAGTCTCTGTCCCCTCTTGTTTGTATAATTTAAATGCCTGTTTTGTTCTCCATATCTTGATCTTTAAATCATTGTTAAGCCACTTGGGTTGTGATTTACTCCTTTTACATTTCTTTCCGCATGGTATATGGTGATAAGAATGTTTATTTAGTAAGGATTTGAATGTTGTCCATTTGTGTTCAGTATTTTTACCTATCAGTTCTCTGTCCCAGTCTATACTTTTTACTGCTGCCCTTATGTATTGAGAGTTTTTGTTGGCCCCTTACAGTTACGTTTTTTTAATTCAATCTCAAATGTGACTGTGTTGTGATCACTGTTTCCCAAAGGTTGCCCTAATTCAAAATGTGATACTATATCAATATTATTTGTGATAACTAAATCCAAGATAGCTTCATTTCTAGTAGGTTCTTGTATAACTTGGGCCAGATAATTGTCTCTGAGTGCGCTCAAGAACCTGCTCCCCTTAGCTGAACTGCTGGTCTCATTTATCCAGTTTATTTCAGGGTAATTAAAATCTCCCATTATTAGAACTTGCTTAGCTGCATTTCCAATCTGTAACAATAATTGCATTTCCTCACTTTCAGTTATATTTGGGGGTTTATAGCTCCAACTAATATTCTTGTGGAATTTACTGCTCCGCTTTTTAACTCTACCCACAAACATTCAACATTATTGCTAGTTCCACCATAAATATCTCTCTGACTATAGGCTTAAATTCAGGTTAAGAATTGCAGCACTTAGTGACTGTACTAACCCTCCCTGCATCTCCTCCCCCATGACTAGTTAATGCGTTCCTTACCCCCTCTACACTTTCTACCCCATTGCTTCTATCTCGTCCCTCCCCTCCACCAACTAGTTTAAAAACTACCCCCAGCCGTTCTACCATCCTATCCCTTAGCACAAAATCTTCCTCGTCATTAAGGTGCAATCCATCCCTGCTATAGAGATTGTACTGAAGTGAGAAGTCAGCCCAGTGCTCTAAAAACCCAAACCCCTCCTTAGTGTACCACATATTTAGCCACACATTAACCTCCCTAACCTCCTTCTGCCTCCCTGGGCTTGCATGCGGCACTGACAATATCTAAAAAAATGCTACCTTAGAGGTCCTTGCCTTCAGCTTATTACCTAGCTCTCTGAAATAATTCTTTAGGACACTCCATCTTCCACTAACTTTGTAATTGGTACCAATATGTATCAAGACCGCCGGTTCATTTCCAGCCCCTCCCAATAATTTATCTACCCAATCCACAACATGCCGAAACCGAGCACCTGGGAGACAGCAAACTGTTCGATTGCTGGGATCTGGGTGACAAATCAGCCTGTCTACCTTTCTAATAATAGAGTCCCTAACCACTAAAACCTGCCTGTTGCTCTGCCTATTCTGTTATTCATTAGTTAGTTGTTAATTAATTATTAATAGTATAGTATATGAGTATTTCCAGTGGAGCAATATCACTAAGTGCTGCAATTCTACTCTCCAGTTCTCCAATTTGAGTTTCAAGTTAGGCAACGTGCTCACACCTGTCACAGAGGTATGGTACCTGTCACAGATCATCTGTTCCAGTAGTGCTTACATATGACAGGATGTAAACTGAGTGAGGTTTCCACTGGACTGACTAATAATTACAGTGGGGGAAAAAATGTATAAAGCACTACAATGTTCTCCCCCTTTGCACTTCCTCCTTTTATTTAAACTCCTACACTTATACTAGAACTGCCCTTATGCTAGAAGTGTTTGCACCTTCCCCTGCTTACATTAGGTTCTTACTACTCACCTGCCCACTACTTACTGCACTAGTACACACGCACTTATTGTTCAGGAGAAATCACAGAACAGATGCAAGCAGACCAAAATAGTCACACACTGACATAGCTTTACACAGGCAAAATCACACCCCCTCTCAGCTGCCCACTACTCACTGCACAAGTACACACACACTTACTGTTCAGGAGAAATCACAGAACAGATGCAAGCAGACCACAAAATGTCACACCCTGATATAGCTTTACATAGACAAAACCACACCTGCTCTCAGCTGCCACTACTCACTGCACAAATACACAACACACTTTTTGCGCAGGAGTAATCACAGAACAGAGGCAAGCAGACCACAAAATGTCACACACTGATATAGCTTTACACAGGCAAAACCACCCCCCTCCCAGCTGCCACTAATCAACTGCACAAGTACACAACACACTTACTGTTCAGGAGAATCACAGAAAAGATGCAAGCAGACCACAAAAAGTCACACACTGGTATAGCTTTACACAGGCAAACCCCCCCCCCCCCCCCCCCCCATCTCATAGGCCACTAATCACTACACAAGTACACAACACACTTTTTGCTCAGGAGTAATCACAGAACAGAAGCCCAAAACTATTTTTTATTCTAATATTTATTAAATTACTTGGTGATAGTGGCTAGTGGTAATGTAAGCTGTAGCCAGATTTAATCCAGTAAGGATATAGCCAATTAACCACCAAACAACACTGACAGGGAGGTGCTCAAGTTCCATGCAATCAGTTTAAGAAGGCTTTATTTGTGACATACTTTAAATGTTCACCTTAACTTTTACACCCTTGTCCTGAAAAGCAAGAGTTCCAAAAAAGAGAAAAGTGTGATGTAAATAAAGCATCCTCACATAGTTGCGTCAGTAGGCACCTATCTACTTTGCATAGTTACATAGTTACATAGTAATTAAGGTTGAAAAAAGACTTTCAGTCCATCAAGTTCAACCTGTTAAGATCTCCTCTGATCTGCAATATGCGGATTAGTTATTAATTAAATTATTGATTAAATAATTATTAATAGTATAGTATTGGAGGATAAATAAAGAGTTAGTCCATCAAGTTCAATCTTTTTAGATCTCTATTGATCTTTTTAATGTGGACTATTTATTATTATTGTTAATTGTTAATTGATCCAGAGGAAGGCAAACAGAAAAAAAAAAACCCCATTGAAACTTTGCCAATTGTCTCATTAGGGGAAAAAAAAGCAAAATTCCTTCCTGACCCCAGAAACTGGCGATCAAATTTCTCCCTGGATCAATATTCCTTGCTAGTTATCTAGGATAGCCTTGAATGCCCTCTTTATTTACAAATATAAAAACCCCTTTTTGAAGTTGTCTATCGAATTCGCTGCCACCACCTCCTTTGGTAGAGAATTCCACAGTTTAACCACCCTAACTGTGAAGAACCCTTTTCTTTGTTTAAGGTGAAATCTTTTTTCCTCTAACCTCAACGGATGTCCTCTTGTCAGTTGAAAATCTCTTGCTACAAAAAGTTCACTTGACAAAGCCTTATATTGACCCTGGATGTATTTAAATAACGTAATCATATCTCCTCTTAGACGCCTTTTTTCTAGCGAAAATAAGTTTAATTTTGCTAGTCTTTCTTCATAACTTAGCCCCTCCATTCCCCTTATTAGTTTTGTAGCCCTTCTCTGTACTTTTTCCAGCTCTAAAATGTCTTTTTTGTGAGGTGGTGCCCAAAATTGTACTCCATATTCCAAATGAGGGCGTACTAGAGATTTGTATAGTGGCAGAATTATATCTTCTTCCCTGGCTTCTATACCCTTTCTAATACATGCTAATATTTTATTTGCCTTTGCAGCCGCTGCTTGGCTTTGAGCGCTGTTACCTAGGTGGTTGTCCACTAGTACTCTCAAATCCCTTTCAATATCTGATACCCCTAGATTTGCTCCATTAAGATTATAGATTGCTTGGCTATTGTTCCTTCCCAAATGCATAACCTTACATTTATTTGTATTAAATCTCATCTGCCATTTAGCCGCCCATTTCTCTAATTTATGCAAATCCTTTTGTAGGGAAAGTACATAATTATCTGATTTTATTACCTTGCACAACTTAGTGTCATCAGCAAAAATGGAGACACTACATTCGAGTCCTACCTCAACGTCATTAATAAATATGTTAAAAAGGAGAGGACCTAATACTGAACCTTGAGGAACCCCACTTATCACATTAGACCAATCGGAGTATGTTCCATTTACAACAACCCTTTGCTTCCTGTCTTTTAGCCAGCTCTCGATCCATGAGCAGATATTTACTGCAATTCCTGTATCCCTTAGTTTGCTCACTAGTCTTCCATGTGGCACTGTATCAAATGCCTTTGAAAAATCTAAAAAGACTACATCCACTGAGTTGCCCTGATCCAAGTTCCTACTAACCTCCTCATAAAAACTAATTAGATTGGTCTGACATGACCTTTCCTTCATAAATCCATGTTGACTGCTACCTATGATCCTGTTCAAATAGACATATTCTTGTATTCTGTCCCTTATTAACCCTTCTAAAAGCTTCCCAACTACAGAAGTGAGGCTCACTGGTCTATAATTCCCTGGATTTGCTCTAGATCCCTTCTTAAATATAGGTATCACCTCTGCTTTTCTCCAGTCATCTGGTAGAGACCCTGTAGTGAGTGAGTCTTGAAAGATTAAATATAATGGTTTGGCTATTACAGACCCCAGCTCCCTCAGTACCTTTGGATGTATTCCATCAGGACCTGGGGCTTTATTAACATTTTTTTTCTCCAACCTCTTTTGTATTTCTTCCTGCGTTAACCAATTATTTAGTAAAGGTAGTGTAGCCCCATTATGTTGCGGTGTCCCAACCACTGGTACCTCCCTTGTGTAAACCGACGAAAAGAACCTATTTAGCTCCTCTGCCTTTTCCTTGTCACTAATTATCAGATGGCCTGTGTCACATTGTAATGGTCCTATCGATTCCTTCCTGGCCTTCTTCCCATTAATATATTTAAAAAATATTTTAGGGTTAGTCTTACTTTCCATTGCAACTGACTTCTCATTTTCTATTTTAGCCAGTCTAATAGCCCTTTTGCAAGACTTGTTGATTTCCTTATAGTCACATAAAGCTGCCTCTGTTCCCTTCTTCTTGTATAATTTAAATGCATATTTCTTTTTCCTCATCATGATCTTTAAGTCATTGTTAAGCCACATGGGATGTGATTTACTCCTATTCATTTTATTTCCATATGGTACATGCTGATGAGTATGTTTATTTAGTAAGGATTTGAATGTTGTCCATTTATTTTCAGTATTCTTCCCTGTAAGTTCTTTGTCCCAGTCTATATGTTGTATTGCTGCCCGTAGCCCATTAAAGTTAGCCCTTTTAAAATTTAGAGTTTTTGTTGGTCCCTTACAACTCTGTTTTTTGTATTCAATCTCAAATGAGACTGTGTTGTGATCACTGTTCCCCAAGGGTTCCCCTATTTTTACATTTGATATTATATCAATATTACTTGTGATGACTAAATCCAAGATGGCCCCATTTCTAGTAGGTTCTTGTATTACCTGGGCCAGATAATGATCCCTGAGTGTACTCAAGAACCTGCTCCCCTTAGCTGAGCTGCTGGTCTCGTTTATCCAGTTTATATCAGGGTAATTAAAGTCTCCCATTATTAGAACTTGCCCATGCTTAGCTGCATTTCCAATCTGTAACAATAATTGTATTTCCTCACTTTCAGCTATATTTGGGGTTTTATAGCATTCTCCCACCAATATTCGTTTCGAATTAGCTCCTCCACTATTTAGCTCAACCCACAAGGATTCAATGATGCCGTTAGTGCCAGCATAAATATCTTCTCTGACTATAGGCTTAAATTCAGGCTTAACATAAAGACAGATCCCTCCTCCTCTTTTACCATTTCCCCTATCTTTCCTAAATAGGTTATAACCATCCAGATTAACAGTCCAGTCATGAGATTCATCCCACCATGTTTCCGTAATGCCTATTAAGCCCCATTTTTCTTGTACTGCTAATATTTCTAGCTCATCCATTTTCCCAGGCAAACTTCTTGCGTTAGCAATCATACACTTTATGTTGCTATGGCTCTGCTGTTGTGAAGTGCCTGCCACTGTATTTGAGGCCCGTATTAATACCTCCCTACTTTCTATTGTAACCCTCCCCCTTCTCCTCCCCCATGGGTAACTAATTCATCCCTTTCCCTCTCTACCCTATTTACCCCAATACTTCTATATAGTCCCTCCCCCCCACTTACAAGTTTAAAAACTCCCCCAGCCGTTCTACCATCCTATCCCCTAGCACAAAAGCGCCCTCATCATTAAGGTGCAATCCATCCCTGCTATAGAGATTGTACCCAAGTGAGAAGTCAGCCCAGTGCTCTAAAAACCCAAAACCCTCTGCACTGCACCACTTTTTTAGCCACACATTTGCCTACATAGAAATCCAGGTATGTCACTGTGTCTAGTTCTGTGAAGATTTGTCTTTATGCTTTATACTTGCCATTTGATACTTTGCAGCTTGCTCTTGCAAGCTTGGTGAAAATGTTGCAGCATTTGTTTAATCAAGAAAGAGAATTAAAACTGTCTAAATAATTAAGAATTATAACATTTTCTCCATTCATATGCAAAGATATGGCTTGGCACAATTCTTTGTGTTCTGGTCATATTTATTAGTGTAATAGTATAAAAACACAGGTATAAAAAAACTACAGAAACAAGTGTTCCACAAAGTAGCATGTTGAGCCACAAAGTGACAATAATGTGTTATGTGTCCCAAACTAAATCCATCATTTTTTGGACACCAAAAATATTAATGCAAACCCAGGAACACAAAACTCATTCTCACTACCCCCAAAATGCACCTCAGTGCTCCGATGTGGCTTCAAGACCTCAGTTACTTCTAAGCAGTGTATTTTTAAAATTCCTTTTTCAAGATGTGAGAATACAGTTTGAGAAATACTGCAATAAAGGGTGATTTATTTTAGAAGAAAAGGAGCATATATCTGTGCTCCTCAGCACTTCATATCACCCAAAATACAGAGGTCTTGTTGCAATAAAAAATGCTAAAACTTTTACACATATATTTTATCTTTTATGAGTGAATTTACCACATGAGAGCAACTTGCGTTTAGGGTATTGCACACATGCACTACTTTACAGAAAGTCTGAAACAGAAATGGAAAGGGCAAATCTACTAAATAATGCCAAGTCTGCAAGACTGTACAGAATAGGTATGAAGCCAAAATAGATAGATGGTCCAATCAATTCTCATCTACCATGAAAATCTTTGTTTCTATTATTTAAAAAATAAACACAAAGCTGAACTAGTGCTAGACCATACACACCACTGAATGGGCAAACTGTGTGTGTAGGCAGAAAAATACTGTAAATACATTTTAATAAAGTCAAGTGTCACATCTGTTGAAGGTTTATAGTCTATTTAAGTCTAATACATATTAAATTCTGCTCATGAGACCTGTTGTCATTGTGTGCATATGCTATACAGCATATTATTCTTGATTAATGGCTTTCAGCTGTTACATTACTACTAATAACCCATTGTTTAAGCTTAGCATATTAATTATGTACTACTAGTTTTGCACCATATCCTTCCATCTTCATAATTATTTGCAGTTTAAAAATCTTATCGGAGCTGTAAGTGCATTATGAAGGCACAATTCTGCATAAACTCTTACATCAAGTATTAATGTAAATGGTGTCTCTCAGTTGTGTCTGACTCTCTGTGACCTCATGGACAACACACCATGCTGATCCCCTTGGTTTTTATGGCAGAGATACTGGGGTGGGTTGCCAATTACTTCTCCAGTGGGCCACAGCATACAGCTCCTGGTTTTCCCAGGTGGTCTCCCATTCAGTGTGACCTCTTGGTTCCCTGGCTGGATTTGATCCCAGAATGCTGTGGTGAAAGCACCTGCATCCTAACCACTGGTCATTATTACTACACTAGCGAATTGCCCGTCAAAAAATGACGGCAATGAAATTGTAAGTGAGCTAATGCTGTTTGGTGTGTAATAATCAAATATATAATACATTAATAAATGAATATACCCATTTTGAAGCATTGTGTTGAAGAGCTGTCAATGTGTTTTGAGGTTGCTGCAGCATTAGTGGTGTGGAGCTGCTGTGTAAGCGTTCTGAATGTGTGCAGTGTAATACTGTGCATGCGCGAGACGAAACCGTTAGCGTAGTGGTGTACTTCCGCATTGGCGTAAAATGGCGGGTTATCTGTGGTATGCGTCTTTGCGGATTATCCGTAGGTGCTTCGTGGTGTTTTTTGAGTTTCGTGTGGTGTTTTGCGAGTGTGTTGTGGTGTTTTACGTGTTGAGAGTGCTGTAGCCTCGTTTTCGTTTTGTTCGTCGGCCATTTTTTCTTTCGCTTAGCGATTTTATTAGTGTCTAAAGTGTTTTATTTTTAATTAAATGAAGGTGTAACTTGGTTTTTTGAGGTGCTGGATGGTTCCTCTTGCTGTAGGTAAGCTTTTTATGTGTGTGTTGTGTGTATTTATTGTGTTTTAAATGTTTGTATGTCGGCGTGTTACGTCCGATGTTTGCGAGGTCGTAATGTCTGGTAACGTGTCTCGTATGGTGTTTGCGTGTGTAGCCTCGTTTTCTTCGTCGGCCATTTTTTCTCTCGCTTTGCGATTTTATTAGTGTCTAAAGTTGCATTTTTGAGGTCCTGGATGCTACCTCTTGCTGTAGGTAAGCTTTTTATGTATGTGCTGTGTTTATGTATTGTGCTTTGAATTTTGTAATGTTTGCGAGTTGCGTCCGAGTGTTGCGAGGCCGTAATGTGTGTTAACGTGTGTTGTATGTTGTTTGCGTTGCTCGTAAAATTTAGCGAGTGTCGGAATTGGTGTGTCGTGTTGTTTGCGTTGCGACGTGAAGTTTGCGAGGGTCGCAGTTGCTGGCATGGAGCGCCTTCGGCGCTCCATGCCAGCAACTGAGGCCCTCGCCCAGTGCCCTCGCTTCGCGAGGGCCTTGGCTCGCTGCGCGAGCAGCGGGCTCTCTATGTGAGCCCGCAATCGTTAGCAACAACTCGCATGCTCACAACTATATATGTGATAATGTTATTATTAATTAATCCATAAAAATTCCTTCCTGACCCCAAATACTGGCAATCAGATTTTTCCCTGGATCAATACTCTCTCTCTAATTATCCAGGATAACCATGAATTCCCTTTTTAATTAGAAATAAATAAGGTTCCCTTTTAAAGTTATCTATCAAATCTGCCGTCAACACCTCCCCTGGTAAAGAATTCCACAGATTAACCACCCTTACTGTGAAGAACCCTTTTCTTTCTTTAAGGTGGAATCATTTTACTTCTAACCTCAAGGATGTCCTCTTGTCAATTGTAAACCTCTTGGCACAAAAAGCTCCCTTGACAAATCTTTATACTGACCCTGGATGTATTAATATAAGGTAATCATGTCTCCTTTTTTATAGAGAAAATAAGTTTAATTTAGTTATATATGAAAGAAAAGTGAGGATTTTAATTTCCCTGGGTGTTTTCCACCCCAATATTCAGTGTACAAAATAGTGGGACTAATATGATCAAAAAGTAAAGGTAATTTTATTAATTAAATGACAGCGGCGTATTTAAAAACAGGGAATATATTAAAAACGAAAACAGGGGGAATAAAAAAAGGGCGGATGTAAAGAATAGTGGAAAACCCTAAAGCACTGGTATTGTGCAATGTATAACTCTTAAGTGAGTGGGTATTACTATTCACACCTAGCGGGCGAGCCAAAATTATTATAATGAGATACCAAGGCATAAAAACCCTATCTTCTCATAAATAATAAATACATAAAGCACCCTTTTGCCTAAACAAATGCCCTCCAAAAATCTAGAGGGTTCATTAAACAACGCAATGTACTTGCATAAAGAGGTGGTATAAGTCACTGTTTGTCTTGCTGACACACCTATAGTCCGTTAATAAAGATACATGGAAGTGGTACCTATATAAATTAAACTTAAAGGGAGCTCTACCTAAAGTACAGACAAAGTCGTTACAGCAGCTATATGTTACACAGCATAGAGTCCAGGCTGTGTCTATATTCACTTATTAGCATCTGACTTCAGTGCCTAAAGATAAAGTGCCTAAAGATGTATATAAAAGGTAGAATCAGTCACCCAAATGTTAGGGTTATAATAGGCAATAAAAAGTACTTTCAGACAAAATATACCACTAAAGGGATATAAGGGGCTTTAAACTAGGCCATAACTATAGCAAGTTTGCGGTTCCAAGAAAGCTCAACCACCAGGTTTGCAATGCGCATGCGCATGTCTAACGTGATGACGTGCGCAGCGTCGTTGCTAGAAGCCTGACGCGTTTCGACGTACAACGTCTTTGTCAAAGGGAAATTGTATAACGATGTCGCAAGGAGCTTTTTATAGGGAGCTGTCGCCTAGGCAACATGAAACAAGTAAATATGTTACCCCAAGAGAATAACCGAAGTCAGATGCTAATAAGTGAATATAGACACAGCCTGGACTCTATGCTGTGTAACATATAGCTGCTGTAACGACTTTGTCTGTACTTTAGGTAGAGCTCCCATTAAGTTTAATTTATATAGGTACCACTTCCATGTACCTTTATTAACGGACTATAGGTGTGTCAGCAAGACAAACAGTGACTTATACCACCTCTTTATGCAAGTACATTGCGTTGTTTAATGAACCCTCTAGATTTTTGGAGGACATTTGTTTAGGCAAAAGGGTGCTTTATGTATATATTATTTATGAGAAGATAGGGTTTTTATGCCTTGGTATCTCACTATAATAATTTTTGCTCGCCCGCTACGTGTGAATAGTAATACCCACTAACTTAAGAATTATACATTGCACAATACCACTATTGTTTACATCTGCCCTTTTTTTATTCCCCCTGTTTTCGTTTTTAATACATTCCCTGTTTTTAAATACGCCGCTGTCATTTAATTAATAAAATTACCTTTACTTTTTGATCATATTAGTCCCACTATTTTGTACACTTAATTTAGTTTTAGTCTTAAGCACTCCATTCCACTTAGTTTTGTTGCCTTTCCTCTGTACCTTTTCTAGCTCTAAAATGTCCTTTTTATGAAGTGGTGCCCAAAACTGTACTTCATATTCCAAATGAGGGTATACTAGAGGTTTGTATAGTTGCAGAATTATATTTCTATACCCTTCTTAATACATGCTAATATTTTATTTGCCTATATATATGTTATATATTATACACAAACATATGTGCACTCCACTTGCACCCCTCTAGACCCCTTGCACCCCCACTGGCCCCCTTGCACCTCTCGGGCCCCCTTACTCACCCCCCACTTGGACCTCTCTGCCTCCCCTTACCCCCTACTTGCACCCCTCAGTGCCCCTTGCCTCCCTGTGTCTCCCTCTTGCCTCCCTCTGGCCCCTTCTTTCCACCTTGCCCCCCTCTGTCTCACTTATCCCCCTCTGGCCCCTTCTATGTCCCTTCCCTACCTCTGCCCCCAACCCCTTGCCTTCCTTTGCCCCACCCTTGCCTCCCTCTGGCCCCCCTTGCCACCCTCTGTCTCCCTTGCCTCCCTCTGCACCCCCTGTCTCCCTTGCCTCCTGCTGGCCTCCTTGCCTTCCTCTGCCCCCCCCCCCCCCCGCACCTCCCTCTATCTCCCCTTGCCCACCCTTGCCTCCCTTTGCCCCCCTGCCTCCTCCTGGCCCCCCTCTATCTCCCTTGCCTCCTTCTGGCCCCCTTGCCTCCCTCTGCCCTTCCCCACTGCCTCCCTCTATCTCCCTTGCCTCTCTCTGGCCCCCCTTGCCCCTCTTGCTTCCCTTTGCCCCCCTGCCTCCCTCTTGCCCCCCTTGCCTCCCTCTGCCCCCCTTTCCTCCCTCTGGCACCCCCTTGCCTCCCTCTGGCACCCCCTTGCCTCCCTCTGCCCCATCCCTCTGTCTCCTTTGTCTCACTCTGTTTCCCTTGCTTCCCTCTATCCCTCTCTTGCCCCACTCTGCACCCAACAGCTAGCTCCATCCTTGCTGTATTGTAAACTTGTAGGATATTTGATATTTATCAACATTTCTTCTTAGGACATGGAGATGAGACCTGTCTGATGATTTTTGTGCCTGTCTATCCCTAGCAGTGATCATCAGATTGTCAGTACTGATCCTCTTTGCCAATGCAGTTTGTCCACATTGGGCATAATTTCTTATTCATTTTTTTTTAAAATATATTTTTTATTAAGAATATCAAGTTAATACAAAAATACACATGTTTCAACGATAAAACATAAATAATATAGGCAATGCCCTTGAAAAAATGTAAACATACAAATAAATAACCTTTTAACTTCAATTATCGTCTTTTTTTTTTTCCTCTTTTTTTTTTTTTATGAATTCAAATTACTTACATATAAAAATACAGGTTATCGAACTTGTAATCTAAAAACAAAGGAAAAAACAAGCCTAGGGTAAAGGGAAGAGGAGGAAGGAAAAGAAGAAAAAGAGAGGGACATGGAAAATCAGGATCCACACCCAGATTGTTCTAAGAGCTAGAAAACTCTGTAACTTTACCATCCGATCTTAAGGATCCAGGTGTCCCAGCATGAAGCCCATTTCTTGTATGATTGATTCAGGTCAGCTGAGATAACGCTCATATCATATATGAACTTAAGCTTATGTAAAACTTCACTAAATGCAGGTATTCCCGATTTCCAGGCTTTAGCTAACGTAACTCGAGTTGCTAAAAACACTTGGTGTGATAAAAGTTGAGCCTGGTTACTAAGGCCCTCTATAGGTAGACCTAAAAGAGCTTCTTCCGTTTTTGGGGAATCCTGCATTCCCAGAGCTTCTCCAAGATATCATATGTCCCCAGCCAAATGTGAGCAATCTTGGGGCAATCCCACAGGACATGTTTAAGAGCACCTAAATCGGTACACCCTCTAAAACAATTACCTTCCAAAGAAGGACTGGAAAGCTTCAACCTAGCCGGTGTTAGGTACCACCTCAAAATAGTCTTGTGTGTGTTTTCCCTCAATATTATATTCAATGAGGAGCCTGCCGCCTGTGTATGTATCTTATTCCATTGTGCATCGTTTAAGTCAATGGCAAGTTCCGACTACCAAGATTGTTGATGATGTAATTTAGGTGGTGTGGTCTGGTCTATTAGGTAGTTATAAATAATAGAAATATTCCGTCTGCCAGTCGGATTATCAAGGCAACATTTCTCAAATGGAGTAGTCTTGGCAGCGGCATTACATTTGATTACTTTGGAGATATTGACATGTATCTGGGACAGATTAAGCCATTCTCTTACTGGTAAACGGTGTTCTTCCCTGAATGTTGTAATAGACCACTGTCTACTGCCCCTCAACAGATCAGCCACCACCGTAAATTTATTGTCTATCCACCACTTAAATTGCGAAAGTCTATCGATTAGTGCCAGAGACTGGACCATGCAGTTAGTAAAGGAGGCATTCCCCAACTTAGAATGTAAGCTAAGCCAAATAACCTGTTTAATGTGGAGGCCACTTTGTTCAAATATATTTGTTTCTATTTCTAGCCATACTGGCACTTGTTCTTTACCAAACCATTTAGTGATTTGGGCCAATCTAGTGGCTTTACAATATTTCAATAGGTCTGGGAAGGCCAGCCCTCCTCTGGCCTTTGAAGCCATCATGGCTGTCTTATTTATTCTAGGTCTTTTACGGTCCCAAATGAAGCAAGAGATTGCCTCTTGAATAGCAAAGATGTCCTTGGAGCGAACAGCCGTTGGAATGGTACGGAAGAGATACAGGAGCTTGGGCAAAATATTCATTTTGATAGCGTGAATCCTCCCTAACCACAAAATTTTGTATGAGGACCACGTATTTATGTCCTTGATTAATTTTTTAATGAGCGCCGGGAAATTTGCTGAGTAAGTTAGGCCAGATTGTCTGGGGATAAAAAACCCTAGATATTTAATGTGGTTTTGGACCCATTTTTAGGAGAAGTTACCTGATAATTGGGCTTTCAATTGTTCTGGTAAGGAAACATTTAGCGCTTCACTCTTACTCAAATTAATTTTAAAGCCAGAGATCCTACCAAAGAGTTCAAGAGCATGGAACAGGTTAGGGAGACTGATTAATGGTTCAGATATAGTAAGCATGACATCGTCCGCGAAAAGGCTTAATTTATGTTCTGTCTTTCTCACTCTAACTCCCCTTATATTCAAATCCTCCCTGATAGTTACCACCAGAGGTTCAATACACAAAGCAAAGAGGAGAGGAGATAGAGGGCAACACTGCCGCGTTCCTCTTGTGATTTTAAATGAACGAGATTTAAACCCCTGGGGCCTCATTCTATTATCGGCCGTAAATCGGCCGTAAGGCTGCGATTCCTTGCGGGGGTTCAGTTAACTCGCGATTCTATTATACGGCCCCGCAAGGATCTCATCTTACGGCCGGCCGCATATCTTGGAACCGGCCGTAATCTCAGAAATAGAAAAACGCAAAAATAAATTCAAGCCTGCACTGTACAGCTCTGTAAATGCTAGGGATCATATTGGGGGACATGAGGATTAAAAGGAACCCACTCTCAAGCTTGCACATCTGCCCAAACCCGAGTTCAAATTAACTGTTTATTTTCCGGCTGCGGCGTGGGTGTGTCTGAGGTGCTCCAAGCACTCTGGACTTTTTACATGGATATTTTACGGATATTAAAAATGAAATATTTTACGGATTTGAGTACAGGATAATTATGTGCTATTTTTTCTAACACCTAAAATCCCTTTATAGTCTTCTCAAAGTGCAGGATGGCTTTATTTGAGCTATTTTATGTGCTTAATTGGTGCTAGCGAGACCTCTTTCCTGCAAGTAAGCTGCGGCTCGCTTTTAGCCTTGCAGAGAGGTTTCCCGGAGCAATTGAATTGCAAATCTCTTGCGGCCGTTTTAGATCAAAGGCTTTCCTCCGGTGCGAGCGGCCGCAAGAGATAGCAAGGCACCGGCCGCAAGCCTGCCGGAATCCCCGGCCGTAAGGGAATAGAATAGCAGAATAGCTTGCGGCCGGTCCTTGCGGCCCCGCAACGGCTGCGGCCGCTAATAGAATGAGGCCCATAGTATGCAACATATGCTGTCGGGCTGAATATAATGCTAAAATATCCTTCACTAACTTCTCGCTTAGACCATATTTATGTAGTGTCTCAGCCATATACACCCAATCGATCCTATCAAAGGCCTTTTCCGCGTCAAGGGATAGTAGCATTAAGGGTGTATTCTGGAATGAGGCTACATCAAGCAAATTTATGATCCGTCTAGTGTTGTCTGGCGCTTCACGACCCTGGATAAACCCAACCTGGTCTGGATGTATTAAGCTCGGCAGCACCTGAGATAGCCTGTTCGCCAAGATTTTAGAGTAGAGTTTGACATCACAATTGATCATAGAGATAGGTCTATAACTCTTACATTCAGATGGGTCTCTACCCTCCTTAGGTATTACTATCACTTAAGCTTCCAGGAATTCTGCCCTCATAGGCTTACCAGACAAAAAATCATTAAAAAGCCGCTGAAGATGGGGTGCTAACGTATCTATAAATTGCTTATAGTAAAAATTTGTAAACCCATCTGGGCCAGGGGCTTTATGAGACTTGGTCTCTTTTATAGCTCTCTTAACTTCAGTTAGATCTATGGACATATCTAGCAAATCTGATTGTCCGTCATCCAGTTTTGGGAGTTTTGGAAGACAAAAAAGTATCTATTTGGGTCATATGATCAATTGAGCCCGACCTATCAGGTGCAGAATACAGATTGGCGTAACATTTTTCAAATGCCTCCGTAATGTCACGTGGCTTATAGATAATTTTATCATTCTCCATCTTTAGTTTTGGAATAAAAGAGTCTGCTCGTTGCTGGTTAACACGGGAGTACCAGCATGGGGAACCAGGCAGGACGTCTGGGAGTGAGGTGGAACTCCAATTTATATAGATTTAGACGAGTTAGAAAGATCGAAAATCGGCTAAGCGAGAAAAAAATGGCCGCCCAAAAAAATGAAAACGAGGCTATTCTACTACGAACTGCGTAAAACACAGCCACAGACGTATGTGCTCGAAAAGCAACGAGACAAAGGATGCGCAATAACCGCACAATGAGTAAAAAAGACAGTAGCGAGTACATTTTACGAAGCGCAATTACACATTTTACGCATTAACACAGATTTACCGCCTTTGTCTCACGCCACATCGGATTTCCCGCCTAAAACAACGCATTTGTCTCGCGGAACAGTGGATTTCCTGCCTAAAACAATGCATTTGTCTCGCGCACAAATCCTATATATAGGGAACAATTGACACATAACTGACACTTTCTCCTCAGGTGATGACAGTCTGACTGGACATTTTCTGATGCCGGAAAATCTCAAGAGATTGTTAGCTCTTCAGGATACTGCTTCAGCAATATTACATAAAAAAAGGTAAATATCATTAATAATTATTAATTAATAAATAATTACTTACTTAATAAATAAATAAAAAAAAATAGTAAATGTAATTAATAAAAAAATAATATCGTGCTTACCTGTGTGAAATAATTGTCAATAACATTCATAATGTACATTAATGAATTAATCATTAATATCAAAATTAGTTAACGTTTAAGAATGTGAATAAAAAAGCAACACATTGATTCATTAATTATTAATGAACATTAATTTAATAATTAATTTGTTATATATCGTGATTACCTGTGTGAAAGAATTGTAAATAACATTCATAATGTACTTTATTTAATTAATTAATCATTACTAATCGTTAATATCAAAAAAGGTTAACGTTTAAGAATGTGCATAAACAAAGGAACACATTGATTAATTAATTATTAATGTACATCATTTTAATAATTCAGTTCTTATATATTTAGTATAACCCCCCCCCCCCCCCAAAAAAAGGCTATATACTCATGCTTATATCTTGACGTTAGATTTAGTCAGACATTACTTTAATATTATTGAACATTAATTGATTCTTATTTCATTAGTAATGTACATTATTTTAATAATTCAGTTGTAACATACTCATTTTAAAATACCCCTCAAACAAAAAAAAAAGGGAAAAGACCCATGCTTACGTCTTGACGTTATATTTAGTCAGAGATTAATTTAAGATTAATGCACATTGAGTCCTATTTAAAGACTAACAGTAATATTGATTGTATGTTTTTAATCTATGCTTACATATGTGTGTTCATGCTGATTGATTGATATATTTATTTCATGTTTTTAATCTATGCAAAAATATCTATTTTAAGCCTCATTGATTGATACAGATGAAGCAACATATTATACATTAATTTTACAAATGTGTATAATTGCAGTGAACTGTAGCTGAATGAACAGTGACGTTTGGACACATTGAACATCATAAATATAATTTTGACAGGTACAGAATTTGAATTATATTACTACAGCAAGATATTAAAGAATATGCTTTTAGGTTTTTAATGTAGCCAAATATATGTCTGTTGATGTTCATTTAATCATATCGATGAAGCAAAATATTAAAAATATTCTCAATTTGATTTAACAGTTTATTTGGATCTGCAAGGGAATCAACTCACAGCGTGACGTTTGCAGCCTTTGAACAACATCAACATCATCTTCACAGGTATAACATTTAATTTTGTAGTGATGCATACAAAAAGGCTATATTATATTTTGTGAAAATGGAGAGTACTTATTGAGTCATTAATGTATTATATTTAGTCATAATGTTGCAACAATTTTTAACATGCAGTTATGTAAAGTTGAAAAGACAATACTAATTAATAATAATATTTAAAAAAAATAAGAAGCTTACAACACTTGCGAAAAAAAGAAATTGATGGTATGCAGTGAATTCAAGAATGAATGGAATTGAAGGATAATAATATAAATATATATATGTGCAGCTATTTCCGATTTAATATATGTCAATAAAATACTTTGAAAAATTGTTTCATTTATTTCATTCTAAAAAAGTACAACATTTTAAAATGCTTAATTTGTTTATTCATCAACTTTAATGGAACAGTACAAAAAGTAAAAACAAAAATGTATACAAAACAAAGAACAAACAATAATTACATCTCTATTTACAATTACAGATTAAAATGAAGGAAAATGGAGAAGACAAAATTGAACGCACAAGAAGATTGGCAAGGGAAAGGAAGCAAAGGTGGAGAGATGCTCAGACACCAGAAACTTCACAACGCTTGCGAGAAGAAGATCGACAGAGACTTTTAAATAAAAGAAATATGAATAAGAAAGCCGCAAGTGAGTGTGCTGGGGCTTCCAAGAAACGTAAAATTAAACAAAAATATCTCTGTGAACCAATGTCGAATGATTCTATTTTGCAGAATGACTTAAATTTAGACACACAAGAAAACAATGTACATATAGAAAGTGGTTCTGATATCTATGTTGAAGAAATGCATGACAATGTGTTTACTACTGCAGTACAAGTAGATACTCATTATTGTTGGTTACTTAATGGGGTTTGTCAGTTTTGTGGGGCCTTTCATTTTATAAAGGAAAGACCTACTGATGGAAATTTCATTAGTTCCTGTCAGAAAGGAAAGGTGAAACTTCCACTAAGACACCCATTTCCATATTATTTAGAATGCATTATGAGCGATCCAACATTTACAAATTATAATAATTTCAAACAAAACATAAGGTCTGATAACAGTGCAATTTAATTTGCTTCATTTGGTGCAACATTAGCAGAAAATGTACCAGGACATGGTCCTTACTGTTTTAGAGTTCAAGGTCAAATTTACCACCAAACTTCACATTTACACCCACAAGAAGGAGAGCAAAGGAAATTTGCACACTTATATGTCTTAGATACAATGGAAGCTGTGGAACAAAGAATGACACTTCCAGAAAATAAACAGTGTTTGCGCATAGTCTTTGAACAGCTGGATAAAATTATGCAAAAAAAAACATATAGTCAAGCATACAAACAATTAGCAGATCTTGAAAAAGATCAACAGGAACATGCTGAAAGACATCAATTGCCTACACCAAGAGTAAATATGGTGTTAAAAAGAGATCGCAACACTGATCAAAGAAGATATAATTTACCTACAGTAAATTAGGTTGCCATGGTGTTTAAAAATGAAGATGGTGAACCACCTTTTCAGTGGGATATTTCAAAATGGGGAACCTGGATGGGAACCAAAATTACAATTGGAAAGTTATCCCAATACTAAACTTCGTATTGCTGGAATATAAAGTGGCACAAACTGCTATCCGGGATAGTTTTAATCCAATTTTACATGGAGGCAAACTCACTCAACAATGGATTATTGATTCATATTTACAAGTTGAAGCCAATAATCTAAATTTCATTAAATTTCAACAAAATAAATTACGAGTAGAACAGTATTGTGGATTAATGGATTATGTGGCAGATTTAGCTTCCAACAGAGACATTCCAGCTGGAAGAGCAATTATTTTGCCATCCACTTTCCAAGGATCTCCTCGCAATATGCAAGAAAGGTATAATGATGCCATGGCTATTGTCACAAAATTTGGAAAACCAGATTTATTTATTACATTCACATGTAATCCACAATGGCCAGAGATCAAGGAAAATTTGAATCTGGGACAAACTACTTCTGACCGACCAGATTTAGTGGCAAGAGTATTCAAAATCAAACTCAATTCATTAATACATGATATCACTAAAGCACACTTATTTGGACAATGTGTGGCTTTTGTTTACACCATTGAATTTCAAAAAAGAGGATTGCCACATGCTCATATACTTTTAATACTGCAGGAAAAAGATAAGTTGAACACTGCAGAGAGAGTGGATTCAGTAATTTCCGCACAATTGCCAGACCAAGAAAAAAATACAAAACTTTGGGAGATTGTTACACATAGAATGATTCATGGCCCATGTGGAGAGATGAATCCTAATTCACCATGTATGGAAAATAAAAAATGTACTAAAGAATTTCCAAAACAATTTCAAATGCAAACTTATGCAAATTGTGATGGATATCCTTTGTATAAAAGAACACAAGGACAAACAGCTATTATCCGTGGCCAAAAGGTTGATAATAGATTTGTCGTTCCATACAATCCACATTTGCTCATCAAGTACAATGCACACATCAATGTGGAAGCTTGCACTTCGATTAAATCAATTAAGTATGTGTATAAATATATATACAAAGGATATGACGCAGCTACTGTTGTTGTACAAGGTGCTGCAAATGAAAACGAAAATCCAATTTTACATGATGAACTATCAAATTATTTAGATGCTCGGTATGTGAGTGCTCCTGAAGCAATGTGGCGCCTTTTGAAATTTGAGATGCATGATCAGTCACATGCTATCTATCGCTTAGCTGTGCATTTGCCTCAAAGTCAGTTGGTTTGCTTTACTGCAGGAAATAAAAGAACTGCATTATATCAAAGTGAAGACAGAGATACCACACTTACTGCATGGTTTAAATTAAACTGTCAGTATATGCAGACCAGCCAATTTTTATACATAGAGATACCATATCACTATGTATTTGTAAATGGTCTATGGCGACAAAGAAGAACAGATGCACATAAAATTATACCATGCATTTATACCGTCAGTCCAAGGGACATTGAACATTTCAGCTTAAGATTACTTCTGCTACATGTTCCCGGTGCACAGAGTTTTGAGCATTTACGTACAGTGAATGACATAGGTTATGATACATTCCTATTAGCTGCAAGACATCAAAATTTCATAGCTGATGATACAGAATGGGAGAGGTGTCTGGAAGAAGCAGCACTATGTCAAATGCCTAAGCAAATGAGACAACAATTTGCATTCATTTGCATATTTTGCAATGTACCTGATGCTTTCACTTTGTGGGAAACATTTAAATTAAACATGTCAGAAGATTTCTTGAAACGTTACAGAGAACCAATAGCTATGATTAAATTGTGCAAGTTTTAATTTACCAGATCCAGGACTTATAGATGACAAAACAAAAAACCCAAGAAAAACTGGCAACTTTAACTACTTTACAGTTAGAAGCATTTCATGCCATCACAAATGCTACAGATTATGAAATGGTCAACAGACCGGTATTTCTGTCTAGACGGCCCAGGTGGATCAGTAAAAACTTATCTGTACAATTGTTTGATGAGTTATATTCGATCACAGGGTCAGATAGCTATGCCATTTGCAACAACTGGAATTGCTGCACTTTTGTTAGATGGTGGTAGAACTGTGCATAGTGGATTTAAGCTGCCAGTTCCCATTTTGGAAACATCAGTGTCAAATATTCGATTGAATTCCTTACAGGCAAAAAAATTTAAACTAACTAAACTAATTATCATAGACGAGGCAACAATGATGTCATGTCATGCATTGCAATGTATTGACAGATTTTTAAAAGAAGTGATGGATAATAAGTTGCCATTTAGTGGAAAGGTGATGCTGTTAGGAGGAGATTTTAGGCAAACATTACCTGTTGTGCCATACGGAAATAGAATGGAGATCATTGAAACATGTATCAAGACCAGTAAACTGTGGCAAATATTTACACATCTCAAATTAGAATTGGATATGAGATCTGAAGGCCAAAATGAATTCAATGATTGGCTCATTAAAATCGGAGAAGGAAAACATCCAGAAATACAGCATTTACCAAATGATACCATTAAAATTCCATCAGAAATGGTTTGCAATGAATCACTCATATCAGCCATATTTCTAAACACTCTTAATAATGAGGATTACTCAGACATTGCAAACAAAGTGATATTAACATCAAAAAATATATCGATGCCTTGAATGAAAATAACAAAAGTTTAAAATACATCAATGCACCACAAAAGAATTATTACAGTGCAGATTCAATTCTGTGTGATGATAAAGACAGTGAATTTTAGTATCGAATTTATTAATTCGTTAACACCATCTGGAACGCCACCACATATTTTGCAATTGAAAAAAGGCGCAATTGTCATGTTATTGCTAAATATGAATACAAAAAAAGGACTTTGTAATGGGACCAGATTAATTGTGCATGAGTTAAAAGATCATTTTATACATGCAGAAATTATAACTGGGACGCATAAAGGTGAACGAGTTTTTATACCAAGAATTGATTTAGCTCCAAGTGAGAGTGGTTTGCCTTTTGTCTTTCAAAGGAGAGAATTTCCAGTTATCATGGCATTTGCCATGACCATCAATAAATTCCAAGGACAAACTTTTACGTCGGTTGGGATTTTTTTAAAGGAACCAGTTTTTGCACATGGACCACTCTATGTGGCTTTTTCAAGGTGCCCTAATCCAAAGAAATTAAAGTGCATGTTGAAGAAAACAAAACTCAGGGTAATTTATTGGACGATGGATGTGTTTACACCAAAAACATTGTCTACTATGAGGTGTTGGAAAGAGAGAGGACAATGGTTGCATTTTAATGCCAACATTTTATGGTAATCAATATGATTGCACAAAAACAATATTTCAAGTAAAACATCTAAAGATTGGACAAAAAAACATAGACAACAGTGGTTTGACTTCCAGTACAAAATTTAAGTACTCTGGGACTCTTTAAATAGGGGACCACTATTTCACTTATGAAAATCTATGTGATATTTGCAGAAAGGACGAACAGAAAAAAAAAAAGGACAACAAAAATAACAGTAAAATATCCTTAAACAGATTGGAATGGGTTCAAAGTTTCATATTAACATGATTGGCCCCACAGAACCATTAACTGACTTTTTCATGATTTACAACAGTTAAATGTTATTGTTTGATGTTAACATTTCAGATGTTAAATATGTGTATTTTCAATTTTTTTTAAAGTTTGTTAAATATATATGTGGTATAGTCAAACATGTATTGTTAGTATAAAGTTTAAGCATTTCATAATAATTGGAAATGTATTATTTAAAGACAAAGTATTGATTCAGGGAGTAATCCGATCGCCAGTTAATGGGGTCAGGAAGGAATTAATTTTTTCCCTCTTTGATACAATTGGCCAAGTTTCAATAGGGTTTTTTTATTGTTTGCCTTCCTCTGGATTCAATGCTAATTTAGTTTAACAAGAGTTTAACAAAAAAGTTACAAATGATAAAAAGCATGTTATTGTTAAAACAATTTACTTACTCTAAGTTAATATAGCCCGCAGTTACTCAGTGATAAATATGTATTGAAAAGTGTTAGTATTGTTAAAAAAATGTTGAACAAATGTTTAATATACAAGTTGCATGTTACAAAGTTTCATGTTAGACTTTACAATATGTATGCATTAAAAAGTTAGACATTATTATATTGTTATTATATATATATCACATTTAAAAGACTGAAGATTGATAAAAAAAAAAATATGTTGGTGAAATATAAGTTGAAAGTTAAAAAAATAAAAAGTAAAAAAAAAAATGTGTATTTTTTTTTAGAAAAAAAAAATAGGGACAAATGTAGCTGACTCATTTTGTGTTGCAAACAAATTTCACAACTTTTAATTTTTATTGACCGACATTTTTTGACGGGCAAGTCGCTAGTATATATATATATCACATATATAGTTGTCGTAATTGTGGGGTAGGCCAAGGTTGTTGATAACGCAATGTTAAAAGTGCGGGGCTCACACAGCGAGCCCCGCAACTGCGAGCAGTCAATTGCGAGCCTCACAAAGCGAGGAGAGACGTTATGGGTCGTAACCGAGAGGCACGCAGGATTTAGGCTTGCCAGCGGCGCAGGGTTTAAAAACGTGGCCTTGGAAAAATTGTGGACCTCGTAAAAATTGCGGATCTCAGAAAAATTATGATTTTACCGGCCGAACCACCGAACTGACCACCAAAAAATCTAAAATTTGACTCCAATTAACTATTCACTTACACACTCACACACAGCACAGGGGGAGAGCCAGGGAGCATGTGAGTGAGGTTGCAAGTTAATTTGAAGCATATTTGGTGTTTTTTCACAATCTAAAAACGCTTAAGCAAGAAAAAAAATTGCTGCAGAAAAAAACATAACACGAGGCCGAAGGACGTAAAACGAGGTTGAAGGATGTAAAAAGGAGCCCTAACCAGTAACACTTAACGCAAGGCAGTAACACTTAAACCTAGGCAGTAACACAACCCAAGGCAGTAACACTCATCGTGATGTGCGCAGAAGGTGCTCAAGCGCGAGTACACAGTGGGAGAGGTTTACATGGAGCGCAGAAGGCGCTCATTGTAAGCCCCGCGATGGGCGCTGAAGGCCCTCATTGTGGGGCTCTCGATTAACGCCGAAGGTGATCATTGCAAAGGCGCTCAGCGCAGGGCTTGCTATGAGCACCAAAGGTGCTCAGATGGACCATATCCTTGCATTGTGTGGCAAACAGCATTTCCAGGCTTACAATTTTATTGCCGTCATTTTTAACGAGCAAGTCGCTTGTTTATATAGTATATACTAGAATATTGCCCATCAAAAAATGACGGCAATGAAATTCTAAGTGAGCTAATGTTGTTTGGTGTATGATAATCAAATAAATAATACATAAATAAAGTAATATACTTTAACTATTTTGAAGTAATATATGCAGGAAGCATTCTGTTGAAGAGCTGGCAATCTGTTTTGATGTTGCTGCAGCATTAGTGCTGTGTAGCTGCTGTGTAAGCGTGATGAATGTGTGGAGTGTAATAGTGTGTGTGCGCGAGGCAAATCCGTTAGCGTAGCATTGTATAAGTTATTGTTCTAAAATGGCAGCTAATGTGTGGTATGTGGCTGTGGCTGATTTAGCGTCCTTCGTTTCGGATGTCGTCCGACTTTTTCTGAATATCCATAGCTGTTTGGTGGTGTTTTGCGTGTTTAGGGTCCTTTAGCCTCGTTTTCGTTTTGTTCGGCGGCCATTTTTTCTCTTGCTTAGGTGATTTTCGGGTTTCTAAACTCCAAAATTTGGACTTAAATCGAGGTGTAACTTTACTTGCAGAGGTCCTGTAGGTACCACCTTGCTGTGGGTAACCCTTTTTATGTGTTTGTTGTGTGTATTTATTGTGTTTGTAATGTTTTTGGGGTCGCGCGGGTTGCGTCCTTGTTTTTGAATCTTGTACGTCTTTTTCGGGAAATCCGTAGGTGTTTGGTGGTGTTTTGCGTCTTTAGACTGCTGTAGCCTTGTTTTTGTTTTTTTGGGCGGCCATTTTTTCTCTCGCTTAGAGGATTTTTGAGTGTCTAGACTTTTATTTTGAGTTAAATTGAGGTGTAACTTCAGTTTTTGAGGTCCTAGGTGCCCCTCTTCCTGTAGGTAAGCTTTTTATGTATTTGTTGTGTGTATTTATTGTGTTTTTCATGTTTTCATGTGCGCAGGTTTCGGACGATTTTTGCCAGGTCGTAATGGGTCGTAACGAGACACGTATTTTGCTTTGGTAACTAGGTAATTTTTGCGAGGTCCGCAGTTGCTGGCAAGAGCATATTTCGCGAGAGACGCAGGCTGCGCGAGCCCGCAAGCATTAGCAATGGCTCGCATGCTCACAACTATATATGTAACTAGAGAATTGCCCGTCAAAAAATGACGGCAATGAAATTGTAAGGTAGCTAATGCTGTTTGGTGTATAATAATGAAAGATGTAATACATTAATAAATGAATCTGTAATGCTGTTTGGTGTGTAATAATGAAATATATAATACATTAATAAATGAATATACTTTACCTATTTTGAAGCATTGTGTTGAAGAGCTGTCAATGTGTTTTGAGGTTGCTGCTGCATTAGTGGTGTGGAGCTGCTGTGTAAGCGTGCTGAATGTGTGCAGTGTAATACTGTGCGTGCGCGAGACGAAACCGCTAGCGTAGTGGTGTACTTCCGCATTGGCGTAAAATGGAGGGTTATCTGTGGTATGCGTCTTTGCGGATTATCCGTCGGTGCTTTGTGGTGTTTTTCGAGTTTCGTGTGGTGTTTTGCGAGTGTGTTGTGGTGTTTTACGTGTTGAGAGTGCTGTAGCCTCGTTTTCGTTTTTTTCGTCGGCCATTTTTTCTCCCGCTTAGCGATTTTATTAGTGTCTAAAGTGTTTTATTTTTATTTAAATGAAGGTGTAACTTGTTTTTTTGAGGTGCTGGATGGTTCATCTTGCTGTAGGTAAGCTTTTTATGTGTGTGTGTTGTGTGTATTTATTGTGTTTTAAATGTTTGTATGTCGGTGTGTTGCGTCCGATGTTTGCGAGGTCGTAATGTGTGGTAACGTGTCTCGTATGGTGTTTGCGTGTGTAGCCTCGTTTTCGTTTTGTTCGGCGGCCATTTTTTCTCTCGCTTAGCAAATTTTTTTGTGTCTAAACTCTTTAATTTTAAGTGAAATTAAGGTGTAAGTTGCATTTTTGAGGTCCTGGATGCTACCTCTTGCTGTAGGTAAGCTTTTTATGTATGTGCTGTGTGTATGTATTGTGTTTTGAATTTTGTAATGTTCGCGAGTTGCGTCCGAGTGTTGCGAGGCCGTAATGTGTGTGAACGTGTCGTATGTTGTTTGCGTTGCTCGTAAAATTTAGCGAGTGTCGTAATTTGTGTGTCGTGTTATTTGCGTTGCGACGTGAAGTTTGCGTTGCTTCGCGAGGTCCTCAGTTGCTGGCAAGGAGCGCCTTCGGCGCTCCATGCCAGCAACTGAGGCCCTCGCCCAGTGCCCTTCGCGAGGGCCTTGGCTCTCTGCGCGAGCCCGCAAGCGTTAGCAACAACTCGCATGCTCACAACTATATATGTGATATATATATATATATATATATATATATTCTGATATTCTACAAGCTTTCAATATATGTGTATATTTTGCAAGAAGTGTTTGAAGAGTAGCAATCTCATTGGCAATGCAAGTAAATAAACACAGAACTAGTGGTTTTCAGTGGTTTTTATTTCTTAAATGTTTTTTTTTTCTAATTCTTCTAAACAGTATACTATAAACATGAGACATCAGTGGTCATTTAAGATTTACCTTTAAATGAAAGTAAAACTCCAGCTTTACCATCAGACCTTTAAGATGGGATGTCTCAAAAATGACAAAAGTCTGATAATAAACCGCAACATGGATTGTATGTTCATATTAAAGTCTTTCTATCCAATGTTATCCATCTACCTGTATTCTTGATATGGCTTATTCCCAGGTGTGATCTGCCTGCCTCAGACATAAATATTCTACTGTGGATATATATTGTTGTAGCTATTCTCTATTGCTGATCAAAATATATTAATGGTGATAAATGGGAGCAAGTCTTGAAAGTACATCATTTTCTGATTTAATTCTCTAAGTGTCATCAGCAAAAATGGAGACAATCATTTCCAGTCCTACTTCTACGTAATTAATAAATATGTTAAAAAGGAGTAGACCTAATACTGTACCTTGAGGAACCCCACTTACCACATTAGTCCAGTCGGTGTATGTTGATAAAATGTGATAAATTGGAGCAAATCTTGATAATTTAAATACAAACAAATCTCAGGTCCACAAACCATATTTTATACACATTGAGATAAAATAACATTCAGAAAGCCGCTGGTAGTTACAATTCAGTTTAACCGATGGGTTATTGAAAATATAAAAGCTTCAAGAAGACATAATCTATTTTAAAGGACCATTATAAAGCATGATCCGGAAGTAAAGGGATGGAGGACCTAGGTCCCTGACCACCTCTTCTTTAATGGGTTAACTATCATATAATATTATTGTATTGGGCATCCACTATTTTATTGCCTCGCCCAGTTAGTCACCTGTGAGTGATCTTATTGTAAATTGCATTCTTGTATGGATTCATTTAATACTATTATATATTGCACTCATTTGTGAACCTTTCCTTTCACAAAACTGAATGTATATCTTATGCATCCAAGTGACAAATAGTGCTAAAGGGTGCTCAATAGAAGATTGTTACCCTCTCAAATGCTGCGTCATCTATTGGACAGCATTCCGATAAATCAGTATATAGAGCCCAATTCATTTGAGCATTTGTAAGTTACTGGAGCCTGCAAGTTGATTTGCTTATCAATTGGCGTCATTTTGCGTGCTCCAAATGGTTTACGAGTTATGGCTTTAAAAACTCTGCGGTTGTTAAACCTGGAACTTACAGCCTCCCAAATCCTTTGATCTTTCCCGTCCGCAAGAGTTCTGAGTACTAACATTGCGAATCGCTATTTAATTGCTCCAATTCCTCAAGCCCGCAAATGTTTTAACACCCATAAACAGCAAATGTAGGAGAAAATCCTACGAGTACTAGAGAGGGGGGTTTAACCCCTGTCCGTAGCACTGTAAATAAAATAAAAAAAACAATACTGCGCTGTAAATGACGGGGAAAGTGATGAAAGACATTAGTATTAGTTGCACAACGGTCTCAAGCTCACAAATTGGCAATAAAAAAAAAAAATTCTGTGTCATTTTGGGGTTATATTGATCTCGGGAATCAATGAGTTAATATATATCAGGCCACCTACATGGACTAGAACAGTATTGGCATTAATTTTTATTATTTTGTATTTTGCGGTCCCAACGCATATCGGACCCCCAAACGCTAATTGATTGACATGTTACCTCCATGTTTTACTGCCGTAATGATGGCGATCTCATTTACTATTGGCTGTTATGAAATGGGTGATTATGGCCTTGCTGTTTTGATCATGTTCATGCCCTGAACTGCTAGGTACGAGTGCATGGATTATGGTTTCGCCGTTCGCCCGTAACTTGCGGGCCTGCTCAAGTAAATAGAAACAGCAAATTGAATCATAGTATGTATCGTGCTTTGAAACTTAAAGGAACTTTCCAAAGCAGTTTACCTCACTTAGGAATGAGAAAAAATATTGAAACATACCAACACCCAAAAAACATCTACAACAATGTTCTAAACCCTAAATCTGCACCACTATGAATACTAATTCAAAAGTCTCCTTTACACTCTGCTAGTTCTCCTTTACTATGGGGATTCCATGATGTTAGCTTTCATGAGGGATGTGACGTGTTTCGATGCTACCTACTAAAGATCACTGTTCTCATTACTTTTTCATGTTTTTTTCTGATGTCATGGGATTTCTTTAGTGTCACTCATATTTCAAGGATCTGGTATAGCAATAAATATAGGAAACAGTGCATGCAAGTGATAATTTTCAGTAAAAGACACAGGAAATTATGCCTTCACAACTTTTCTTGATAACAATAAGTGTGAATCTTTATTATTGTATGAGGCAAATTTGTGTTTCTCAGACATAATGATGTGGCTCTATAATGCATCAAGAGCTAGAGATGTATTCTGACCTTTTATTATTCTAGGTCTATGGTGGGCAACTCAGGACTATGAGGTCCTCCAGTAGGCTAAGAGGTCAACCTCTCTATACATGAACAAAAACACGTGGATCAACCAGAATAGCTAGAACTTGGTTTTTAGCAGTATGAATGTGTTGCAGTTTTAACTATTCCACCATCATTTGGTTCTCTGGTATTTGTTTCACTTTACTTTATTTTGCACATTGTGTGCACGATTGCAGGGAATTTAGCCAGCTTGTGGGGCACACCATAGCTTTTCAGAAAGGAGGTCCCTGAAATGGAACATAGCAGCCCATATGCTATATGTTACCTGCATAATTACCTTATAACATCATTGGTCATAACAAGATTGGTTACAATAACCGTTAAGTGATAGTTCAAGGTGGTTTGTGATATAAGCAGTAAAGTGATTATAAAGAAATGGAAAATGTTTTTACCCAGTTAATGAAGTTATTCCATGAGTGTTAAAAGAGAGGGGGTCACTTGCTGCGTAGTCTTTTATTTTAATAAGTGTGAATAAAGTTAAAAAATATTTGTAAATCTAATTGACAATTTGGTTAGTGATAAAGCACTGGAACAGTTGTAAGACAATTATACTGGTTATGTGTGGTTTAAAATGACAGTACAGCGAAACCTGTTGTGTATGGGGCTCCAAAGCAAACGACTGCTCGCTGTACCCAGGCTGACAAGGGTTCCTTAATCAGAAACGGCTTCAATTTGTACGGCAGTACCGAAATTACCTCATCTGATTGGCAAAAGGTTTTCTTCTCTGATGAGTCACATTTTCTGCTCCATCGACTGGACGGATATTATTAGTTTTTTTTTATTAGTTTTATTTTCATTTCCAAATTTCATAAGATTACAAAATGTACAAACACTAAAATCCAGACATCAAAACTACAGACAATCAGACAAGGAAATAAAAAAAAGAAAAAAAGAGAAGAACCCCCCTCCCCCCCCCCCACAAAAGTGGAACCACAACTGAGCTTAAATAATTCAGGATAAGTCATAAGAAATAACGTTTTTCATAATATCAAAACATGCTAAAATTCAATTCTGGGGAGGAGGGGAGCAAGAGGTTTTAAGAATTTATGGGATTATTTACCTCTATATTTCTCTTTTTCCATTCATCTTTACTTTTTGTCTCTTTCATCCCTTCTCTAATTAGCTTTCTTAGAAACATTAATACTTAAATAGCTTACTGTATCTTCCAAAGAGACCATATTAAACTGATTTTTTTTGACTGACAGTGTGAAAGCGTCGAGTACTCCAATTCTATTTGTTTATTTCTCTCTAAAATGGTCACAAGTTCAGTCCAATGGCCTTATTAAATTGCAATTTGGCCAATTGAATAGGGCTCTATATAAGCACAGAGCATATTTTTTTTACAGAAGTTTTTAGTTAGTGAACTTCTATACAAACACAAGGTCTTCACTAACTAAAAACTTCTGTAAAAAAAATATGCTCTGTGGTAATTTAGAGCCCTATTCAATTGGCCAAATCGTAATTTAATAAGGCTGAAAGTCGGTAAAGATTGTTTTTTCCTTCCTCTGACTATAAGCCACTTGGACGCCATTAAAATATTTATAATCACATTACTTTGTCTATGATTCATTTTACTTTGAAAAATATGAAAAAGTACAATCTCAGGTGTTGTTTCTAGTTGGATATTAATATTTTTTTATATATACATTAGACACAATATCCCAAATTCCTTAATATAGGTACAGTTCCACCACATATGTTCATGGGTTCCTATTTGATTTCCACATCTCCAGCAATAGCCATGGTTTTTTTGTGGGGCAATTTTTTTAAATTTAATTGGAGTCATATACCATCACTGCACTAGTTTCAAATATGTTTCTCTTAAGGACGAATTCGTTATACTTTTCTCTGTTATCAGAAATGCTTTATACCACTGGGTTGTAGACCATGTTACCCCAAGATTTTCTTCCCATTTGTGCATCCTTTCTGTTTTTTCTATTTCTAATCGAGATTTTATAATTTTATGATATCTTGATATTGTATTTTTCTTGTCAGTGTCATTTAAAGATTTTTCGAATTTAGTCAGTTCTCTATTAAGTAATTTTCCATAGTCTGTATTTATTATCGATGTGTATAAAATATCATAAAGCAGCCATTTGGTGGATGGTATTTGATATTCATCAGATATTAGTTCAAATGATTTCAGTTTTTGTCTCTGAAATAGGTCCTTGAGAGTTTGTATGCCCCATTTCTCCCAGGATATATTTAAGAAAGGAGTTAGCTCCAGTGACAATTTATGTTAACAATGACTTAAAGATTATGATGAGGAAAAAGAAATATGCATTTAAATTATACAAGAAGGAGGGAACAGAGGCAGCTTTATGTGACTATAAGGAAATCAACAAGGCTTGCAAAAGGGCTATTAGACTGGCTAAAATAGAAAATGAGAAGTCAGTTGCAATGGAAAGTAAGACTAACCCTAAAATATTTTATAAATATATTAATGGGAAGAAGGCCAGGAAGGAATCGATAGGACCATTACAATGTGACACAGGCCATCTGATAATTAGTGACCAGGAAAAGGCAGATGAGCTAAATAGGTTCTTTTCGTCGGTTTACACAAGGGAGGTACCAGTGGTTGGGACACTGCAACATAATGGGGCTACACTACCTTTACTAAATAATTGGTTAACGCAGGAAGAAATACAAAAGAGGTTGGAGAAAATAAATGTTAATAAAGCCCCAGGTCCTGATGGAATACATCCAAGGGTACTGAGGGAGCTGGGTTCTGTAATAGCCAAACCATTATATCTAATCTTTAAAGACTCACTCACTACAGGGTCTCTACCAGATGACTGGAGAAAAGCAGAGGAGATACCTATATTTAAGAAGGGATCTAGAGCAAATCCGGGGAATTATAGACCAGTGAGCCTCACTTCTGTAGTTGGGAAGCTTTTAGAAGGGTTAATAAGGGACAGAATACAAGAATATGTCTATTTGAACAGGATCATAGGTAGCAGTCAACATGGATTTATGAATGAAAGGTCGTGTCAGACCAATCTAATTAGTTTTTATGAGGAGGTTAGTAGGAACTTGGATCAGGGCAACTCAGTGGATGTAGTCTTTTTAGATTTTTCAAAGGCATTTGATACAGTGCCACATGGAAGACTAGTGAGCAAACTAAGGGATACAGGAATTGCAGTAAATATCTGCTCATGGATCGAGAGCTGGTTTAAAGACAGGAAGCAAAGGGTTGTTGTAAATGGAACATACTCCGATTGGTCTAATGTGATAAGTGGGGTTCCTCAGGGCTCAGTATTGGGTCCTCTCCTTTTTAACATATTTATTAATGACATTGAAGTAGGACTCGAATGTAGTGTCTCCATTTTTGCTGATGACACTAAGTTGTGCAAGGTAATAAAATCAGATAATGATGTACTTTCCCTACAAAAGGATTTGCATAAATTAGAGAAATGGGCGGCTAAATGGCAGATGAGATTTAATACAAATAAATGTAAGGTTATGCATTTGGGAAGGAACAATAGCCAAGCAATCTATAATCTTAATGGAGCAAATCTAGGGGTATCAGATATTGAAAGGGATTTGGGAGTACTAGTGGACAACCACCTAGGTAACAGCGCTCAAAGCCAAGCAGCGGCTGCAAAGGCAAATAAAATATTAGCATGTATTAGGAAGGTCATAGAAGCCAGGGAAGAAAATATAATTCTGCCACTATACAAATCTCTAGTACGCCCTCATTTGGAATATGCAGTACAATTTTGGGCACCACCTCATAAAAAAGACATTTTAGAGCTGGAAAAAGTACAGAGAAGGGCTACAAAACTAATAAGGGGAATGGAGGGGCTAAGTTATGAAGAAAGACTAGCAAAATTAAACTTATTTTCGCTAGAAAAAAGGCGTCTAAGAGGAGATATGATTACGTTATATAAATACATCCAGGGTCAATATAAGGCTTTGTCAAGTGAACTTTTTGTAGCAAGAGATTTTCAACTGACAAGAGGACATCCGTTGAGGTTAGAGGAAAAAAGATTTCACCTTAAACAAAGAAAAGGGTTCTTCACAGTTAGGGTGGTTATACTGTGGAATTCTCTACCAAAGGAGGTGGTGACAGCGAATTCGATAGATAACTTCAAAAAGGGGTTAGATATATTTTTGAATAAAGAGGGCATTCAAGGCTATCCTAGATAACTAGCAAGGAATATTGGTCCAGGGAGAAATTTGATCGCCAGTTTCTGGGGTCAGGAAGGAATTTTGCTTTTTTTTCCCCTTATGAGACAATTGGCAAAGTTTCAATGGTTTTTTTTTTTTATGTTTGCCTTCCTCTGGATCAATTAACAATAATAATAAATAGTCCAAATTAAAAAGATCAATAGAGATCTAAAAAGGTTGAACTTGATGGACTAACTCTTTATTCATCCTCCAATACTATACTATTAAAAATTATTTAATCAATAATTGAATTAATAACTAATCCGCATATTGCAGATCAGAGGAGATCTTAACAGGTTGAACTTGATGGACTGAAAGTCTTTTTTCAACCTTAATTACTATGTAACTATGTAACTATGTAACTATGTATTGGAGTATTTGGGGCCAGAAAGTTTACCAATTCATTTTTTTTATCGTAATTAAACCACCATTTTATTAAGGTTTTGGGAATAAGTGGTAGTTTATTAAGAATCTTGTTATCTATCTTCATATCCCAGAATATATTATGTAAGTTGATGTTTTTAACTAACTCATTTTCTATAAGTAAGAATTTAGGCTTATTTTCTTTTATTGAAAATTTTGAAAGATGAACCAAATTAATGGCATTCGAGTATTGCATAATGTTCGGTGCTGCCAAGCCTCCTCTACAAAAGATTCTCAAGATCATTTCTTGTTTAATACGTGGTCTTTTATTTCTATATCTAAATGTATCCAGTATTTTTTTTAAATTGTTTTAAACTTTTAATTGAAATCTTTAAAGGGAGACTTCTTAAAATATGTTATTTTGGGGAGAATATTCATTTTAATTAATGATATTCTTCCCAAACAAGATAAATTCGAATCTCTCCAACTTGCTAATATAGAAGAGACCTGGAAAAATAGCCTATCCATATTGTTTTGAAAAGTATTATTTAGGTTTTGAATATTATACCTAAATGTGTGATTTGATTATTTCTCCAATTATATGGGAATCTTTCTTTTAATTCAAGCTTATCTTTATCAGGTATATTAGAATATAACACTTCTGTTTTAGTAATGTTTACTTTATAATAGGATAAGTCACCATACTCTTCAATAAGCTGAAGTAAAGTGAGTATTGAGTTCATTGGATCAGAAACTGTAACCAATAAATCATCAGCACAGATGGTAACCTTATTTGTAATAGAGCCAATAACTATACCTTTTATTTGTTTACAGCTTCTGATCATTTCCAGTAACGGTTCTATAATTAAGGCAAATATAAGTGGTGACATAGGGCAACCCAGTCAGGCACCATTAATTAAATGAAACAAATGGGTTTTAAAGCCAACTCCTGTTATATATGCATTAGCTTCTGTGTAAAGTGTTTTTATTGCATGTGATCCAAACAGTCCAAAACCATATTTATCTAACACTAAATGTATGAAATCCCAATTCACTCTATCAAATGCTTTTTCAGCATCAAATGATAGAGCTACTAGTGGTATTTTCCTCTTATGGGCAAAATCAATTATATTCAAAAGTTTTTGAGTATTGTCAACCTGTTTGATCTTTATTGATTAAATCATTTAGTATTGGATTTAAGCGAGCAGCCAGTATAGTAGCATATATCTTTATATCTGTATTGATAAGTGATATTGGGCGATAGTTCCAGCATTCTGAATGATCTTTATCTGGTTTCGGTATAACAGTTATTGCTGCTTCTAATGTTTCTGCTGGTGCTTTTCCATTTATTTTAATTTCATTGTACATTTTTTGCAAATGTGTCACCATAGAAGAGGAAAATATTTTATAATATATATTTGGGAATCCGTCTGGGCCCGGCGATTTCCCAATTTTCAAAGATTTTAAACTTTGACAGATTTCCTCTTCTGTAATATCGGTTTTCAATTCTTTTAATTGTGCTTCTGATATCTTTGGTAGTGTTATTTTTTTTAGATATTCTTCAATTTGTTCGATTGTAGGCTTCTGGAAGCCCTCTGTTTGTTCAAGATTATATAAAGTTTTATAGTATTGAAGAAAAGATTTCCCTATGTCTGTTGGATTTCTGTGGATTATGCCCTTATCATCATGCATCATATGGATTCTTTTACTAGAGTTAATTCCTTTAATTTGTTTAGTAATTAATTTCCCCTGTTTATTACCTAAGTGATATTGCTTTAACTAATATAAACAGATTAAATTATCATTTTTTTCTTCTTGGATCTTTTTAATTGCTAATTGCGTTTTAGGTATTTCCAAAGTAGTAGTATTTGTTGGTGAAAATGTTTTGTTGTTGTTGTAATTGGGTAAGTTTGATGAGTAGATCTCTGTATGGGGTCTCTTTATTTTTTGTTCTATATTTGGACCATGCACAAATGCTTTGTGCGTGTTCTAAAGCAGTGATTGCGATGTTACAGGATTTTCATTAGTCTCAAAAAAGGCTTCTATTTCTATTTTCAATTTTTCTTTATCTACCTATCTACCCCATGGCTTTGAAAAGAGTTGAATCTATATTACATGATTTGTTATATTGTGTAGAGATGTCGCAGACAGTTCGCCCGCGGACTATTCGCGGGGATTTTGACTCGTTCACGCTCGCATCGGACGGCAAACACTTGCGCTTTTCGGTTCGCCCCCTATTCTTTATCATTGAGGAAACTTTGACCATGCACCTCACAGTCAGCAGGCACATTCCAGGCAATCAGCAGCATACACTCCCTTCCGGAGCCTTCCATCTGAAGGACAGCATACATTTTAGAATAATTCTGAAGCTGCATTCGTTGTGAGAGGACATATAGTGTAGCTGCTGGAGATTTAATAGGGAAATAGATAGCCAGCCTGTGTATTTAGCTTCCACTACAGACCTGAAGGACTCATCTGATATCTGCTGCAAGGACAGCAACCCAAAAAGCCCTTTTTAGGGCTAGAACATCATTTATTTTATTTTATAATTTTTTTCTGTGTAATCTAACTGCATATACCTGCCTGCCAGTGTGTGTGTGTGACAGGCTAACACCTAACAGCTTATATTGTGCTTATTTTCACTACTCATACCTGGTGGTGTACCATACATTGAAAACAACCATTTTTTCCCTGTAATCTAATTTCAGTTGCCTGCCTGTGTCAAGCTCACAGCTAATATTCTGCTCTGTTTCACCAGTCATAGTTGGTGTACCATACATTGAAAAAAAACAACCCTTTTTTCCTTTAATCTAATTTCAGTTGCGTGCCTGTGTCAGGCTCACAGCTTATATTGCGCTCAGTGAAATAAAACAACACTTTTTTGACTGTAATAGATTGAATAGCAATTGCCTGCCTACAGGCGTGTGTGTGAAGCCTATTGCATCTACTCTGCCAACTTTTGCCAGTGCACAGTGATACATCATATCTGGTGCAACCGTAGTGTACAGTGACATAAAACAACACTTTTTTGACTGTAATCGATTGAATATCAGTTGCCTGCCTACAGGCGTGTGTGTGAGGCCTACAGCGCCTACTCTGCCAACTTTTGCCAGTGCACAGTGACACTCCTAGCTGGTGGCACCTTAGATTGCACGCGCAGTGCCCTAAATTTGAAGTGGGAGGACCGACCAAGCATCTTTTTCCATCTCCCGCTTCCAAAAATCCATGCCATATACACGTCCCCTGATAGGTGACGTAACAGGTATCAAATTGCTAGGAATAAATAGTACAACTTAATACACCACTCCTATCTGGTGGCACATTACATTGCATGTGCAGTACCCCAAATTCGAAGTAGGAGGTCCGACCAAGCATCTTTTTCCATCTCCCTGTTCCAAAAATCAATGCCATATACACGTCCCCTGATAGTGGACGTAACAGGGATTAAACCGATAGGAATAGTACTACTTAACAGTACACACCTTATAATAATGCAGACAGAGGCAACGCAGAGAGAGGAGTCTGAAGAAGAGGAGTCAGAGGAGGAAGGTGGCTTTGAGGAGGTGGAAGACCAAACACAGCAGGCGTCCCAGGGGGCTTGTTGTCACCTTTCGGGGACCCTTGTTGGCTGGGTGGAGGAAGAAACCTTCAATGACATCAGTGAGGACAAGGAACGGGACATGGCTAGCTTGGTATCCAACCTTGTGCAAATGGGGAGTTTGCGGTTGTGCAAAGGGACTGTTTGCGGTGCATTAAACGGGGAGATTGGTCTGTTACTGTGAAGCGGGTGTAACCCTTACATTTCCTGATCGATACAACATCATACCTGATGTTTTAAAGCATGTTATTCCAAACAATTTAGGAATGTTACGTGATTTATGCCCTTTATGGCTTAAAACCAGACTCTGCATCAACTATGTAATTTTCAGTGGGAGTTTTGCCATGGATCCCCCTCCGGCATGCCACAGTCCAGGTGTTAGTCCCCTTGAAACAACTTTCCCATCACTATTGTGGCCAGAAAGAGTCCCTGTGGGTTTTGAAATTTGCCTGCCCATTGAAGTCTATGGCGGTTCGCCCGATTCGCAAACATTTGATGGAAATTTGCGTCCGCGGTTCGCGAATCGAATATTTTATGTTCGCGACATCACTAATATTGTGTTCTATAACCATCTTCTACTATCATTGTTATTAGTGCAGGGTCTAACCATGTTATTGGACTAATCTAATTTTTTATTTTTTTATTTAGTAAATTCAAATTCACTAAAAAGTGATTCAATCTTGTATATGTTTTATATTTATTAGAGAAATAGGTATATTCTTTATCAAGTGGGTATAATACCCTCCAGCCATCATACAATTTATGATTCAATAGGGTCTTTTCAAATTTATTTGCATTTTTTATCATAATTTTTTTTGGTTCTGGCTTTAACATTGATCTTCTATCCACAGATGGATCCAAACAGATATTTAAGTCACCGCAGATAACCAAATTACCTTTTTTAATATCACTAGTGTGTTTTATTATTTTGTTCAAAAATCTATTTTGATTCTTATTAGGAGCATAGATGTTCACTATTGTATAGGTTTGGTCATTTATCGTACCTATCCAAATTATATAGCCACCTTCTATATCTTTTTCTATAAATTCTTCAACTATTTTGTTTCTGTTATTGAAAAATATGCAAACACCTCTTGACTTGGTTTTATAATTGTTTTTTTTTTTTTTATATTGTACCTGTTATCTGATAACTTAGGAATATTCTTATCTTTAAAATGAGTCTCCTGTACACATATAACATCAACAGTTAATTCATGGAAAACAATCATGACTATTGCTCTTTTAGATGGAATATTCAACCAATTCACATTCTGAGATATAAATATAAGTCCCATAATATTCTAGTTGTTCTGATTCATTACCTCTAACTCCTCTCCTCCACCAGACATCCACACTATCAAGGCTTTTCACCTTTCCAGTGTAGAGCATACGATATTTCATAGTTACATTGTAAATTATCTTCATTAACATATCTTTGACTAAGACAAAAAAGGTGGTTCCAATTATATAAGACAAAATAAAAATAAATACATAAACACGTAAATAAATAAATACAGGTGAAAATAGTATTGTGGTAGCAAGGTAATTATATTTGCCACCATTTTTGTAGTTTCAATCTGATCGTCGACTAAGCCATACACATTTTTGTTTACTGATGAACTATCAATATCTTTCTATCTTTCTTGTTATTCATCAAATGTTGATTTCTTAGGTAGATGAGAAGGTCTAATGTGTTTTTATACTTGTTGGAGGAAGGGAGAGAGGAGAGAAAAAAAAAAAAAAAACCTGCATCTTTCAATAAAGATTATTCTCTAAGTTCTAAATGTTATTTTCTTTAATTTTAACATGTTATTTTCAGTGTATTTCTATAATATTAGAATTACGAGCTTAATTTTCCTTTCAGTTTTCAGTTATATCTAAATTGTGTGTAAAAAGTTGTGACGTTATTTCTTAAAGTTAAAAATGAAAAATTCTTCCCTTCTCTTTCCTCTTTTTTCTTCTCCCTTATTCCTCCTTCCTTCAAAGTGATTCAGTGCGCGTTTCATTTTAATTTGTTTATTTTTTTAAAGTTAAAGCTAATATGTTTTCTTGTTAAATAGTGTTAAGTGTGTAAGTGTTAGCCTTATCATATTCTCCTTCATTTCCTCCTTATCTCCATATCCTAACTTCTTTCCCTTCCTACATTCTGCCAAAAAGTTTTTGCTTCTCTTTCTTCCCCCTTTACTTCCCTTCTTCTTTCCCTCCTTTTTTATATAATATCTTTAAATTATGTCAGCTCTATTTATTCATCCTTTAGGATCAAGGCAATATAAGCATATCACTAACGTCATTAGCCATTGTCTACTGGCCTGTCAATATTTAGGCTGAGCAAGATCACGGTAAAGTAGATCTCAAATTATTTTATAGTTTGCCATAGATGTCTTTTTTTAATTGATTCCATATTTAAATGAGAGGTTGTTTCATATGGAATTTCCCATTCGTCTAAGAGTTTCTGTCCTTCTTTTATTGATGTAACCATAAATCTTTAGTAAATAATGAGTAGTTTAGCGGGGTAGTTCCATCTGTATATGATGTTCTCATTCCTAAATATTTTCGTTATTTGTCTAAGCTCTTTTCTTTTAGTCAGAATCTCAGTTGGGAGATCTGCAAAAATCATAAATTTTTCATAGGGATCATATAATATTGTTTTTTTCCCTTGATGCTTTCAAAATTGCCTCCTTATAGGAGGTTTGTTGAAGCCTTACTATTATATCTCTTGGAGTTTCTTTTGGAATATATCCTGGAATAGGGATTCTATATATATTTTTTATAGTATTTCCCTCTGAGTTCACTAGCGTATCCAAAAAGATGGTAATATAAGCATTTAGATCTTTCATCCAAATTTTCTCTGAGACACCTCAAATTCTTAAATTATTTACGTCTAGTGTAACTCTCAAGTGTATTGTATTTGATTTTTAATAGTTTAGCACCCTCTTCCAATTTTGTAATCTTAGTTCCCATCGTTTGGTTATCTAACCATAATTCCTCATATTTATTCTCTAATTCATCCATTTGACTTTTCACAGAATTAATTTATTTTGTATTGTTCTTGATTCCTTGAGAATTTTTTTCTCTTAGTGATAATTGAAATTCTAAGAATATTTTTTTCATATTGTCCACTGTTAATAATTCTTGCTCTTTTAAAATTATTGCTTCAGGTAGTTTAAACTGTAAAATGTCAATGGGTTTCATCTGTATTGGGGAAACTTCTAATTGTGAGGAATTAGTTAGTTTGGATGTTTCTGATGTTATATCCTCATCCTTCACTTTTGGGGGGAAAAATGAGGCAATATTTTTTTTCAAGTTTTTTCCCCTTCTCTTTAGATTTACTTTTTTTTAAACTTTTTTAGATTTTGCTTCATTGTGGGTTGCTTATTTTCTTTTAGACTCATTTTTACACTTATTCCAAAGTTTCTTTTATATTTTGCTTTTGCTCTTTATTGTCCCCTATTCCTTTCTTTAGTATAAAGTTTAAGTGAGTCCAATAGGTTTCTTTAGGTTTATGTACAGCGTATTACTATTACAATATTATAATGGGAACTCACATGCTGTTACAAACCCCTATCATACGGATATTTAACATTTGAGTAACCAAATTTTGATGTTTACTCAAAGGAGAGAAAAAGTAGATACTATATTAGATGATATATCGCATTAATTAAATTCCCTATCTCATATATGTTAGAACTTATTCACATTAATTTCAATATGTTTAAGATATTATTCACCAATCTAAATGCACCATGTACTGAGTTAAAAATTCAGGACAAGCTAAATGATATGAGAATAATTTCCAGAACCGTTGCAGTACTGTGACTGCTGGTACACAATGTGCTCCTTTAAGTAAAGAGCGCCAAAAAGTCAAATAGATATTGTTTTAGTCTGTCAAGTTCCCAGGTTAGGTGTAACGTTGTACAGTGTACGTTGTGCTCCCAGGTATTACCTCCGATATTATAAGATGAGTAAATTTGATCAATGATGGGTAAACTCCATGGGCAGAGCTGATATTTTAATTGTTCTTTGTTGCTCTCAGATATACAGAATTAAGTTCCCAGCTGTATATACAAAATATCATTATCCAGATATTACAATATCAACATACAAATTGTTACAAACTGATACAAAAGGCTTGGTTTTAGTGATACATCAATTCTTATGTACTTTTACGCTCAATGAGCAATATGTACAGTTAGTTAATATACTGAGTTTAGATGAGATCTCTTAGTTTTAGTTAAGGATCAGGATATAATTATACCAACTCAGTTGTTAATCATCATTATTAATGCACTTTGTGCACATTAGAGTACTCAGAGTCAATGTTCTTCTGATATAAGACTCAGGTCAAATGTTTCTGTGTATTTCCAAAACTTGTACTCTATAAAAAGGATAATTCAAAGTCGCAGACCTTATCTATATCTGCTTTATGTGCTTTATGTGTCTGATATGTTCAGCTGCTCATCCTTCCTGCTCTGGGGCTTGCTAATCACCAACGCTGAGCAATTCAACGGTGTTACCTGCTGGTAACTCTGCAGAGGTTCACCTCCAGCAGGTCGCCCCTTACAGCAGTAATCTCCTGCTTTGAACTTCCACCGCCACCTCCAGAAGGCTCCACACCTCGTCAGTGTCAAATCTGGCGCACCTGATCCGGTGTCCACATCCGGCGTCCAATCCAGCAACACTGGCAGGGCTCCTACTCAAGGCAGCTGGGCTGGCATTCGCTCTCCAGACCCCCAAGAACCGTGTGTCTCGCTCAACTCTTTGGTCACTGCATCAGCGCTGCATCAGCGCGACCTCCACACTGCAGTACACAGGACCATAGGGCTGCATACATCGGATGATCCTCCAACTCTCAAAGTCAGCCGAAGTCCGGGAGGTTTGGCGCCAAGCTACATGCTCCTCCTCATCCTGTCCTCAGTCTGGACGGATATTAGAATGTCAAAAGCAAAACCTCAGAGAATAAACACTCTGCAACCATTGTTAAAAGAACACAAGTTGGTGACGGCAGCGTTGTGGTCTGGGGAATGTTTTCTTGGCATTATCTAGGTCCACTCATACCTCTCAACTGATTGGGTTATCTTACACCCATACATGTTTGTTGTTTTCCCTGGAGTGGATCTTCCAGCAGGACAATGCAACATGTCATATGGCCAGAATTGTCCTGGAGTGGTTGGAGGAGCATGACGAAGACTTCCAAGTACTTCCCTGGCCTTCAAATTCCCCGGACTTGAACCCCATTGATCACCTGTGTGAACACCTCAATCGCCATGTGGATCCTCCCCCATGAACTCTTCAGCAGCTGCACTGCAGTCTGCATGGCTCCAGAAACCCTTGCCAATCTAAGCATCTTATCTACCCCGCCCAGCTGCTTTCCGTGTTGCATGCGGCAGTTATTTGGGATAATAGCTGGTGGTCAAAATAATGTGGCTGGACCATGTAATATATCTACCATGGAATGTACAGCCATATTTTTTTTTTAACTCAAACTGGTTTATTGGGTCAGAAATTTAAAATAATTTTGAAAGCAATATCTGACCCCTTGGGTTTGTTGTCCTAAGGTCTAAATACATATCTTCTCTATCTTTATTCTATAACATCTGACAATACAATACAGGCAAACAGGCCGTCTGATAATTAGTGACCAGGAAAAGGCAGATGAGCTAAATATGTTATTTTCTTTGGTATACACAAGGGATGGTGGTTGGGACACCACAACATAATGGGGCTACATTTCCTTTACCAAATAATTGGTTAACGCAGAATGAAAACCAAAAGAGGTTGGAAAAAAGAAATGTTAATAAAGCCCCAAGTCTTGATGGAATATATCCAAGGGTACTGAGAGAACTTGGTTCTTTAATAGCCAAACCATTATATCTAATTTTTCATGATTCACTCAATACAGGGTCTCTACCGGCAAATAAAATATTAGCATGTATTAAGAAGGGTATAGAAGCAAGGGAAGCAAATATAATTCTAACACTATACAGATCCCTAGTACACCCTCATTTGGAATATGGAGTACAATTTGGGGCATCACTTCATAAAAATGACATTTTAGAGTTGGAAAAAGTACAGAGAAGGGCCACAAAATTAATAAGGGGAAATGAGGGGCTAAGTTATGAAGAAAGACTAACCGAATTAAAATTATTTTCTCTAGAAAAGGGCATCTAAGAGGGGATATGATTACCTCAAATAAATACATCCAGGGTCAATATAAGGCTTTGTTAAGTGAACTTTTTGTGCCAAGAAGTTTCCAATTGACAAGAGGACACCCTTTGAATTTAGAAGTAAAAAGATCCCTCCTTAAAAAGGGTTCTTCACAGTAAGGGTGGTTAATCTGTGGAATTCTCTACCAAAGGAGATGGTGACCGCGGATTCGATAGATACATTTTCAAAAGGGAATGGATATTTTTTTTAATAAAATGGGCATACAGGGTTATCCTGGTTAATTAGAGAGTATTGATCCAGGGAGGAATCCGATCACCAGTATCCGGGGTCAGGAAGGAAATCATTTTTTTCCCTTTTAAGTCAATTGACAGTTTCACTTGTTTTTTTCTGTTTGCCTTCCTCTGGATCAATTAACAACTAATCCGCATATAGCAGATCAACCTCAATTAATATGTAACTATGAAACAATAATAAAGATTTCATTTGAGAGGATACTTTCCTGTGCCTCAAAGCATGTTTTCTCATTAGATGGTAGTTTAGTTCTTTTTAATCAGTCTTACTAGTTATATCTCAAATCTCTTTTAAAAGCATCAACAAAGACAATCCATTTATTGAAGGGACAGTTAACACAGCACTTAGCATTATATATATATAAATATATATAATTGCAATTGGTTATTATCAATAATAAAAAAATAGTGGAGCTTGAAAATTATGTATTTAAGCCTAAATTATCTATACATGACATTTCCATTCTTAAAGGTCACGTATTAACTCTCACAGTGGGCGAGGGTTATAAAGAAGTATTGCATGTCCAGTTGAATAAATGATAGTAGTCACAATTGTTGAAGGCTGTATCATTATACATATTTACAGGCCGGCATGCTTATTCTCCTTACAAAGCTATACTAAGTCAATCTTTTAGATAGAATAGGCAGACTAGATGTTCCTTCTTGTTTTTTTATAACCTTAAACATTTAAAAGAATACGTTTTAAAGAGTACAATTTTTTTTTTGTCTAACAATCCTATTTTAATCTACAATCCTACAGAAATGTTTTTTATAGACAAAAGGAAATCTGTTTCTAAGAATGTTCTATACTGTGAGGTCACAAGAGCAGGGCCCTCAAGGCCTTCTATATCGGTTGAAACACCTCTAAATGTAACTGTAACTACCTCTAACTGTGGCATGTTATAAATCCTAGTTAATAATAATGGTGTGTTGAACATTCTCATCGACAGAAAAAGAAGAACTGTAAACAATATGTGTGTACATCTGTCTAACCAAAGTGTTGAAACCATTGGATTGGTTTTAATTATAATATATAATGAAAAACTAGCTTTATGACTTTTTCCCTCTGAGTCAGACTCAGATTTTTCAAATGTATATATTTTTTTTCATTGTAGTCCAATGTTGCATGAAAAAATATACAGATGAAATTACATTTTTTAGTCTAATAGCATTATTACACAGGGGAAAAAATCATTAGGCTAGCTTTCAATTTAAAGAAGACCAAAAACAATAATAATACATTGTATTGCCTCTGCTGGACCTTGAATGCATCCATAACATGTTGGTTGAAGGTGTGTGAGAGGAGTATTCATTTCTAGAGAGTAATGCTTGTTTTTCCTGATGCAAGATGCTTGTTCCTGGGCCTGTGAGGGGCAAGGGGTGTCGTGCCAGTTACAGTTAGATCCAGTTATATAACAAAGACTTGTGAGCACTGTGTTTCCTCCTCACCCACCCCTCTGTCTACTGACAGATAACCCCCAGCCCACCATGATTTCAAGAATTGAAACAATGGAATCCCCTACTGCATAGTGTCTTCAAAAATTCAGATTTTCCCAAAATTCCTTTTTTAGGTCCATGCCTTACACAAATGCTAACGCTGTTAGTTTGTTTCACTTCACAAATATGTGTCTTTTTTTTTCTTGAACTCCAGAAGTCTTTTATAGTGTAAGATCAATTAATCCATTTATTCTTGCTTACTTTCGAGATATATAAATACTCTCAAGTTCTATTAGATAGGAGACATGAAAAATTTAAACATATTTATTAAAGCTATATGGAAGTTTCCCTGTCTTTAATTAAAAAATAATTTTATTTTGTTTAGTTTGCATATCTAAACATCATTTAATTAACAAGTGTTTTAAAAGCTTTAACGCTCTTTTAACACTTACTCAAACCTTCCAAACAGTCCCTGTAAATGTGTGCCCCCAAACAGCTCATCCATTCAATGTTTCTATTGGTACTAGTCTATCAGCAGCATTTCAAAAACATCTTACCAATTGAAATATTGTATGCATGGGGGTAGACCTTTACAGGGACTGTTTGGAAGGTTTGAGTGAAAACAGAGGTTTCAAGAACTTGTTAATAAAGTGAGGTTTAGATTTGCAAACAAATAGGTAGTTTATTTTAAACACAGGGGACCTTCCATATACATTTGATAGAACAGCACTTCACGTTGTCTTTTATACATTCTCACTCATCATATTTAAGTCTTACCAGAAGGTCTCCACAAATATTATTACTCATAACATCAAAAGAAGTATTTGTTTGATGCTCTCTCTCAACAAACAGTATTACTCATTATCCCACAGGAAGACTGGCTATTGGACAGTTTCACATGTAGTGAATACAAGCATCCAGAAATCAAAAGGATTTTATTGGTGTGTTTCTTTCACTCCACAAGTTGCGATATTCATTTTTATTTTATTTTTTCATTGTCTGTTTTTTTTCTGCCTTTTTTTATTATCATTTTCCTCGTACGTTGTCAAGTCCAGTCACTCGTACGATTTTTATTTTGTTCGCTCGTTGAATGGCGTTCGACCCATTTCTGGTTTTGGCATATGAAAAAGAAAATGAAGGAGAGAGAGGAGAGGAGGAGGCGGAGAGGGATGGATCCCATTGCCCATTTCAGCATCGGGGGGTTGGCAGACTTTAGAAAAAGCTGATAGGTGAACACACAATAGCAATGAAAAAGCAGTGTAATGTACATGTATACAAAAAACATAAACACAAAGCTTTTCCCTCTTATGGTATGCATAATAAAATTGTCTCACGCATAGAATATTTCTTAGTCAATAATGTCAATGGCACTGGTCTTGTGCTACTAAAGGGCATCACACACCTGTGGAATACCAGTGTTAGAGTGGCACCTCCCTAATGTGATAAGATGTCCTAAATTCTTCTATTTTGTCAGTGGCAAATACAGTTGATGAATCAATAAGTGTCTCACACTGGATTCATACCAGATAAGATTTAAATGTTTGAATATGGGTGTAATAGGATCGGATTAGAGAGGGTGAAAGCAATTTCTGTAGTTTTGTAGGGTTAGTAGCCCTTACTGTGTTAAGAATTTTCATATATAGGACTTTATAAAGTAACATAATGTCCCTTGGATGTGATAAATGGTTTGTTCCATTTGGCATCTGAACAAGTTAATAGGGTGCTCCTAGGGTCCTCCTCTTGTGTCTTACCAAATAATCTATTTTATCAAACCTATAACCAGTAACATCTCCTTATTTTCAGATTGCATCAGGCATTAACCTGGTCAGCATAATTTAATTCATAAAAATAAAATGTCTTATTCCTAAAATACTTTAAAGTTAATAGGACTTGTACTAAACCCTCTGTTTGTAAACCAGAGAACCTCTAACTTTGGAAACACCAGGAGGGACACATAACCTTTAACCAGAATAAAAATATCTAATATATATTTTTGTGGGCTGGAAGACATTTATAACCATAATAGCTTTCAAGACTGCAAATCTCTATTATTCATCTGAAAAATATACTGTAAAGCTTATTTAACTAAAATTGCTTGACTATAATGGCAATGCACAGAATAGTCTGTAAAATATGTAATTACCTCTGGGCCCAACATGACCATAAAATACATCTGATAGAAATGGAGATTAATTAGAGCTTTTATATATAGATTGATGGTGGCGTTAATGGGGAACTATAATAATGCTAAAATGAAAACCCTATAATCTTGTTTTACTGATATGTATCTGTAAATATATATATATATATATATATATATATATATATATATATATATATATATATTTATATATATATATACTATTTCAATTTAAAGATGTATATATCTGTACAGGCCAAATATAAAGCAAATATAGAACATAGGTTATGGCTTCAGCTGTGTGCAGCCAACTCAGGCAACTCCTGTTGTTGGATTAGCGAGCCTTTCGCTGTACTATGAGGCATTGTAGAGACCATTAATGTGACTACTACAAACAGACCCCATTTATGTGCCGTATTGCACTATTCCCTTATGTTGATGGCCTAACTTGATGGCCCTCTTTTTAGCAGCAGAGATCTGTATTCATAACACAAGTTTGACAAAAGTGTACTATCACTTACCATGTTGTCAAGGTAAATTATTCAAAGGGAGTAAAACAAATAAAAAAAGCTAAACTATCTTTCTTATTTACTATACAAATGTCTTCAGTGATATCAAAATTAAATATGAATGTTTCATGTGAATTAAAAAATAAATAATGCTTGATGGGTCAATTCTCTTTTTTTTGGGATGGTAATCTGAAAAAGTAAAATTGTGAAGATGGTTTTCTGAATGACATAAGGTGTTTACAGACTGGCTAGTGACTATATCCAGCAATTTCATGTAAAATACAAGAAAAAATGGCTTCAACAACGTCCCTGCACATGCACAATAAATAAAAACTGATGATAACAGATGCAAATCAACAATGTAGCTGTAGGTACAATGTAGATTCTTTGGGAATGGCAAAGATCACCCATGATCCCGCAATGACATGAAGAGATAGCGTGGGAGAGCAGCCATTTTAGAAATTTAGATGCATCACAGAAAGGCAGATATGTAAACAAAAAGGCCCCCTGCTGACCAGTTCCGCACCTTGAATATTTGTTTTGGAAGGTTGGTGGTATATCCCCTCTTCTCTCCCTTCCCCTTAGAAGTTCGTTATTTACAGCAGTCGGAAAAGACACTTGCCTCTCTCTTCTTTAAAGTTCCCATGTTTCTCCCTAAGAGGGAGAAAGGGGGCATTTTGTGCTTAAATAAGAATATGTAGGGCAGCTGAGTCCAGATTATACCCCAAATACCATTTTCTCGTTGCTGTCTCGAAAAGGGAGAAGTGGTGGTCAGGTGCTTCATTCCTTCCCCCACATGATTTGTAATTGCAGTAGTCATATACTTGAAAAAATGTCTTTCCCTGGCCGTAGGACAGGTGGAGGGATTTGGTTAGGGAGAGGGGTTGATGGGCCTCTGTCCGAGAGGAAGAAGTTCAGCGTTGTGTCGTGAATCATGAGAAGCTTCCTGTTTTGGATGAGAAACCAAAATAACCACCTCGCTTTATGCTGTTTCGGTCACAATTTTTTTTTTTTGCGTGAAGAATTAATATAATCTGATACCTATCATGAATTAGTTTTACTCTTGAGGTTAGACAGAAAAATTACTGTTACTCAAGTATCCTGTAACCCCACTGGCTGTTTGGCACCACCGACTGCACTTGGAAGCCTTCCATCTTTCTTTTATATCTAACACTAATTGGCTGCCTATTCCTATTGTTTATTCCAATAACTCCCATCCCCCATTTGTCTCTTCTCATCCTATGTTCTCATTGGCTGGACAACAATACTGTAAATTTCAGCACCAATCCCGAGGTTATAATAGTAAAATTTCTTGATCTTCTTGGGGTAGTTGGTTATGCTCAAAGGGGCATAATTTTGGCACCCGTAGCCCCTCCCTGTTTAAATTACACCACACAATTTACCCCTTTAAAAATTACAAGGGCAATAATTAGGAAGTCCAAGTAATCTGAGCCCATATTCTACTTGCCTTCCAAAATGGTCCACAGGCCAAGATAGCATCTTGCCCTCATCCCAACCTCAACAAAATAGCCCCTAAATACATGCCCTGTCCCTCCATCTGACCCTGCTTTTTTCTATGGTGGAGGGGGGCAATTTGTAATTTGGAGAAGGAATTTGGGTTAGTGTCTAGGGATGGGCACATAAGTTCAGAGGCTGGTGATGAGCTGCATCTGCCCGTCACCCTCGGGCACTGACCCCTCCAGGCCAAGAAAACCATGAGGCATCTGGTAGAAGGCCTGCAGCTGCCCCCTTGGCACCGACCCCAATCGGCTAGGGAAGTACATGGCATCTGCCCCTGTTAGGGGGGGCACCCCTTGGTGGCAGGGCAACATCTCCCCAGCTGAGGGCAAGCCCGTTTCAGGACTGCTGTCTGGGTACGGGGAGTCTCTGAGGTTTGTCATGCTCGTGTAGAGCGAGTCGCGATTGGGTGAGTCGCGTGGGGCGGCCTCAGCCTCTGACTCCTCCAGGTCGCTTTGATACAGGATGGACTGTGCCCTCTGGAGGAGGAGAGGTTCCTCTAGTGCTTTATACATGCGTTCCATCTCAAGTGTAGGGACCTCCCCACCCTCTGCTATTGCCCCAGCCACCACCTCCTCTTCTCCTGTCTCTGCTGCTCCCCCATGAGACTTGCCCCGAAGATTGCTGTGCACCAGCTCAGAGATGATCATCTTCTCGAAAGCCGCTGCATCACTAAGATTACGACGTCCTCCAATGCTTACACCACCTTCCGTCAACTTAGAAGGATCAGGAGGGAAATCTCCAGCACGTAGAGAGTAACTGTTGTTGAAGTTTCCATTGAGGGGGAGAGGAGGAAGTGGATCTTTTCCACATGGGTCCCGACTTAAGGTGTGTTCTGTAGGTGAAGATGAGAGAGAAAAGAATATGAACTGAAGTATCAGGCTGTATGTTTATTGACCCATTCCTTCTGGTCATAGAGGTGTGAAGCTTACTATTACTCAGATTTAGAACGTTATATATGTATAGCTGAGTATACAGTAAAAAGGTTTAGGTTACAGTATGGTAAATGTATATGCAATATAACATACTTACTAGGATCTCTGAAACTTCCTGAAATCAGCAGTAGCATTAAAGAAAGAAACAAAAAGGAGACAGTGAAATTAGAAAAATTAAATATATAGAAAAATACATAAAAAAGAGGACAGTAAGATAGTAAATAAAGTGGAGAGAGACAAAAGAATTGTATGTAAAGAGAAGATAAAAAGACATAATGTGAAAAGGCAAGAAAGCATCACATTATATTAAATTAACAAGAGGAGCAAGACAGCACAATTACCAAACAGAGTGAGATACATACAAACTAGATGCACAGTACATTCAGATGTACATCTAAATACATGGGTTGATACAAATATGCACAAACATGTCCTCATATTGCTTAGCAGTTAGGAATTCGGATTATCAGCAAGGTGGTTCAATTTCCAGTATTGGAAATGTATCTTTTCAAGGAATTCAAGCCTGTTTGGGACACATATAAGACTATAATGCTGCTTTATTAAAAGACAACTGTAATGGAGGTCAGCTACATATTTTAATTATGCATTGAATATTAATAAGATTAATATTTAATAATTTATAACAGCAATAGTTTATATTAAATTCATTGTCTGAGTGTTTGTCTCCATCCTAATAAGGTCATTAATGGAAGTGTGAGGGTTTTAGCTGAAAGACAGGTGGAAAGGGTTTTATGAACAATCAGATATGATAAGAAAATACACAATCATTAAAATGCTGCCCCTACACTAAAAGCTTGTTGCTAAGGGAAACCTCTAACACAATAATTCTCCAGCCAATGGAGATCATTGTGTTACACTTTGTGTCTGAAAATCTGGCAGCTGTCTGCTCGACAAAGCCATTGACCTTACAGTGGGAGGAGATCAGCAGCACCTGAGTCTGAACTTTAACAGAAAGTTTAATATTGAATACATCTTTTTTAAATAACTGAACATGAATTATATTAATAATCAATGCCTAATTTAAATAACTAGCTCTAATGGTTAGGGTACTACAGTGGCCCTTTAAGACAAGCACCTTGTGCCACCTAGATGGACCTGTTGGCTCCAACAGCTGTCAAATCTATGTTTCTAAATATGTGAGAAATATATTAATTATTACAGAAACATACAACTCTCACATAAACAAGCACACGCACATAGGACTGTGCAATCGTACCAGTTGCATTGTATCCTGGGGAAGAAGGACTGAACCCCACAGATTCTGTGATTAATGTGTTGTATGGACTGGTGCCCACACGACTCTGCAGCACAGGATTAGTCAGCAAGTGGTTACCCATAGTGCCTTGGGGAGGAGAAGAGAGGCAAGTGTTAGGCAGGGGGTTCAAAGTGTAATACATACCATTTGGTGCAAATTTTGCTTTTCACGTTTTTTAACATGCACACCTCTATTTAGCGTTGGGGTACTGTTGAGATCTCCAGCAATGAAGGATGACTCAGTCTGTTTCCTGACAGTGTCATTCCACATTCGGCGTATACGGCTCTGAGTGTAGTAGCGACTGTTAACAGTTGATTTCAAGGTCCCATGATCAGCGCCAGGGCCCCTCACGCAGCAATATGAGTGTCGCAAGCATTTACTGTACTCTTTGTGCACCTATAGTCGTAAGTGAGGGAGATGTAGAAAGAAACAATGTAGTGACACTTTGAAGTCAGAAGACTTAAACTTAGCAGAGAAACTCTTAAAGAGGAAGAGCACATGTTGTGTATGAAATGTTGTCCGGCTAACAGTAATTGTTTTATAAATGCATATGAAAATACAGTATTAGGTCACTGGAACAATGTAAGTAAATTGTCAACAGTATAAAAGTCTGCATTATTTGATGTTTAATAAGAAATGCTCTGTAAGGAAAAGTTATAGTGATGAGATGCACTGCAGTTATAGATATTAAAAGACTAAAGTTTAAGGATTGCACAGACTAGGCTTTACACAGGGAAATGTCAGTGTTACAAAGAAGAATTGTTTTTAGTGTGGAAGTGTCCAGTCGTGCCCAGTCTTACCTTCTTCTGCAAAGCACAGTGGAAGATGAAGATGAACAGGCCTTGGAGAGCATTGAAGGTGGTGAAGAGATAAGCCAGGACCAAAGACTCCTTATTAATGAACAAGAGGCCAAAAGCCCAAGTAAGACCGAGAAGGAAAAGAAGGGTAACTGCTCCAAGGGCCCAAGACCTGACATAAATTGTAGGAGTAAGGAGAGAGTAAAAAGAGAGAAAGATGGAAAAATAAATAAGTGTTTCCTGGGGGGAAAAAAATATTTGGAGCAGTGGTAATTATATATCATGGAGTGAGGCTGGGGATATGCATAGACTAGTGATAAGCAAACATAGAATGCTAAATAAAATGCACAATTAGGTGAGTATAGATGTTATTATGCTTTTCTGCTTGTCTTATAAGACACCATGTTGAATCTATAAACATTAGAGTAGTAGGTCAGTAATGCAGGTGCTATGATGGCTATGTGTCTGTGATGCCAATCATTGCACATCTTAGTGATGTGAGACACCCAATGATTTTGGGTTTAAACAAGCGGATGCATAGATGGAATAATTACCAATACCCTGTTATACAGCTGCAGCAGATATTTTGAGAGGATTTCATCTATCTACTGCCTTTGGATGGAGCACTGAACTTTTTCCAGTTATTTTTCTTCTAATTCCAGGAGCTGTGCTTAGATATCACTGTATGTATTTGGCTATTCATGGACTGTTCAAACATATGCATTCATTTTAACGTAGTTATATTTATTATTGTCTAATTTATAACCCCTTAGCTTGTGAATATATCTAATTTAATATTTAATCAGTATTGCTTTTGACTTGAAGAAGAGAGTCACATATCTTAAAAGCTTGTCCCTCCAAATTAAATGTTTGTCCAGTAAACTGAACATCCACAACAATTTTCCTAGATGCCTTATAGAGGAGGGGTAGCAACCATTTATTTAGATAAGATCTCGATTTTGTTTCTGTTGAAAACTGCCACTACATAGCACATGTGACAACATAAGTAAATAGAAGAGCAATCTCCAGTAGGATAAACCTCCATCTAAGTCTACAGACAGACTACAAATCTAAGATGGAAGATCCCATGACAGCTAAATGTAATATTTTCTCTAAAATTATTTTATGTTTGGCTTTGTGGCTTGCATAACTGCTACTGTTGTTAGTTTGTAATAAACTTCATGAACATGTGGTATTTTTCCAAAACTGGTGGTCAGTGGTCTTTATAAAAGATATGATGCAGGTCAATATTGGATCTAGTAAAAGCTGAACTGTGTCCAATATTGCCTTGCAGCATGTCTTGTTTTAAAATGAAGCACTAGTTGGGTTATAAAGGATTATGATGGTTCCTCACTTGATGTTCTCTAGTCGGCTGGAATCTGGTTTCAGAACTGAGGAGGAACGAAGCATCTTATGGAGAGTGACCAGGAGAATAAGGAGGTTCACCTAGAGAGAGAAGGGTAGAGTTGAGAGATGGAGAAAAGTGGTTCTACAATTATGAGTTAGGCAGAATTAATGTGAGGTATGAAACTACAACAGAGACAGTAAGAATGGAGAGAGGGAGAATGCATATTATCAGAGGGAGAGAAATAGGCAAATGAGAAATAATTGTATAGAATGTGCATAAAGACAGAAGGAAGAAGCAGGAAAGAGAGTAGAAAGATAAAATGATTATGTTATTACTCACCACAATAACAAGAGAAACAGGGCCAATGAAACTCCAGATGAAGTAATTATCAACTCGAAGCCAGCAACTGTGAGATAGAAATAAAAAGTGGGGCAAGGAGAGACAGACAGTTGACGTTAACTATTCTTGATGTTACAGTACAGATGAAAGGCTTGTTAGGGCAGAGGATGGAACTTCACAACAATTCTTTGCAAGCCAGTTAAATGTATACCACAAATTGAATTGTAAATTCCCTACTATGAGAGGCCACAAAACAATAAACAATGAATATCATATTATTATATAGGTCATGTTTCACTGTTCTTGTTACTCACATGTTTGCCTGTTCTATAGCTAAGTGTATATCACTCAGACATGTCTGTTCTATAGCTCAGTATCACTTAGACCATGTCTGTTCTATAGCTCAGCATCAATCAGGCCATGTATGTTCCATAGCGCAATAACAGTTTGTATCCTCACTCCTACAGAACAGTTACAGTGTGCATCACCAAGACCATGCCTGTTCTATAAGTCAGTATCACTCGGACCATACCTGTTCTATAGCTCTATGTGTCACTCAGACCATGCATGTACTGCAGCTTAGTATCACTCAGACCATGCCCGTTGTATACCTCAGCATCACTCACAGCATATCTGTTCTACAATTCAGTATCACTCAAAACATGCCTGTTCTATACCTCTGTGTGTCACTCAGACCATGTCTGTTTTTTAGCTCAGTTTTACTCAGACCATGCCTATTCTATAGCTCAGTATCATGCAGACCATGTCTGTTCTATAGCTCTGTGTGTCACTCAGACCATGCATGTACTGCAGCTCAGCATCACTCAGACCATGCCTGTTCTATAGCTCTATGTGTCACTCAGACCATGCATGTACTGCAGCTCAGCATCACTCTGACCATGCCTGTTCTATAGCTCTATGTGTCACTCAGACCATGCATGTACTGAAGCTCAGCATCACTCAGACCATGTCTGTTTTATAGCTCAGTATTACTCAGACCATGCCTGTTCTATAGCTCAGTATCACGCAGACCATGTCCGTTCTATAGCTCTGTGTGTCACTCAGACCATGTCTGTTTTATAGCTCAGTATCACTCAGACTATGTCTGTTCTATAGCTCAGTATTACTCAGACCATGCCTGTTCTATAGCTCAGTATCACGCAGACCATGTCTGTTCTATAGCTCTGTGTGTCACTCAGACCACGTCTGTTTTTTAGCTCAGTATCACTCAGACTATGTCTGTTCTACAGTTCAGTATCACTCAGACCATGCCTGTTCTATAGCTCTATGTGTCACTCAGACCACGTCTGTTTTTTAGCTCAGTATCACTCAGACTATGTCTGTTCTACAGTTCAGTATCACTCAGACCATGCCTGTTCTATAGCTCTATGTGTCACTCAGACCACGTCTGTTTTTTAGCTCAGTATCACTCAGACTATGTCTGTTCTACAGTTCAGTATCACTCAGACCATGCCTGTTCTATAGCTCTATGTGTCACTCAGACCACGTCTGTTTTTTAGCTCAGTATCACTCAGACTATGTCTGTTCTACAGTTCAGTATCACTCAGACCATGCCTGTTCTATAGCTCTATGTGTCACTCAGACCATGGCTGTTTTTTAGCTCAGTATCACTCAGACTATGTCTGTTCTATAGCTCAGTATTACTCAGACCATGCCTATTCAATAGCTCAGTATCACGCAGACTATGTCTGTTCTATAGCTCTGTGTGTCACTCAGACCATGCCTGTCATATTAGTCACTCAAGCCTTGCTAGTTCATTAGCTTTGTTTGTAATTCAGGCCTTGTCAGTCCTATAAACTGTGTGTCACTCAGACCATACCTGTTCTATAGTTTTCTATGATTTTAGGCATTTTAGTCTTATTCATTCTATAGCTTTGTCTGTCAGTCAGTCATTGTCTTCCCATAGCTCCATTTCTCACTCCTATAGGTACAGTTGGTCACTCACGCTTTGTCTGTTCCATAGCTCCTGTAATCCACAGCTGCTGAGATACCCACTACTAGCGCAGGAAATACGTATCCACAGAGGTAGTAATACTTGCGGCGAGAGTGTTCAGTCTCAAACACTTCCACCAGCATAAGATAGAGCTGCACACCTTCCAGACACAGCCATGAGAAGGCAGAGAGACTAAAGAAGTGCAATAGGCCAGCCAGGATGGGACACACAACCTGAAAATGAACAAAGTAAGTAAAGGGACATTGTAGTGCTAATACAACTAGGCAGTGTAGTCAGTTCGTTTTTTACACATTTTACCAAGGTCCAAAGGTATTTGGGCAAAATGAAGTCAAGGTCAGAAGTTCATAATGTATTTATTTGAAGTATAAGTGTACAAGTGTTTAATATAATGGCACTCAAAAGGGCACAGGGAGTGAGGAAGATTACATAGGGTATGGCACATAGAGAAAGGTTACCATTTAACTAATTGTATTTAAAGATATGGAAGATTTAGGAGAGATAAATAGAAAATGTAAAAATTATGTTATATTAAGTTCAAAGAATAAATACCCCTGAGATTCCAATTCAGAACCCAGATCTGACTAATAACTACTCCTGCAACAGTATTAACTGATTAGCAAAAAATCAATTCAAAAGCAAAAATTCAGTGTAGCTTTTAAATACTGCATTTTCAACATCAGCAGATCTGCTTCTCTCTATCCACTATCAGATGGCACTGTCCCTACTAGAATATTTATCTGTTGACCTGTTAACATTGTTTATCTGCCTACTCCCATGCAGTTGCTATAGCAGGCAAAACTATACTGAAAAGTGTTTGGACAGTCCTCTGAAATTGGTAAAATTCTGATTAGGAGTTAATTTAAAAAGTGCTTGTCACAACCCACTCTTCCACGGGCTTGAAAAGGCCAGAGACCAATCCTACCCGCAGGTTGTATAGGTTCTGTAACACCGCACACAAGGCAGCTTAACCGGATTCTAGGACAAGCTTCAGATTCTCAGGCCAAGTTACTGGGTTGCAGGGCAAGTTGCAAAAATTACGTTTCTGATTAATAAAAAAAAATGCCTTTAAAACACGTTTCACAGCATCTGCCTTTGTGAATTACCCCCACATGGGCTAGGACTGGCTCCAAGGACCTGGCACCAGCCTGTCTATTTCCCCAGCTAGTTGCAGAGGAGTCTACGCCCCCAGCTATCAGCTATCTCCAGGCAGGATTAGGCCCCGCAGAGGTTGAAAAGATACTGTGTACCCTAGTACTAGAATGTCTGTGGGGTGTTGAGGTCAAACTTAAATAGAGGAATATTTGAATTAGCTTAATGCATTAGTCTTTCACAAGGTCCTTATGGCCATTAAAATTAACCCCTTGATTCAACTGACTATGTGGCTAATCTGCATCAGTGTCCAGTGGCCAGACCCAAAAGTCCTAGAGACCCATTCAATTGAGGTTTTGGAAGATCCGGAGGCCCATAAGTGAGGTCGCAAGCTATTTTGCTATTCAATTGCTGTCTTTTTGCGGGCTTGGAACGGCTTCCGAGTAACGAGCTTGAAAAAATGGTGATGGTTAAACTCATAAATTACAGCCTCCAGAAGCCTTTGATCTGTCATTTTCGCAAGGCTAAATCGCAAATTGCTATTCAATTGCTTATAATTTCCCCAAGCCTGCAAATGTTTTCACCCCCGTAAACGTAAAGGAAGGAGAAAATCCTACGAGTGCTAGAGAGGACCCTCAAGGGGGGTTAAACACCTATTTGTAGCATGGTAAATGCATATAAAAAAATCAATACTGCACTGTAAATAACTGGCAAAGCGATGAAAGACATTAGAATTAATTGCACAACAGTTTCAAGCTCGCAAATGGGCAGCAAATAAATTATATTTTTATTTGTCATTTTTGGGTTAAATGGATCTCTGGTATCAATGAGTTAATACATATCAGGCCACCCATATGGACTAGAACAGTATTGCCATTAATTTTAATAATTCTTGAGTCTGGCGAAATAATGACAGTCTAATTTTCTATTGGCTGATTCAAAATGGGCGGTTATGGGCTTGCTGAATTGATCAGGTTCCGCCCTGAACTGCTACGACCCAGTGCATGGTTTACGGTTTTGGCTTGGGGACCGTAACTTGCGGCTTTGAGAAATTGAATAGCATTGCAACGGGAGACGAACAGGAGCCCACAACTCACGTGCAAACAGTCTGCCAATGCTGCATGTAATCAGCTACAATAAATTAAACACAACTTTAGTCTACTTCAAATATTATCTCTCCCTTGAAGAAGTCAGCTAGACGAAACATGTTAGTTTTACAGGGTAATACCCACAATATTTTAATAGGAGTCCAGCATTTTATACTGGGTGTTTTTTATCTACCATATGATATGGGGATATTAATGCTATTTGTTTTTACCAGGTTCAAACACAAATTCTCTATATCTCCACAACACAAACCAACATCAGTAGCATCACAACTGTATTTGCTTGTTTTTAGAAAATTCAAAAAGATATTAATTCCATCCTTCTGTTTTTGACATTAGTTTGCAGAATCACTAGAACTAAAACATTGATCTGATCGCCTATTCTCTATTTCAAACCTTCTGCATATTAATCTCTGAATCAAATTTAACATCCATACAAAATCCAATTTTCCACTTAATTTGCACATTTGAATCAAACATACAACTGTTAATAGAAGGAATGATATAACAGGCCAAGCTGTTCAGAACCTACATCACTACTACTTTACTATGGCTAGATTAAACACTAATGGTTTATTCTCTGTGGTGGTAAAAAATAGGTGAAAAGGACTAGGCGAAGAAGTATTGTACTGGAGTATAATACCTCTCTTATTGTATAACGAAAGCATAATCCCTTCAGAAAACCTAATTTTACACATATGCACACAAAGATATATTGTGTTTTCATATTTCATATGCTTTACACAGCTTCTTGCAAGTCTATATGACCCCATCTAAGGACACAGTCATGGCACCTCGTATAAACATTTTACAATATGGGAACCATTGTAGTCATTGTACAGTTTCTTAATCTACATTTCTTTTTTTCAACTTTCACTAATATGCTGCTTAAAATATACTTTACATAATTGTTTTTGACACCGCCGTGACGGATTAGTATTCACAGGACAAAGACCCACTACTGCTACAACAATTTCTCATCTCGTCTCTCCCCATGATTTTCCTTTCCTCCTCACACCTCCTTTTCACCCTTTACCCTAAGTCTCCTGTCTAAACTGTGTCTTGTATTTCCAATCCCTGCTTGTGTTTGTTCCACTGTTCCCAAAGCTGCATCAAAAAAATATAGATAAAAATAGAAGATATACTGTAAATTACAACCAATTTCTGAATGTCTATTATTACAGCTGTTCTATGTAATGGAATCATATATGTTATATAGCCCCCAGTCCTTTCAGAATGTATTTACATATTTGTCTCTGGCTTGTACATATTTTAACTACCGTATATATTTTTTTCATTAGTGTATAATGGCTTGCACTCTGTAACATCTTAAAGGGCCACTGACTTTATTGAACCTATCCTCACTATGGACAGCAAATGTAGAAACATGTAAAAAATGTTTTTGATTTTACCTTTTTTCATTGTTTGATGCTTTTTAAATGCTGCAGAGTTTGCTTTTAATGCACTCATACTGTTAATTTACCTTCAACTGTCAGGAGTCAGCTGCACTACAGGATTTATTGCACTTAATCAGATCCTTCCTTTATTTTATTTGCAACGCGCCAACATATTCTGTAGCGATATACAGAAGTTGGGTACAAGGCAAAAACTATTTTATAACATTACAAAAGAAAGGAGGGCCCTATTCTTGAGCATGGCATGTTTTAGAGATGATGGAAACTCACCAGTGTTTAGGGAAAGGTTGAATATATTTGTCAGAGCAAGGATTAGGGAAGGGTAAAGGCTGCCAGTTTTTTGAGAGGAAGGTATGTTAGAACCACATTGAGAGAAGAGTTGATTTCAGATGTTTTCAATGTACTTTTTATAGTTGTTGGCAAAGCCTTCTGCTGTGAGACAGGAAGGAGTGGGAGATGGGGATGGGCAGAGGAAAATGTTGAATACGAAGAACAAATGTTTGGGATAAACGCTCAGCTTCTGAAGGTCCATAAATTATAAGTTCCCCCTCAATGCCTGCATACTACATTCTATGGGTGATATGCAAACGCTTAAGAAAAATTTAAATAATTTTAAAAAAATGTACTCGGTAGAGCAGCACTGATGAATTCCATGTCACATTAAATCATTTTCTTTTAGAAAAATAGAAAGTGAATCAAAATTAGGGATAAATGAGGGAAGAGAGCTTTTATTCACAGGAATGCTGGATGGAGAAAAAAGTTTAATAAATAAAATGGGTTGAGTAAGTGGTTGCATTAAGGCTAATGCAAAACATTCTCTCATAAGCAATATTTCAAAGACCACATACAAAAATCTTCCAACAGCGGTCCTTTAAGGAGCATGGTAAAATATTTTCTGAACAAGCCATGATTTATAATCACATTATTACATTCATATAACACAGAATAGTTTAGAAACAATGTTGATTAAGTTCCCAGGATTTTGCACTTACAAAACAACGGTCAAAAAAAATTATAATAATTTAGTCTTCCTCACTACAATAGGTAAGATGCAATATATTTAGATAGTGCAAAGCAATTATCAGGAGGCATGAAGTTAGCAATGAACATACCTGGTACTGTGTCTTGTCAATGCCAGTGAGAAACAGCAGCTCAGCGAGGAACAGGCTTACGCACAGGTTCTTGTGGATAGTATTCCTGTCAGTCTGGAGACCACGCAGGAAGCAGAAAGTGGAGATACAGATCCCAAGACAGACCAGAGAGATTACAATGCCTACCCACGAGATGACTGATAGCAGAAGTTCATTAAAACGCCCCTGGTACTGAGAGACAACCCAGGAAGAAAAAGAGACAGTCAGTGACAGGAGAGGTGTGATGATTACTACAATAGAGAAATATACAAAGTTAGAGGGATGCAGAAACACAGCCAAGGACAGAAATGCAGGTATTCAATAATTAAATGGAGCAAAAAAGGGACACAGAAGGCTCCCTGATAATAATTTAAAAAAAAACTTAATATTTATTTGCATATTTAAACATCATTTTAATAATTGCTTTAAAAACTCCAAATAGTTCATACAGAGGTCTGCCTTCTGTAACTCCTGCACACAATGTTTCTAGAATTCTAGATGTACTTGCCAATCACAGATTGCCTCTCAGCTTCAACAACATGGTGTCAGAAGACTTTCTGTTACATAGTTACAGAAATAATTGAGGTTGACAAAAGACTTTTAGTCCATTAAGTTCAACTTTTTTAGATCTCCTCTGATCTGCAATATGCGGATTAATTGTTAATTAAGCCAGAGGAACGCAAACAGAAAAAAAAAACAGTGAAACGTTGCCAATTGTCTCAGGAGGGGGAAAAAATATAAAATTCCTTCCTGACCCCAGATGCTGGAGATCAAACTCCTTCCTGGATCAATACTCTCTCTCTAATTATCCAGGATAACCCTGAATATCCTTTTTATTTAAAACATATATCCAATCCCTTTTTTAAATTATCTATCGAACCCGCTGTTACCACCTCCTTTGGTAGAGAATTCCACAGATTAACCACCCTTACTGTGAAGAGCCCTTTTCTTACTTTCTTTAAGGTGACATATTTTTAATTCTTATCTCAAAGGATGTCTTCTTGTCAGTTGAAAACCTCTTGGCACAAAAAGTTCACTTGACAAAGCCCTGTATTGACCCTGGATATATTTATATAAGGTAATCCTATCCCCTCTTAGATGCTTTTTTCTAGAGAAAATAAGTTTAATTTGGTTAGTCTTTCTTCATAACTTAGCACCTTTATTCCACTTATTAGTTTTGTTGTCCTTCTCTGCACTCCATATCCCAAATGTGGGCATACTAGGGATTTGTATAGTGGCAAAATTATATTTGCTTCCCTTGCTTCTATACCCTTCTAAATACACGCTAATATTTCGCTTGCCTTTGCAGATGCTGCTTGGCATTGAGCACTGTTAGTGGTTGTCCACAAGTACTACCAAATCCCTTTCAATAGCGGATACACCTAGATTTGCTCCATTAAGAATATAAATTACATGGCTATTTTTCCTTCCCAGATGCACAACTTTCCATTTATTCATATTAAATCTCATTTGCCATTTAGTTGCCAATTTATCTAATTTATGCAAGTCCCTTTGGAGGGAAAGTACATCATTATCTGATTGAATTACTTTGCACAATTTAGTGTCATCAGCAAAAATGGAGGCAATACTTTTCAATCCTACTTCAAAGTCATTAATAAATATGTTAAAAAGGAGAGGGCCTAATATTGAACACTGAGGAACTCCACTTACCACATTAGTCCAATCTGTGATTAGACTACTCTGTGACTGCCTTATACTTCTAGTTCCAATAGAAACACTGTGTGCATGAGCTGCTGGGGGCAGACCTTTGTAGGGACTATTTGGAAGTACATTTCTGAATTTATCAACTCTTTTGTCTGTTGTATTCTTATGCAAATTGGCTTCTTGCTAAAACTAATTTGCTGCTTTCATGTGCTAATTAGGATTACAGTCTGCTTGTCTGTCTCTTTGGTGGCAAAACAATAAACAATGCCCCAATAAAGCATCATGCTGTTAGATATTCTCCAGCACCCTTCTCAAGCAATCTGAACTTAAACTAGCATATTGAACCACGCATAAGCATACAGGAGATGGAATTTCAGAGCAGAATACATCAGGAATGTCTGATACAATGTATAGATACTTTTTAATACTCTTTTCGCTGAAACAAACTTCTTGCTGGGATGACAGTGTCCCTTTAGGGGCTAAAATAGTTATCCACTGCCACTAAGTCTTAAATCTAAATACACAAAGAGAGAAGCAACAGATAGAGAGAAGTAAGAGCTAGAGGGAGGGAAAGCAAGAACAGAGAAGACGGAGAGGCAGAAAAGTGAGAGACCACATCGGAAGAGAGGCCGATAATAAGGCAAGACCATAAAGAGGAATCAAAAACAGGCAGCAAACAATAAAAGGCAACAAAATAGAGAGAAGGAGCTAGAGGAATGAGCGCAAGGCTAGATTATATTAAATGTATCCTGTAATGCTTCAGCAAGCTACCATATGCTGTAGTTTACTGTAAAATAGACAACTTTTCAATATATATTAAAAAACATTTTTTATACTCTAATCTACATTAGCAAGCTATATTGTATTAGTGTGTCAACTTGTGTCACTGTTGGCACATTGTGCAAAAGTTGCTTATACTGATGTTTAGTATTGGGAATTTCCAATTACAGTGTAAAATTATGCTTCTATAGTTTTTTCTGATATTCTTTAAGCCTTCATTTTCAAGGTTGGAGAGATCACTTCATATTTTGGTGAGTACACCATAAGAAAGCGTTATAGCACACTGATATATAGACAGATAGTGAACAAGCCATAAGAAAGGTTTTACTGTAGTTGCAAATATAACATTTCACACACAAGTAGTCACACGTCCAGTTTGCTCTCACCATATCTCGGTGTGACATGAGCACAGCAAAGTTAGTAAGATGACTGCATGCACAGGTGGTGTGGGTCTTGTTGGTGTGCAGAAGACGGCAACCTTGGGATGACCAGTAGCCTAGCATGGACCGTTCAGAGTAATTCCAGAAGGTGCAGTTGGCATTAAAGTGGTTTTGGGTCTGAGAAGGAAAATGGTGATGTGTCAAGGACTTCTTTAATACTACATTTTTATCTATCAAAAATTAAACAACAAATGTATTGAACAATTTTATATGATTGTTCACAGTTAATATGTTACAGTTTAACTCCCCATGCAACTCCCAAATATAACTACAATATTTGGTTTGCTTAAATTACAAAACAGACTTTACTCCACTTAAAATATGTGTTTCATTCACTATACATAACATCAAAATGTAAGCAAGGTGCCTGGGAAGCTGAAGCATTTTAAAGCAGCAATGAAGATCCTAATACCTAAATTATCTCAAATTAATGTATATCAAAAATCCAAGTTCTCAATTTTTTGACAAATTTGCAGTATTCTTTCCACAGGTGCTGGCATCAGTCCCAGGTGTCCACTCCTCTGGGAAACACATTATTCTAAAATAATATGAGAGATGGCTCACCGCAAACCATGTGGTTTACTATGCAGTTCTTTAGAATCCACTCAGTTTTATTTTAATTACTTGCTAATACATAAAAAACAACAAACAATGTTGGATGGCATTAAGACCCCCTTTCACAAGTACTTACACAACCCCATATCACAACCAGCATTTAAACAGTGTCATAATTATCTTCATTTACCAGATGATGCTAGGAGGTTCACAGTTTCTCACATTTTGGAAAATCAGCTTTCTTCCTGTTCTCTCATGTGTAGGATGCCATATTTCACAGCTGTGACCTAGGATCATGCCAACAGGGAGGGGCTTCACACTATAAGAGTATCAATCTGCTCAGCTGCAAGTACATAGTGAGTTGCTGTTTGTCTGAGCATCATGAATCTGTAGGGCATGGCTTTTGGTCAGAGCTGTGAAACATAGCACGAGAGAGAACAGGAAGAAAGGGGATGTTCCTGAAGGTGAGCAACTGTTACTCTGTGGGCCTCCTGTAAATAAGAAATTACATTGAAAAGGATGTAATTAATTAACCTATTTAAAACATTTATGATTATAAAATAAAAAGGGGAGGTATCTAAACAAATATATATATAAGTTACAGTGTTGCTGAGAGTCAATCTTCATATGGTGGTAGATCTTAACATATCAATCAAGATGAATCCAGTCTCAGATAGAATAAAACAATAATTTATTAGTACATGTTTACAAACATAAATAAGCCATGTTTACAGGTTAAATCAGTGTGAACATCCAGTGTCAAGAATTAATCATTTTGTCAAAATTATATTTTTTATTTAATGCCTATTTTATTTTCAAACCATGCAGATCTTTTTATGGTACATGGTACCAGAAATGCTACAAACTCCTGCACATATGCTCCCTCTAATTTTCTTTCCCTTGTTTTTCGTTATTAATAATTATCAGCATAACCTCATAGAAGCAGCCTAGTGGTTAAATCAATGGCAAGTTTAATAGATGTTTGGAAATTAGTGTAACTATCTGTTAGAATTTACTAATATCTTTCCTCCAATAATTGCTGTGTTTTTTTTATTTGCACTTAAGATCTTAGATAATTCTCTCTCATTAAGCATATATCAAATAACTTGAATTACATGTTCATAATGTGAACCTCTAACAGTATAGGTGTTTGTTCTTAAATATTTATTTTTAACTAAGTTTATAAGATTCTAAAAGCTTTTCCATCAGTCAAGGAGTTGGAATTTTTTTGTGGGCAATGTATAAAAGAGGATCACAACCATAATTGAACACGTTGTTACGTTGAGTTTCAAATAATAATTACGTTTATCAAGTTCAATCTTTTTAGATCTCCTCTGATCTTTGTGTTTTGTGAACTTTGACCTGATCCGGAGGAAACAAAAATCTCAGTTGTCCCACGGAGGAAAAAAATCCCTCCTGTTCCCACAAACTGGCAATTGAATTATTCCCTGGATCAATCTCCTTTCTATTATAGTTAACTGACACACGGGCACTTTTTATTCAAAAATATATCCAACCCCTTTATAACATTATCTATCAAATCTCCTTTGGTAAGGAGTTACACAATCTGAGCGCCTTTACTTTGAAAACTCCTTTATTTCTTCAGAGCGTAATCTTTTTTACTACAAACTTAAGGGTCTTGAAAAGCTTACCTATATTAATGTGTTACTAGATACTGAAGTTTATTATAACAAAAACTGTATTGACTTTGATGGGTACACAATGATCGCTATTGTTGGTACAAGATCTCACCCCCTTACTGAATCTAATTCAGTCACCATAAAACATGCCCTGTTCACCCAGCACAATTTGCCTTATTGATCTGGCAATATCTACCCATTTTAAGGTAATTAAATTGAATGTGAATCACCAGGAAAAAGAAAATGTTTTGTAGGTATTTTATTTTGCGTTAATTCCATTACCCCTAGTCTGTGTCTCAGCCTGTCTATTGTGTCTAATGTTTCCTGCATTATACTCCAGTCATTCCTTTGATGTCTTTCTGTTTTCAGTATTTCTCTGTTTGTTCTGTACCAATGAATCAGACTTTTTTTTCCTCCTTGTTCATGTTAGAAATAAGAGACAGTCTGTCTTTCATGGTTACTCACCTGTATATGTGGCAGAGTGAATATCACAGGGTCCATGAGGAAGACTCTACTGGATTCTTTGTTTATTGAGGCCGCAATGATCTGTGAGTTTACCACCAGTTTGTGTCCTTTGGAGCCGCTGTCTCCCCCAATACGCACTGTAGAATTCTCAGTTGATAGGAAGAGCCCCAGGTTATTGTACAGGACAAACACCACTTTGACAACACCTAACAGAAAGAGGAGAATAAGCCTCTGATATTGATGATTACATTGGTCAAAAAACTATATCTAGGCTCCTATGTCATTAAAAGAGATCTATTCACATATTACTAAATAGACTATATAAGTTAACATAATAAATTGTAGATGTTTCCCTTCGCTAGTGAAAAAAAGCTCTTACATTAGGACATAAAATCGTGAGCACCAAAGTTCACAATTAAAAAGCATTACATTAGATCATGTGAATTGTGGATCAGTTGAATGAGGAATTTGGTCTATACTGATCAGGAGAGTTACACAGAGTTGCCCTTACTATTAAAAACCCTTTTCTTTCATTAAGGTAAAAAAAAATTTTTTCCATCTAATCTAATCTCACCTCCAGGCAACTGTAATATTTGTGGAAAGAAAAGTTAATCTGACAAAGCCTTATATTGACCCTGGATGTATTTAATCATATAGCTGTTAAGCACCATTTTTTCTAGATAAAATAAGTCTAATTTGAGTAGTCTCTCTTCCTAGTGTAATTTGTCCATAAAGTGTTTGGGCTAATGGAACCACAGGATTGCACTGAATACAGTCTGAGAAACACTACAAATGGGGTATAGAGAAACATCCTATATAAATACACTCATCTGGTATATAGAGACACTGTATATTTATAGAAAAACTGCTTTGGACATGATGTAGATACCCACCTTTGGGCACATGGTAGATACCCTGTATATTTATATAGATGTTCCTTTGGATATAAGGATAGATACCATGTGAACTTATTATTATTATTATTATTATCTTTATTTATATCGCGCCAACATATTCCGTAGCGGTAATTAAATATCTCTTACAGTAGTGGTTCTCAACAGCCCTGAGACCTTATTGGTCTGTACTCAGAGACACATACCACTAACATTAGTCATAGTTATATATAGATAATCGGTGTAAAATGTATTTTATTCAGATCAGTGCAAAATTAGATGAACGCTTACAGCACTATTAAATTCCCACAACGTGTAAAGCCGTAGGCAGTAACAGTGCCTGCAAGACATATGGCTATTAAATTGGCCTAGTAAATCTACCCGCAAATGATCTGCGGGTTACATGTGGAAAAACCCTAAGGGATGTTGAAATCTGAACTCCGCTGCCGCAAATCCTTTGATATGTCAAGCCCGTAACTGTTACGTTCAAAAATCGCTATTAGATTGCTACGAGTCCACTGGCGTTCAAACCCGTAACCCGCGAATCGAGTCAAAAAAACAACGGATACTAGAGAGGACCCGTAGCACTGTAATGCAAATATAAACACACTACTGTACTTATAATTAAAGGGAAAGTGATGTTAGATATTAAAATTAATAGCACAACATTCTCAAGCTCGCAAATCTGCAATATAAAATACTTTAATGTCTAATTTCCGTGTTATATCGATCCAAGCAATCAATGTGTTAATACATATAATGGAACTCGCCAGTACTAGAATATCATATTTACGGATTTATAAATATTGCATTATTTCTGAAACTCATAATTGAAACCCATAAGGCTTTGAAATCTAACCTCTATTTTTCAGTGATGTAATGATGATGATCTCTTTTAGCATTGGCCCTGTCTAAACCCGTGACTACAGGTTTGACTAATTGATCATGTTCACGGCCGCGCATGCAACGTGCGCAAGAATGGTTTACGGGTTTGCGTTTACGGCCCATTGGTCGCGGCATGGTTGAATGTAATAACTCTGTAACTCAGCAGAATTTAAAGCCTGCAGGCATTGCTGGGGTGTACCGGTGCCGCTACAGGCTTGAAAGCTGGTCCCATGAGCACTGGTAGGGAACTACCCAGTCCCCATACCAAAAATGTTGAGAACCACTATCTTAGGTTATACAGAAAGGCAATGCTCTGCATATTTATAGAGATACTCCTTTGGCTATAGGGATAGACAATCATTATTATTATAGATATACATTTGTATTTAAACAGAGAGAACCCCTATAAAATTAGAGAACTACACATTAGGGTACAGAGGGAGATGCCCTGTATATTGTAATTGAAATGATACTCATGAGGGTATAGATTGAGCAATACTGCATAATTACAGATGTGAGAAATTCCTCATCATTACATAGATACTCCTTAGGGAGAACTGAGACACCCTGCATAATTACAGAGAAAATACTTATGGTGAACAAATAAAAGCTCCTTACAATTACAGATATATTCCTTAGGGTGTACAGAGAGATATCCTGTCCTAATTCAGACCCAGGTCTGTTTATTTACCGCCCTTATCTTAGGGTATAAAGAGAGACACAAGCCATAATTTCAGAGATACAACATGTATTATTATAGAGGTACTCCAACAAAAGGGGACTGTAGTCTAATGACTGCTAACCAGTGTGTAAGAGGACTCTAGTTTGATTTAGCACATGTCTAATGGTATCACAGAGAGAAACATGCATCTTATATTTGGAAAGCAGCGGTTAAGGGCAGGGTGCATGGTGGGTAATGGATTACGATATATGAGGGAGGTATAGTATTGATTATTACTTGGAAATGCTGATAATATACATATACTTTGTGTTCAGTGAAAGGTCAAGGCTTGTGTCTTGGGCATAAACTATTTAATCATGAAAGATGTGTTAATTTGCAAATTATTGACTATAACTTTATATGCTTTAGTTCAGCTCACATTACTTTTCTGTTTACATGTTTAACAATACGATTCTATATTTTTTTTTTTATTGCAATTTATGTTATATATTTTTATCATAGGAGACATTGTGGTGTCCTGTGCATTTCAAAAATGAGTCACAGTACCCCCTTGCATAAGAAAAAATACATCTTGGGTCAGGATTTCCACATTTCTTTTTTACGACAACTGTGATTAAAGAAACACTGTAGTTTGGGAAAACTTCACGTTTGTGAATTATGTAACAAACTAAAAACACTAACAGCTATATAAGCCATAAGCATAAAAACATTTGAGAGAAAATCTTAACTTTAGCTTCATATTTAGGGATAAATCCATTTATGTTAATCCACATGAGATGAAGGTCCATATTAAGCTTGTATGTAAGGACTTTATTTGACCCGACCACCAAATGGAAAAAAAAACAATTTTGATGATTTTTTAGCTGATTTGCCCCATCAGGAAGAGACTTAAAAATTCAGGTGAGAAAACTTTGTGTAGAAACTATGTTTACTAAATTGACTTTATGATAGTCCACCACAAGCAGCTACATAGATGATGGAGGCTTCAACACACAACCATGGTGATGTGTCATACAGCCAGACAATTAGGTGAATTCATCTGGGATAAGTCAACACTTAGGGGTGTGCAGGGTTCAGTTAGCTGAGCTCTCTGTGCCGCTCATCAGTTACAAAGTAGAGAAACATAGACACGACAAGTTTGCCAGGCTTTGCAGTTAGAAAACACTTGCACTTTAACCACTTTATCCATGAGCTATTTCTTCACTAGTCTGAGAGTGATTGGAAAACGTTAAATAGTCCTGCACAACAGGTAGCTTTGACTTGTTTTGCTCATTCTGCAACCCCTAAATAAAGTGAATCAATTCAGCAGCAATTTCAAAATATTTTTTTCTGATTGCCTTTCAATTCTGATATTGCAGAGCACAAATGAAAATTGTGTGGCCTTTTCATTACTAAATCACTACTGTACTTAAAAAAGGGGATGCAGTGTCTGTTTTACAGAGTTTGGGCCTTCTCAGATTTAGTTAACCTATCATTTCACTATCTCTGTGTAGTGATTTCAAGAAAGTGTCATAGACTTCATTATAATAAGCCAGTCCTAGTGAATAGAGATTAGACCATTCCACAAATGTGTGCAGCCCCATCACTGCAAAAATGTGACAATCTAGCCCTAAGTGTTCATATATTTTATGTCACCTGCATCTAAATGGGTTTTTAAAAGGCTCACATTCATATATGCCATCCACATGTGAGTACCATTCAAGACAAGCTATATTAAACTCTAATGATACACAGGAAAACGTATAAGAGAGTTGGTATGCGTTGTCGTCGCTGGCTTTAGAAAGCATTATATAGCACAATGATAATCAGATTATATGACATTCAGATAACCTGTTTATAATCTGCATACTTCTATTACTACTACAGGGCAATTATAGTGGTCATATTGTTTATTTAGTAACACATTATTGGTTAATTAAGTAATTAAAGAAAGAAATTCAGTGTAGCTTTTAAATCTTTAATTTTCATTTTGCATTATAGCTTGCAGAAGATGTGCTTCTCTCAACCCCCTCTTAAGTGTCCTGGGGATGAAAGAGAATGTCCGAATTTTTTTTTTTATCTTACATACGTATGCCTGTAATAGACACTACAGAAAACGAGGTAGATAAAGTCTATTATCAGGATAACCAATAAATAAAAACAGGACGGTGCTGCTGGAGAAATCCTCTCCCATCCCCTGGAAACCAGACAGAACAGTGATTCCCAAACTCTTCCTCAAGACCCACCAGGCAGGCTATAATTTAGGCCAAACACTGTGTGAATACACGGGTGAAACAATTTGCCTGTTGAATAATAGTTGCCTCACCTTTGTTCACACAGTGCTTGACCTAAATCATGGTGTGTTGTCTTGAGGAGGGTTTTGGGAACCACTGAGAAAGAGGGTAGTGAGAAACAGATCAGTTGAATTCAAAGCTTTAAATTTAAGTCTTGTAAGCTACATTGATGATTTTTTCCAAAAAGTAATTTTATAGCTAGTTCGTTATTAAATAAACAATTTGACCCTTATTGTGATATAATCTATTTTGCATTCCCTGTCTACAGTGCATCAAAATGGTAACTCTTCCTTTTTTGAGCTTGGTAGGACCTATTTAGCTAGTCAACCATTGCTGCTATACACAAACACTGAGTTCAGTGAATAGCAAAGTCCAATGTTGTTTTCAAAATTCACTTTTTTCCTGAAATATTTTAAAGCTCAGTTGTAAAATGTTACATAGTTACATAGTAATTAAGGTTGAAAAAAGACTTTCAGTCCATCAAGTTCAACCTGTTAAGATCTCCTCTGATCTGCAAAATGTATTCTCTATATGTTGCATTTTATGTGTAAAATATTTTTAACATGTATTTTATATATTTTGCCCTATTCAATTTTAGAAATGGAAAAATTTTAGCTAAAAATGAGTTACAGAGGTAAAACGTCTGGGTATGACTAGCCTTGAGGGCACAGACACCACGAAAAGGGTATAATTTTAGGCGTACAGAATCACTGCATTGTATATATGTCCACAAACAGAAAATATTTCTATGCAGATACTGTGAAAAATGACATCTCACCATTGCGACTGTTCTGTTTGATGGAGTTGGCCGAAAGCTGGATGGAGCTGAGACTGTGATTGTCCTGAGGGAAGATTAGCTCTGTGACCAGACCTTCAGTGTTCACTACAGAAACCTCCAAAACTGGGAGAGGAGGAGAGGGAACACATGAGGAGAGAGAGGTAAATAAGAGTGATACAAAGATAAAAAAAAGAGAGCAAAATGAGAAAACAGATAGACAGACAGAGGGCAGAAAGACAGAGGGCAGAAAGAAAGAAATGAAAGAAAGGGGGTGGAGCAGCGGAAAAGAGAAATGTCAGGGTTAAAAAAACAAAAAAAAATCAAACAGTTAAAAAGAAGGTATAAAAAGGTAACACAGGGACAAGAATAAAGGGAATAGGGACAATATATATAAAGAGAAAGGAACAGAAATGGAATGGAAAAATGGAGTAGAGAGCACATGAGAAAAAAGAGACATGAGTTGAGATAAAGAATCAGAAATTAGTGGCAATAATTTAAATTATAAAGACAATATAATAGAGGAGTAAGAGAGGGAACTGGAGGAAAGAAAAATACATGGATGTAGTATGGAGAGGGGATAATGGGGAGCAGAGGGGCATAAATAGTTAATCACTATTCATTGCCTGTAAATATTAATTTTGATGTGTCACCCACCCAGGAAACCATAGTTGGCATAAAGATGCACAGCTACTTCTGTTTAGTTCTAATGGTAAGTTGTACATGTCAAACAATTGGGTCTGTTGGTATGTGAAACACACACGCACCTAATATGTGGCCCTAAACAGAGGTAACTGTGCATCTTTATGCCAAATATGGTTTTCTGGGTGGGTGACACATCAGGCAATGAACAGTGATTACGTATTTATGCCCATCTGCTCCCCATTGGCCCCTATCTATACTACTTCAATGAAGCTGTGAGCTATACCATGTAGGGTCACCCAACATGGGCAGGTCATAGCAGAGAGATCAGACAAATCACCGCCCACTGGTGAAGGAACTGGCAACCCATTCCAGCATGGATTAGCACACCCAGACACAAGATGTGCCTGGCGTGCTGAGGTCCATAGGATCACGGAGTGTTGGACATGACTGAACGACTGATCAACAACATACTACATCCATATAGCTTTCTTTCCTCAAGTTTCCTCTCTTACTTAAAAGAGGCCTAAACACTGATGTAACTCCACTTCCTTTTTCTTTAACGAACAGGAAATAGTGTGAGTTCCTCTATATTAGTTTTAATGGAAAATTAGCATAATTATTCTATTAGTTCTGTTAGTCTGATAGCAGGCAGCCTCCATCATGCCTGTCTGAGCCACTGCAACTGATAAAGTTTTCACATTACTCTGCGACAGGGCAGTCCTTCATATTAGTCTTAATGGTTTGGAAGCAGGAAGGCTCCCCTTATGAGTATTAGAGGTCACTTACCGACATTAGTCCTAGCAGTCTGGAAGCGAGCAGGCTCCTTGACATTGTCAGCCAGCAGGAAGGCCCCTTCTTCTAGTATATCCAGTAACATGGTAGCAGCATGTTCCTGCTCTGTCACATTCATGTCCCTCCATGAGGGCAGTGCATCTGCACGCAAGAGGTTATCAACTGTTTCCACCACCGCCTGCATCAAAGGAACACAAGCAGGACATTACCATCTGGTTCACTGAGTTTTACTTATTGACACACAGACCATTACTGTCTCCAGACAATATAGTCACAAACACACGCAAACAACAACATTGTAGGTACCACCACCTAGGGAAATGCATAGAGCTGTGCTCCTGTATGACACAATTCACACAAATTGTTCCCTTTACAATCAGGTGTGACACAGATACCCAAAAAATGTCAAGCTATTCACACTAACATTGCTGATGGTAAAATGATCTTTGTTATAAGAACAGGCAAACAACATTGCTGCCTGAAACACCACATATAACACTGCTCACATATATAACATTATTGTCTGAATATCTGTCTGAAGAAAGGACACATGCTGATAATGATTGCTGCCATCCACTGTGAAGCACCATATGCAAAAGATATTTATTTGGACAATATTATTCCTAACATCACCTATGGCAAAAGGTCATACATGAAATATAATATCTGGACTTTAACCTTTGACAAGTGGTCAGACATGGGACATCTGTATCTGGCAAAAAGTTACACACAGGATATTACTGACTGTACCACTACATAAGATGCTATCCATTTGTATTAATGGCTCACTCAGAAACAACATTACTATATACATAACGATCTATAACACAGTAGTGCAGGAACTGGATATTACTATATATACCACTGTCAGACAGTTGAAAAGGTGCAACAAAAACAAAGACATACAAATGCAATGCTCTCATTTAACACAGCCCCAGCACACACAAGCTATTTTGTCACCTTGATGAAGTCCTTGCATGTTCTCTCTCTCTTATGCATCTGTAAAATAAACAAAAAATACGTGAGAACAGATACTGGTTCACTAACGGACACATTGTCAGCGTGAAGTATTCTGAGTAGTTGCTACAGGTTAAAACGTTGAACCACTGGATGGACATACCAGTCTGTATTGGTATTTGCTGTAGTTAACAACATCCAGTGAAATTAAAGGTGTTATGAATGTTTTTGATATTACCTTGTTGTAATTCTTGCCAGCACTTTCTCTCTCCACTGGCCTTAGTGCTTGGAGTTGAGCATCCAGAATATCAAGCAGCTGGTCCAGGAGACGTACTGATGAGGTGACATCTCCAGCATAAATTTGACCACGAGTGTGACGGGCCAGCTCACCTGCGATGTTGGCGGCATTCTCCCCACTCTTAATCTGATAGTCAAAGAGAAAATTAGTGGAAGTGTAGGACAGGGTGCTGGAGCAAGTCAAGCATAAGAAGAAGGGAGAGGTAAAGGAACGGAGACATCATGTCTTAAAAAGAAGTAATGGAGAAATGGGAGAATGGAAAAAGAAAACAAAAGGAAGATAGGAAGTATGAAGGAAGGAAGAAAAGAAAAGGAAGATAGAGAAAAATTAAGAAATTAAAAGTAAGAAAAGAAGCAAAGGAGGACAAAAGGAATTAAAAATAAATCTAGAAATGAGAATGAAAGATGGAAGAAAGAAAAACAAAAGTGAGAAAATAAAGAACGATGGATAGAAAAAATAAGTAGTAACTTCAGCACCAGCCTTCTTCTCACCTTCTGAGCAACCTGATTGACCCATGGAGAGGTGCAGTTACTCAGATCTGGACCCCGTGGGTTCCACACACCCACATTAGGTAGACAGAGGTATGAGGCAATGCCTGTAAAGGAGCAGAGGATGCATTAGCAGATTTGAGTATTATTGTCAATGTATGGCAATGCATCTATAGGCATTAAATAGCTGCTCAATACATGCCTAATCAAGGAGCTCTTCAAAGAGAGACTTGTTTAAGCACCCATTATAACTTTTTGTAAAACGAATATAATTTGAAACAAATATCACAGAAACTGCTCAATATAGAGATTGGGGGGGGGGGGGGGGGGGGGGGTCATACACAGCACTGATCTTACACATGGTTTCTGGACCTTCATTTCTACTTAATTATTCTGTTTGTTACACATAGTGAACAAATTATATTTTCAATACCTGTAGTTTCCACCAGAAACATACTTACTATTATTATTTATTATTATTATTATTATTATAGTTTATCTGTAAAGTGCCAACATATTCTGTAGCACTATACATGGGTTAAGTTAAAGGCATAAAACAATAGCGATATTAATACATTGCAAAAAATGGAGGCCCATGTCTTTGAGCTTAGAATCCAGTGTCCAATATGCCTTCCCCAAAGCACCTTGCATAATTGAAAACTTACAATCTAAAGGGTTTGTGGTTCAAGGAGTGTGATGGAAGCGTTGTGTCTTTTGCATAGAAATGATACTGAAATCTAAAAGATTTTACTAGGATATCAAGTAAGGATATATATATAGAGAGATGGGGGATGAGGTCTAGGACTGAACTTTGGGGTTCAAGTCATTAGTGAATTTTGTGAGCTGTCTCGTGCAGTGCTGGGGCCAGAAGCCGGATTGGAAGGTGTCAAGAAGGGAGTTGTCCAAGCTGTCCAAAAGACAGATAGTAAGGCGAGAGTTTGATAGTAGGCTGGAGACTTCATCCTCGGTTACAAGGTCAAAGGAGTGCATAGTGTGTGAGGCACGTTGAGAGGAGAATTGTTTTGCAAATGTTTTACATTTTATGCTTAAAATGGCTGGCAAAGTTTTCAGCTGTGGGACAGGAGGTGGTTGAGGGTGAAGGAGAGTGTTTAAAGTGGCGATCAAGCGTTTGGAGTTGGAGGACAGAGAAGATATTAATGATGTGAAATAGTGTTGCTTGGCAAGGTTGAGGGCAGAGAAGAAAGAGCACAACATAAACTTGCAGTAGAGGAAATCTGCTGAAGAGCAAGATTTCCTCCATAGTTGTTCAGCAGTGAGGTAGCATCTCTGAATGCATTGTGTTTGTGTAGTGTGCCATGGTTGTTTATGAGTGCAAGGGTGACTGTGTGTGGTTATGGGGGCAAGGGGATCAAGGGTAGAAGAAAGACGAGTTGTAATGTCAGGTGGCATTGTCAGGTCAGTTGAGGTTGGGCATGGGCTGAGAAGGAGCTGTAGCACAATTGAGAGTGGTTGTGGGTCAAGTGCTTGCAAGAATGGTGGTGGTCAGCTAGAGGGAGTAGACGGATGATTAGGTTGGAGGTGGTGGTAAAAGTGGGGAAAATATCATATAGGGAGTGCTCAGCACAGTAAGTTGAGGAATGTGAAAGGCTGAGGGAAGAGGTGAGTGAAAGAAGTAGTTTAGCAGCTGCCGGTGGGGGGAATGTCAATGACAATTTTAAAGTCACCAAAAACAAGCGAAGGAACGTTGGAGGAGAGAAAGTGAGCGAGCCAAACAGAAATATGATCCAGAAAATGAGAGGGTGGTCCAGGTAGGCTTATGTAAAAAATTTACTCCAGATCACTCCATTTGTCATGCAGAACGTTACTCTTAATGTAACTCGACCTCCTTAAGCCATATTGTTTTTAATCAAGTCCTTGAAAGCTGCCTACAATAAATATGGGACTACAATGTATCTTTAAGTGCATGCCAGTCAATTTGGAACATCACTAGCCCTTTAGTTTTATATAAACCTGTCACTGTATGTTAATTTGCTTAAATGTAAATTAGTACACGTAAGTAAACAAGGGTACGGAGTAGTCAGATTGTGAAATTATGTGTACACATAAGTGTTTGTTTTAATAAATAGATGTGAATTTATGTGTGTGCATTCACTAGTACTGGAAATAACTGATATGGTTATTTTCAGAGATATTTGCATATTTGTGCATGCATTAGCAAATACGTGTGAATAACAGCATGTGTGTTCATTTGCAAATATGCTTGAGTTACCAACTTCTGAAAAATTTGTGAATGTGTGTCAAGTATTTATGAACTAGTAAAAAAAGTATGCACATTAAGTATTGTGTGTTAATTAGTAAGATAGGGTTGACTAGATAACTGGTATAACTGGTATAATATTGTATTAGAATGAACATTTGATAGTGAAACTGCATGGACGTACATGGGGGGCTTTTTCAAGCTAGCCAAATGCCTGTTAAACAAGTGGCATAAATAATATAGTATAGTAATGTGCAGAGCTGTCATCAGAAGTTTTGGGACCCTGTACACATCTAACAGCCTGTGCCCTTACAAACCCAGTTATATATTTTGCCATCCACAAGAACCATCCTCAAGAGTTATGTATACTCAACATAATGACACTGCTTAAATGGAAACTATGACCTTGAACAACAAGTTGCCTATACATTGTACAAGCAGTTTTTCTCGACAGTGAATCATTCCTAATGAATATAATTAGCATCTGTGAGCTGTACATTTGATTAATAATGCTGCACAAACAATTATGAACATCTCAGCAACAATTTACAATAAAAATGCCTAGTACAATATACATCCAGTTTTCAGACTGTTAAAAAAAATAATACTTCATTTTGAGGTGACAGAGTCCATTTAAACTTGTTAAAAAATGTTTGGCGGTCTTCAGTGCCCCCTTCTATATCAGGCCTACCACACAATTAGCTTTTAAACTTCCTCAATGACATTACTAGTAATATATAACAACCATCACACGCCAGAAACATTACATTATGTCATGGCCAGACAACAGTTTAGGAACTGCTGATAAACCTTTTTCTTTTGTCTGGTTTAAAACATTTTAAAAACATTTTTAAAACATTTTACAGTTCACAAAAACTAAAGAAAAAATGCAACTACCACCACCCCCTGGCACTTTCATTAAAAGGAAGTTACTTGTGATCAACAAAATCTTTTGGAAATATCTGGATATATTTTTAAACAATGTATTCGGTATAGACACAACCAAGCACAAATGTTCCTGTGTTTTTGATTATTATAGGTCCAGCCAGAATGTGTAATTTAAAAGTGAATTAACATTAGGATTACATCCCTGGTGGCAAATAAAGTAATGGCTAACACCATAGCAAATAAAATAATGGCTAACACCAATAAAGCAAATTGCATATAACAGTTGATAAATGAAAGACCGCAATATGATTTCCTTTTCCCTGTTATCATACTGGAACATTTTTCTAAAGAACTTACTATAAATATGGAACTTTAGAGGAATTTAACTATGTGTTTATGATTCAAACACCTCTCACTCCCAAACCCTCTCACCTCGTGTCCCCTTAGGACATGGTCTCTCTACCAGCATGCCTTGCTGTGTGGCAGGCCACTGGACCTTTCTCTCTTCACGAGGGGGACAGAAGAGTTCTGGGTTTGAATGCTGGTTGGAGGGAGGACGGCGTGTCCCGGGAGTGGGAGAATCATGTCCAATTTGATTTATTGCCCCCACAGGGTGAGTTGTCAGAGGAGGACGTCGGACAGTGGTTGTGGCAGAGGCAGGAGTGGTCACAGTCATTGGAGGTGGGGGAAGAGTAGCTGTAACCACTGCTGGAGTGGGTGTAGGGGGCCCTAAGAAAATACAGAGAACAGTAAATGAGTGAGAAAAGCTACATTTGCACAATAAGCAAAAATTGTAAACATACCAATAAACAGACAAAGATAACCAACATATGTAAGTTGACTTGGGGAAATATATTTAATGTTTTAATCCTCCTTGTTTCTTACATAGTTACATTGTAATTAAGGTTGACAAAATGTATTTTAGTCCATGTATTTTAGTCCATCAAGTTTAACCTTATTAGATCTCCTCTGATCTTTGTAATATGTGAATTAATTGTAAATTGATAAGTTATCCAGAGGAAGACAAACAGAAAACAACACTGACACATTGCCTATTGTTTCAAAAAGGAAAACAATTCCTTCCTGACCCCAAATACTGGCAATCAGATTCCTTTCTGGATCAATATTCCTTCATTAGTTATGCAGGATAATCCTGAATGCCTTTTTTATTAAACAATATATCCAATCCCTTTTTCAAGTTATCTATCGAATCCACTGTCACCACCTCATTTGGTAGAGAATTCCACAGTTTACCTACCCTTACTGTGAAAAAAACTTTTCTTTCTTTATGGTGAATTATTTTTACTTGTAACCTCAAGGGACGTCCTCATGTCAGTTGAAAACCTCTTGGCACAAAAAGTTCACTTGACAAAGCCTTATATTGACCCTAGATGTATTTATATAGGGTAATCATATCCCCTTGTAGATGCTTTTTTTCTAGAGAAAATATGTTTAATTTGGTTAGACTTTCTTCATAACTTAGCCCCTCCATTCCCTTTTTAGTTTTGTTGCAATTCTCTGTACTTTTTCCATCTCTAAAATGTCATTATAATGAAGTTGTGCCAAAAACTGTACTCCATATTTCAAATGAGGGCGTACTAGAGATTTGTATAGTGGAAGAATTATATTTGCTTCCCTTGCTTCTATACACTTTATACTCTTAATACATCCTAATATTTTACTTGCCTTTACAGATGCTGCTTGGCATTAAGCAATATTATGTCAGTGATTGTCCAGAAGCACTCCAAATCCCTTTCAATATCTGATACCCCTAGATTTGCTCCATTATAATTATAAGTTGCATAGATTTTTTTTCCTTCCCAAATGCATAACTTTAAATTTATTTGTATTCAATCTCATCTGCCATTTAGCCGCCCATTTCTCTAATTTATGCAAATCCCTTTGGAGGGAAAGTACATAATTTTCTGATTTAATTACCTTGCACAACTTTGTGTCATCAGTGAAAATGGAGACACTATTTTCCAGTCCCACCTCTAAGTCATTAATAAATATGTTAAAAAGGAGAGGACCAAATACTGAACCCTGAGTAACCCCACTTACCACATTTGTCCAATCTGCGTATGTTCTATTAACAACAACCCTTTGTTTCCTATCTTTTAGCTAGTTCTAAATCTATTATTATTATTAACTTTTATTTGTAACGTGCCAACATATTCCGTAGCACTGTACAGGAGATAAGAATTATGAAAAATACAATATCAACAAACTGCTGAAAATGGAGGGCCCTGTTTTGAGCTTAGAAACTTGGTAGAAAGCACATTTTTCCAAAGCACTCTACAAGATTGGAAACTCGCTACTTACAATCTAAAGGAAAGTATATTCTGCTAATTAGAGTCTGAACAAGGGAGGGTGGGTGAGGGGATGGAAGGGGGGGAAGTGATCTTAGATTTTCCCAGATCAGGAGGGCAAGCTGTTGTAAATCAAATCCAAAAAAGACTACATCCACTGAATTGTCTTGATCCAGGTTCCTACTAACCCCCTCATAGAAACTAATTTGATTTGTTTGACATGACCTATCCCTCAGAAATGCATGTCGACTACAGAAGTTAGGGTTACAGGTCTATAAATCCTTGGTTTATCTCTTACTCCCTTCTTAAATATGGTTATCACCTCTGCTTTTCTCCAGTCATCTGGGAGCGACCCTGTGGTGAGTGAGTCTTAAAAAATTAGATATAATGGCTTGGCTATTAAAGAGGCCTGTTCCCTCAGTATCCTTGGATGTATTCCATCAGGACCTTATTAACATTTATTTTTTCCAACCTCTTTTTGGAATTTTTCTTGGTTTAACCAATAATTTGGTGAAGGTAGTGTAGACCCATTTTATCTTAGTGTCTCAGGCATTGGTACCGCCCTTGTGTATACAGAAGAAAATAACCTATTTAGCTCATCTGACTTTTCCAGGTCACTAATTATCAGACGGCCTTTGTCACATTGTAATGTTCCAATAGCTTCCTTCCTCGCCTTCTTTCCATTAATATATTTTAAAAATATATTAGGGTTAGTCTTACTTCTCTTTGCAACTAACTTTTCATTTTCTATTTTAGCCAGTCTAATAGCCATTTTCCAAGCCTTGTTGATTTCCTTGTACTCACATAAAGCAGTCTCTGTCCCCTCTTGTTTATATAATTTAAATGCCTGATTTTTACTCTGGATCTTCATCTTTAAGTCATTATTACGCCACATTGGATGTGATTTACTCCTTTTACTTTTATTTCCAAATGATATATGGTGATAAGTATGTATATTTAGTAAGGATTTAAATGTTGTCCATTTATGTTCAATATTTTTACCTATCAGTTCTCTGTCCAATTCTATCATATAGAAGCAAATATAATTCTGCCACTATACAAATCCCTAGCATGCCCTCATTTGGAATATGGAGTACAATTTTGGGCACCACTTCATAAAAAGGACCTTTTAGAGCTAGAAAAAGTACAGAGAAGGGCAACAAAACTAATAAGGGGAATAGAGGGGCTAAGTTATGAAGAAAGACTAACAAAATGAAACTTATTTTCTCTAGGAAAAAGGTGTCTAAGAGGGGGTATGATTACCCTATATAAATATATCCAGAATCAGTATAAAGATTTGTCAAGGGAGCTTTTTTTGTCAAGAGGTTTTCAACTGACAAGAGGTCATCCTTTGAGGTTAGAAGTAAAAAGATTCCACCTTAAAGAAAGAAAAGGGTGGTTACTCTGTGGAATTCTCTACCAAAGGAGGTGGTAACAGCGGATTTGATAGATAACTTTAGAAAGGGACTGGATATATTTTTTAATTAAGAAGGGCATTAAGGGTTATCCTGGTTAATTAGAGAGATAGTATTGATCCAGGGAGGAATCCGATCACCAGTATCTGGGGTCAGGAAGGATTGGCTAAGTTTCATTTGTTTTGTTTTTTTCTGTTTGCCTTCCTCTGGATCAGTTAACAACTAATCTGCATATTGCAGATCAGAGGAGATATTGATGGACTGAAAGTATTTTTTCAACTTCGATTATTATGTAACTATGTAACTATATTATTTGTCAAGTTCAGTGGCAGGCACTTCAGAACTACAGACTTATAACATAAGGTGTATGCTTGCTAATGCCAGAAGCTTGCCAGGAAAAATGGGAGAGTTAGAATTATTAGCAATTAATGAAAAATGGGATTTAATAGGCATTATCGAAACGTGGTGGGATGAATCTCATGACTGGACTGTTAATCTGGATGGTTATAACCTATTTAGGAAAGATAGAGGTAATGGTACACGAGGAGGAGGGATTTGTCTGTATGTTAAACCTGAATTTAAGCCTATAGTCAGAGAAGATATTTATGGTGGACCTAGTGATAAAGTTAAATGTTTGTGGGTAGAGTTAAATAGCGAAGCAGCAAATTCCAAAAGAATATTAGTAGGAGTATGCTATAAACCCCCAAATATAGCTGAATGTGAGGAAATACAATTATTATTATAGATTGGAAATGCAGCTAAGCACGGGCAAGTTCTAATAATGGGAGATTTTAATTACCCTGAAATAAACTGGATAAATGAGACCAGCAGTTCAGCTAAGGGGAGCAGGTTCTTGAGTACACTCAGAGATCATTATCTGGCCCAGGTTATACAGGAGCCTACTAGAAATGAAGCTATCTTAGATTTACTCATTACAAATAATATTGATATTGTATCAAATGTTGAAATAGGGCAACCTTTGGGAAACAGTGATCACAACACAGTCTCATTTGAGATTGAATTAAAAAAACAACATTTTAAGGGGCCAACAAAAACTCTTAATTTTAAAAGGGCAGATTTTAACGGTCTAAGGGCAGCAATACAAAGTATAGACTGGGACAGAGAACTGGCAGGTAAAAACACTGAACATAAATGGACAACATTTAAATCCTTACTAAATATACATACACATCGGCATATACCGTGTGGGAATAAAAGTAAAAGGAGTAAATCACAACCCATGTGGCTTAACAATGATTTAAAGATCAAGATACGGAGTAAAAAACAGGCATTTAAATTATACAAACAAGAGGGGACAGAGACTGCTTTACAGGAATACAAGGAAATCAACAAGGCTTGCAAAAGCGCGATTAGACTGGCTAAAATAGAAAATGAAAAATTAATTGCAAAAGAGAGTAAGACTAACCCTAAAATATTTTTTAAGTATATTAATGGGAAGAAGGCGAGGAAGGAAGCTATAGGAACATTACAATGTGAAACAGGCTGTCTGAAAATTAGTTACAAGGAAAAGGCAGATGAGCTAAATAGGTTCTTTTCTTCGGTATACACAAGGGAGGTACCAGTGGTTGGGACACTGCGACATAATGGGGCTACACTACCTTTGCCAAATAATTGGTTAACACAGGAAGTAATCCAAAAGAGGTTGGAAAAAATAAATGTTAATAAAGCCCCGGGTCCTGATGGAATACATCCAAGGGTACTAAGGGAACTGGGTTCTGTAATAGCCAAACCATTATATTTAATTTTTCAAGATTCACTCAACACAGGGTCTCTACCAGATGACTGGAGAAAAGCTGATGTGATACCTATATTTAAAAAGGGAGCAAGAGCAAATCCAGGGAATTATAGACCAGAGAGCCTCATTTCTGTAGTGGGGAAGCTTTTAGAAGGGTTAATAAGGGATAATATACAAGAATATGTCTATTTGAACAGGATTATAAGTAGGAGTCAACATGGGTTTATGAGGGATAGGTCATGTCAAACAAATCTAATTAGTTTCTATGAGGAGGTTAGTAGGAACCTGGATCAAGGCAACTCAGTGGATGTAGTCTTTTTGGATTTTGCAAAGGCTTTTGATACAGTGCCACATGGGAGACTATTGGGCAAACTAAGGGATACAGGAATTGCAGTAAATATCTGCTCATGGATTGAGAGCTGGCTAAAAGACAGGAAGCAAAGGGTTGTTGTAAATGGAACATACTCCGATTGGACTAATGTGGTAAGTGGGGTTCCTCAGGGTTCAGTATTAGGTCCTCTCCTTTTTAACATATTTATTAATGACTTAGAGGTAGGATTGGAGTGTGGGGTCTCCATTTTCGCTGATGACACAAAGTTGTGCAAGGTAATTAAATCAGAAAATGATGTGCTTTCCCTCCAAGGGGATTTACATAAAATTGAGGAATGGGCATCTAAATGGCAGATGAGATTTAATACGAATAAATGTAAGGTTATGCATCTGGGAAGGAAAAATAGCCATGCAATTTATAATCTTTATGGAGCAAATCTAGGTGTATCAGATATTGAAAGGGATTTGGGAGTGCTTGTGGACAACCACCTAGGTAACAGTGCTCAAAGCCAAGCAGCAGCTGCAAAGGCAAATAAAATATTAGCATGTATTAAGAAAGGTATAGAAGCCAGGGAAGTAAATATAATTCTGCCACTATACAAATCTCTAGTACGCCCCCATTTGGAATATGGAGTACAATTTTGGGCACCACTTCATAAAAAGGACATTTTAGAGCTGGAAAAGGTACAGAGAAGGGCAACCAAACTAATAAGGGGAATGGAGGGGCTAAGTTATGAAGAAAGACTAACCAAATTAAACTTATTTTCTCTAGAAAAAAGGCGTCTAAGAGGAGATATGATTACCTTATATAAATACATCCAGGGTCAGTATAAAGATTTGTCGGGGGAGCTTTTTGTGCCAAGAGGTTTTCAACTGACAAGAGGACATCCCTTGAGGTTAGAAGTAAAAAGATTCCACCTCAAAGAAAGAAAAGGGTTCTTCACAGTAAGGGTGGTTAATCTGTGGAATTCTCTACCAGAGGAGGTGGTGACAGCGGATTCGATAGATAACTTTAAAAGGGGACTAGATTTATTTCTAATTAAAAAGGGTATTCAGGGTTATCATGGATAATTAGAGAGACAGAAATGATCCAATTTTTAACATTTCCCCTTTAGATAATTGGCTAAATCTCGCTTGTTTTTTTTTGTTTTTGTTTTTTTTTCTATTTGCCTTCCTCTGGACTAATTAATAATAATAAAAAAAAAAAAAAAAAAAAAATTAAATAATTGATTAATAATTAATTAACAACTAATGAATTAATAGTTAATCCGCATATTGCAGATCAAAGGAGATCTTAAAAGGTTGAACTTGATGGACTGAAAGTCTTTTTTCAACCTTAAATACTATGTAACTATGTAACTATGTAACTATGTTTTAATTCTATAATTTCTTTAGCCATACTCATAGACAGTTTCTCTCTTTTCTTCCTAATACTCAGCCTTTTTTTTCAAGTTAATCTCTAATTTGTCCACAAACTCCCTTGCTTTTTACATTTTTTTCTGTTCCACTTATTATTTGTATTCCCTGCTTGCAACTTTCCAATTTTGATTGTGCATTTCCCTTAACGATTGCTTCCCTGGCTCTGTACTCACCTTCTGCTGGGTCAGGTGGTCCGAACCTCAGTGCATAGCGTACCAGAAAATAATTGTTCCACACATATAGCTGTCCATCCCTTGGGTTGTAGTCCACTGAAGATATATATTGGTAAGGGTTTGGGAAGTTAAGCCCTATGGCACCAGCAGTTCCCAATAGCTCCTCCCGATTGCGATGTGTGTTAAAAGCATACTCCAGTCTATTTCCTGCAGACTCACTATCATCATCCACATATACTGATCTCAGCACATAAAGGACACCGCATGCCATGAAAGCATTGGATGCTGAGCGTTTATCATATGTGGTCTCCCATGTACCTTCAAATCGTAGTGTGTACGGGTTCAGCTGGCTAACAACCAGTCGCCCACTATTGCCTTCTGTTGCGTAGATAACCCACAGCCCATTCTCATCCACTGCCAGATCAATGTCAGTCTTACCACCCCATCGGTAGGGCGATGTATCATGATAATTTGCTGTGGTTATGATGGCCTCACCACTCTTGATCCTTGTCCGCAGATCATACTTAACAATGTTGCGTGTGCGCTCCTTGTTGTAGAAGGCTGCACCATCATACACCACAAACCCAGTCCCATCTACTCTGCTGGGTAGGCGATAAGTGGTGGTATGGCGCCCAGCAGCATAGTCCTCCCATGTAGCATACTCTGTCAGTGTATCTGTGCGGTAAGGGATCCATGGCATAACGTAGAGACGTTCACCAGCCTGCAGGGGATCTCGGCACCAAGCCCCTGACTGGTGGTCAGATTCATGAGTGGAAGTTGGCTCCAGGATTTCCTGTAGGGTGCCCGGACAGACGAAAACTGCAAGGAGGGGAAAGTGAGGAAGGGCACGAGAGAAAGAGGATAATAGGGAAAGATGAAAGAATGAGAGTAAGAAAAAGCAGAACAAAGGAAGAAAACATAAAGAGTACAGAAATAAAAGAATAGTGGAGGGATATGATAAAGAGAAAAAAAGCAGAGAAATAATGCAAGGCAAATGAAGAAAACACACAAAAGGTAAAGGAGAGAAATGAGGATGCATCAAAAGTAAAATATGAAAAGCAAATAGATGTAAAGAAAGAAGATGAGATATAAAAATAAGATACAAAGAGTGATTGTAAATGGTATTTGAGAAAAAAAGATTGCAGTGAGAGACGCGACAGAGAATGGGAAAGGAAATAAAATATGATAATTGGGGAAAGTTAAAAAAAGATAACAGGATATGAAAGATGAAGAAATTAAGAAGGTGCAGAGACAGAAGACAGAAGTGTGAGAAAAGGTGAACATGAAACATACAGAAACAAAAAAAAGATGAGGTGAAAAAAAAGCAGAGAAAACGGGAAGGAACAGAGATAGGGGTAGGAGGGGAGAGAGAGAATATTATGGTGAGCAGTGTGATCTCTCTACATCCCCAGTAATTACCCTATGACTTTAAGAGAATGATTTTGGGAGGGTGAGGGGGTATGACAAAAGGCAGAAGATTAAGAGAGAAACAGAGAACAGAATCTTCTGATATCCAACCACACCCCACAAACTAGCTCTTTTTCTACTCTTCCTCTCCATCATTTATCTTTTTGCCGACCCCCATGGTACTACTCCTTCTTATCATCTATTCCTTCTTACTCACTATTCCCAGCAGTACAAATTTCCTAGTAATAGTTGCTTTTCTAACAAGTGACATATTCTTCAAGTTTATCTCAGACTACCCCCCCCTAAATGCTCCCTGCCCACAAATGCTATCCGTTCACCACTAAAAGCAATCCAATACATCTAGACTCTGTTGTTGCAGTTCCCTTAGAAATTGCTTTCTCTGTGTCTTATAGTTCCTTCTGTCCTGAGACTTTGCCCGTGAATATTTATTTCCCTTGGGAATTGTCCCACTCCCTCTTAGGAATTCTCTCCCTCTCCCAGTAAAGTCTTTTTGCTCCAATCATCAACATTTCTCAACATTTTCCCATAATATGGGACCCCCCCTCACCTCCCTCTAGCTACCCTGTTTCCATAGTAAAAGATAATATGCAAATATTATTGCCATGATAATGCAGTAGGCGCTGAGGGAAAAAAAGAAATTTGAGGTCAAATGTTGCTTGTTCAGCCAATCATGGAGCAGAGGTAACTGCACCTCCCAGAGGATCTCTGTCTCTGCTGAACCTGGGATCCTGCAAATTAATTGGATTAAAAGTGGAGCCAGCTGGAACTGCAGGAGATGTATGGTAATATAAGAGACCTGCTGTGGTGCATTATGGGTAAATGAACTTGGCATCCACTCTCCTGATGAACAGAAATATTTATTTAGTAACAGAAATGTTTATTTAGTAACATAAACTACTTGTTTATAAGTATAGTTTCTTGATAATAGTTTACCATAGTTATATTTAATACAACAAAGATAATTCTTAGAACACCTCCACTATGCGGGAACTTATTTTAAATAATTATTTTATTTACAAATATGGAAACACAACTCCACACTAGGAATAAGATGATATCTTTTATAAGAATATGTCTTTACAAGACTGTACTATATTTTCAACAATTCTGTTTGTATAAGGTGATATATGTATAGGTCTATAACAGGAGTAATATGAAATAAGAGCAGTTCCTTATGAGAACATTTTATATTCCTGATATAACCTATGACATATTTGCCTCTGCTTATAGGTCCCATAAACACTTCATACAAGTAATGTAATCAATATGGCAGCTACCAACAATGGTATTTGTAGTGGATGTATTATTTGCTTTTGTAAAGTTTGATTTCTTTCTCCTTTTCCATTCCCAAGTTCCGAGGACCTTACCCGGACCCTAAATAGAGTCTTTGTCCCATTTTGACAACTTTTAAGAGCTAAATCTTAATTTCCTGGATAGGAAGATTGACCATATTATTGAGCAGGAGGAAGACAAAATGGACCTTTCAAATGCAAATATTAAACCTCAATTAGCACTACTAAAATTAGATTGATTACGTTTTTTTTTTTTGCTTAAATTGATAGCCATTCTTTAATTCTCCAACAATGTGTTAAAGGAACACTGCAATTCCACATGTTCAGTATACTTAATATCTAAAATGGCCACAATCTTTAAATAAAGTTAAATATACAAAGAAGATTTAATTTATCACAACTTATATGCAGTCCTACCACCTACACACAAACATTGCTACCTTATAAGACCTCCTCCCACGTGTGAACTTATTTTTCTTGTCAAGTAGCTGAGAACTTTGAAGACTGAGATCAGCTACTTTCAGCACACTGCGTATATCTCTGCACTTTTGTGACAGTCATATTTGCCTTTGCTTATTTGCCCTTCAAATAGAAAGCATGGGAAATGTACACTAATCAGATATAGCAGGTATCAGTCTCAGAGTTCTAGACTGTGTATAGCTGCATATAATTATAATTAAAGGTGATATATATATATTTATTTATTATTACCTTCTAAAATGTTTTCAGTTTTGGTTGCTTGTGCTGTACATATGCTGACTATTTCAAGGGCAAAGGATACAATCTTAATAATGATTCCTCTACACTTATTCTTAACATAGTTTAGTAATTGAGGTTGAAAAAATACTTTTAGTCTTTCAAGTTCAACCTTTTTAGATCTCCTCTGATCTGCATTATGCAGATTAATTGTTAATTGATCCTGTTCTTCTGTAACTGGCAATGGCATATCTCAGTGACATTTTTTTTTTTTTTACTACTGGCCATCCCATTTCATCTTCAATGTCCACTAATTCTAAGTCTAAGACTAATTCTATATCCTCACATAGAAAAATGGATTTGGTGGCAGATAAAATCAAAAGTTACACCTTATCCACACACAGTCTCTCAAAAAATAATAGATTAATAATGTTTTAAGGAAGCCACTTGCAAATCCTAGTGATTGCTTTTCGGTTTGCTGTAAGGTTTTCCACTTATTTTACTATCTATCTATCTATCTATCTATCTATCTATCTATCTATCTATCTATCTATCTATCTATGTAATCTTCACGAGTGCCAGTTTCAAGAGGAAAACATTAGGAAGGTACTTTGCACCATGACAATAGTAGTCTAAATTACAACAGTGTGAGGTTAGCAAGAGGGAAAATGGTATTATATCCTTTTACAATTTTCTATTCTTTTCCTATATCTCTTTCATCTATTTTCCATGCAACCCTTAGTTCCTCTCTTATCCAGTAGTCACTCTCCCCCTCCTCTCTTTTCACATATTTATTATATTAAATTAACCACATTTTTCACATTGACCTAGATATGAGATATAATTTTGCCACAACAGAAATCTCTTTGTATGGCATGGAGCCTATTCACTTGTGTGTGGAGAGATATTTTCAATTAGAATGAAAATCTCCACACTATGAAATGAAGAAGTATTTTTCATTAGAAATAAACCCCTTACCTTAAAGAATATAGTCTCCTATATTTAATTTAACCTGTACACATGATTTTTGAAACCTGTTTTTAAGAATAATATTCTTAGTATTATTAACCTAATGAAATATCCTAGTTTGTCTTTGCATTTTGCATATAAAATAACTTTTACTGTAGATTCTTATAATCAGAGTTTATGCTCTCCATCATCCACTCACTGGAATGTCATATGACTCGTATGACTTCTTCATTTCATAGTATATTTGTCACATTGTATATTTGTCCGTAGCCACTGGTACTTTGGATCATACACTGCTTATTAAACTCTCATCACATCCTTTTAGGCTTGCTTTTACTTTTGCCTTTAATGAACCTAATTCTAGCTTTACTTCTTCCACAGTATATTGGTGCAATCCAAACCTTAACTAAATCATTCCTTTTTTTCTTTTTAGAAATTCCTTGTCATTCTATCAGGTACAAGTACAACATGTCTCAATATATTTCCTTATTCCTCATATGCTCCATTCAATGCAAGTATTAGATATGTGGCAAAGTAATCTTCCGCTGTGTTCCATAGCCATAAAGCGGTGTATTATCAAACAAGGTAAACAGTTAAGTGGGTATGGAATTAATACTTATTACACTTCCTGTGTTTTCTATTGAGACATTTATCAAAGAAAGATAAACTTTAACCGATGGTTGCCAGCTCAATGGTTACCCCTCTAATGAATTCATTTTACATTATTACCACATGGAGTATCAAAACTGACATAGGTGATAAAATAATATAAATAGTAGAGTTGTTTATATGCACCTGTTTGCATCTAACAATAATATACAACCCCTTCACATTGTCAAGAACTTATTTAGCATCATGCATGACTCTTCACTATATTGGCGCCTGTCTTCAGAATAAACAAGCAAGGTTACTTCCATATCTCTACCAATGTAACGATAACCATACCTCACTATTTTATCTTCTGTCGAGACAACCTCGCCCTGTTTTTTTTTTAATCTGAGTTTACAGTCACTGAATATTCTTTGTTCAGGACTGTCCTTTCTGCATTTTCTGTGTAAGTATTTCTGTCTCCAGCTTTCCGTACCCCTCACATGCTGTGCCCTACTTCTATGATTCCCTCCCCTCAATGTCCCCTGGATTCTCATTAGCTGCAACAACATTTAAAAATCTTCTTCTTAAAACAAAAAAAGTATATTGATCACAGGTTCCTATTTTTGTTAATATATAAATATACAAATTGCTACTATCTGTCCTAGAGAAAAAGTTACAGTTACATAGTAATTGAGGTTGAAAGAAGACTTTTCATCCATCAAGTTCAAACTTTTTAGATCTCCTCTGATCTGCAATATGCAGATTCATTGTTAATTGATCCAGAGGAAGGCAAACAGATTTTTTTTTTTTTTTAAACTGTGAAAGTTTGCCAATTGTCTCAACAACAACAAAAAATCCTTCCTGGCGATCGGACTCCTTCCTGGATCAATACTCCTCTAATTATCCAGGATAACCCTGAATGCTCTTTTTATTTAAAAATACATCCAATCCTTTTTAAAGTTATCTATCGAATCCGCTGTCATACCTCCTTTGGTAGATAATTTCACAGATTAACCACCCTACTGTGAAGAACCCTTTTCTTTCTTTAAGGTGAAATCTTTTTACTTCTAATCTTATGTCCGCATGTCCTCTTGTCAGTTGAAAACCTCTTGGCACGAAAAGCTCAATTGACCAAGCATTGTATTGACTCTGGATATATTTATATAAGGAAATCATATCCCCGCTTATACATGCTAATATTTTACTTGCCTTTGCAGATGCTGCTTGGCATTGAGCACTGTTACCTAGGTGGTTACATAGTTACGTAGTAATTGAGGTTGAAAAAAATACTTTCAGTTCATCAAGTTTATCCTTTTAAGATATCCTCTGATCTGCAATATGTGGATTAGGTGTTAATTAATTGATCCAGAGGAAGGCAAACAGAAAAAAAAATACACAAGTGAAACTTTGCCAATCGTCTCAAAGGGAAAAAAAAAGAATTCCTTCCTGAATCGGATTCCTCCTTGGATCAATACTCTCTCTCTAATTATCCAGGATATTCCTGAATGCCCTTTTTAATTAGAAATAAATCCAGTCCCCTTTTAAAGTTACAGTGCCTTGCAAAAGTATTCACCCCCTTGACTTTCTACCTATTTTGTTACATTACAGCCTTAAATGTAATGCTTGGTTAATCTGAATTTTATCTGATGGATCACAACACAAAAGTTTAAGTTTGTGAAGTGAAATGATATGTACATAAAACTAATTTTTAGGAAAAGAAAACTTGGCATGTGCGTATGTATTCACCCCCGTTGTTATGAAGCCCATAAAAAGCTCTGGTGCAACCAATTACCTTCAGAAGTCACATAATTAGTGAAATGATGTCCACCTGTGTGCAATCTAAGAGTCACATGATCTGTCATTACATATACACACCTTTTTTGAAAGGCCCCAGAGGCTTCCACACCTAAGCAAGAGGCACCACTAACCAAACACTGCCGTGAAGACCAAGGAAATCTCCAAACAAGTAAGCGACAATGTTGTCAAGAAGTACAAGTCAGGGTTAGGTTATAAAAAAATATCCAAGTCTTTGATGATCTCCAGGAGCACCATCAAATCTATCATAACCAAATAGAGAGAACATGGCACAACAGCAAACCTGCCAAAAGACGGCCGCCCACCAAAACTCACAGACGGGGCAAGGAGGGCATTAATCAGAAAGGCAGCACAGAGACCTAACCCTGGAAGAGCTGCAGAGACTGGAGTGTCTGTACATAGGATGACAATAAGCCTTACACTCCATAGAGTTGGGCTTTATGGCAAAGTGGCCAGAAGAAAGCCATTACTTTCATCAGAAAACAAAATGGCACATTTTGAGTTTGCGAAAAGGCATGTGGGAGACTCCGAAAATGTATAGAGGAAGGTTCTCTGGTCTGATGAGACTAAAATTGAACTTTTTGGCCATCAAAGAAAACGCTATGTCTGGTGCAAACCCAACACATCACATCACCCAAAGAACACCATCCCCACAGTGAAACATGGTGGTGGCAGCATCATGCTGTGAGGATGTTTTTCAGCAGCCAGGACTGGGAAACTGGTCAGAGTTGAGGGAAAGATGTATGGGGCTAAATACAGGAATATTCTTGAGCAAAACCTGTACCACTCTGTGCGTGATTTGAGTCTAGGATGGAGGTTCACCTTCCAGCAGGACAATGACCCCAAACACACTGCTAAAGCAACACATGAGTGGTTTAAGGGGAAACATGCAAATGTGTTGGAATGGCCTAGTCAAAGCCCAGACCTCAATCCAATAGAAAATCTGTGGTCAGACTTAAATATTGCTGTTCACAAGCGCAAACCATCCAACTTGAAGGATCTGGAGCAGTTTTGCACGAAAGAATGGGCAAAAATCCCAGTGGTAAGATGTGGCAAGCTCATAGAGACTTATTTAAAGTGTCTTTGAGCTGTGATTGCCGCAAAAGGTGGCTCTACAAAGTATTGCCTTTAAGGAGGTGAATTGTTATGCACATTGACTTTTTTTGTTATTTTGTCCTATTTGTTTTATGCTTCACAATAAAAAAAAACATCTTCAAAGTTGTGGGCATGTTCTGTAAATTAAATGATGCAAATCCTCAAACAATCCATGTTAATTCCAGGTTGTGAGGCAACAAAACACGAAAAATGCCAAGGGGGGTGAATACTTTTGCAAGGCACTGTATCTATCGCATCTGCTGTCACCACCTCCTTTGGTAGAGAATTCCACAGATTAACCACCCTTACTGTGAAGAACCCTTTTCTTTCTTTAAGGTGGAATCTTTTTACTTCTAAACTCAAACTCTTGTCAGTTGAAAAACCTCTTGACACAAAAAGCTCACTTGGCAAATCTTTATACTGACCCTGGATGTGTTTAAATAAGGTAATCATATCTACTCTTAGACGCCTTTAAATAAGCTTAATTTGGTTAGTCTTTCTTCATAACTTAGCCCCTCCATTAACCTTATAAGTTTTGTAGCCATTCTCTGTACTTTTTCCAGCTCTAAAATGTGCTTTTTATGAAGTGGTGCCCAAAATTGTACTCCATATTCCATAGAGGGGCGTACTAGGGATTTGTATATTTGCAGAATTATATTTGCTTCACTTGCATATATACCCTTCTTAATACATGCTAATATTGTATTTGCCTTTGCAGATGCTACTTGGCATTGAGCACTGTTACCTAGGTGGTTGTCCACAAGTACTCCCAAATCCCTTTCACTATCTGATACCCCTAGTTTTGCTGCATTAAGAATATAAATTGCATGGCTACTTTTCCTTCCCAGATGCATAGCTTTACATTTATTCCTAATAAATATGATCTGCAATTTAGTTGCCCATTTCTCTAATTTATGCAAATCCCTTTGGAGGGAAACTACATCATTATCTGATTTAATTACCTTGCACAACTTAGTATCATCAGCAAAAATGAAGACAATACTTTCCAATCCTTCTTCTAAGTCATTAATAAATATGTTAAAAAGGAGAAGACCTAATACTGAACCCTGAGGAACCCCACTTGCCACATTAGTCCAATTGGAGTATGTTCTATTTACAACAACCCTTTGCTTCCTGTCTTTTAGCCAGCTCTCAATCCATGAGCAGATATTTACTGCAATTCCTGTATCCCTTAGTTTGCTCAATAGTTTCCCATGTGGCTTTGTAACAAAAGCCTTTGCAAAATTCAAAAAGACTACATCCACTGAGTTGCGTTGATCCAAGTTCCTACTAACCTCTTCATAGAAACTAATTAGGTTTGTTTGACATGACCTATCCCTCATATAGTTACATTACTATAGTATGTTAGGACCATAGGGTCTTCTTCACGTACCTTGAAAAGATTGTATTGAAACTACTTTGGGCATCTTTCAAAGCTATGTACCTCATATAAGAAGAATATTTTAACTGGTCCTCTACAATTTATCATTTGCTATAACTATAATTAGATAACACTGCTTATTATATAATTTATTTGATATAACACATTAAAATCTCATGGTTTTCTGTTGAATAATCTTTAGAATATTTTAGTAAGATCTGTTTAATATCACATAAATAAAAAAACGTTAAGGAACAACCCTTATCCAATAAGGCAAATGGGGAGGAAGAGACAAAGCAAAATGTCTCCATCAGTCAAACATCTGGTCGGGCCAAATTTCCACTGCAACTGAATCCCCACGAATCTGGAGTACTCCTTCCGTACCATGATTTCATTGATATATGTATGTCATTCTCGACTGCGACACACAAAGACCAGCTCCAGGCTGCCATTTTGGAAAAAGATCAGCTGTTCTTTTTTCCAAGATGGTGGCCCGGAACTGATCTTTATGTGTCACATACATATATCAATGAAACCCTGGAGTAGTCCAGACCCGTGGAGATTCAGTTGTGGTGGAAATTTGGCCTGACCAGACGTCTGACCGATGGAGGTGTTTTCAATGCCTCATAACCTTGAGGCTGATCAAAGTGAGGGAATATTATACTTACCTGTGGGTGTGACTATATCTTAAATCAAGACTACCTACACCAGGAGACATTGTGCTTTTTCTCCCCTCCCCTTTTGTCTTTTTACATATCTACTCAAGGACATCAGTGTGAATACTTTCCATTCTAAAAGTAGCACATAAAGAAAACATCACCATCTACACTCCTACCATAGGGGCACATGTATTTTAGTCATACTAGTGAGATTTCACAGATACCCTGAGTATGTTAACTACACACTAAATAAGAGACACGGAAGCCACATTACCATTAGAGGCGCTATAGCCAAATACTAGGATCAAATAAGCCCAGTTGGGACTGAACCTTTATCCAATAGTCTTGTCCTATCTGTATTCACCATACTAATCCCAGGCTATCTCTATACACTGTACTATAGAATGTTTCTCTATATTATTTATTCTCTATAGAGTATGTTTCCTAAAAAAGAGATGTTAAAATGTTATAACACCCTGTTTACCAAAACATGCTACTATTCCAACATGACCATGTATTCAGTTAAGCCAATATGTGACAATGTTAGGCAAGCTTCGTTTATAAGATATAAGATAATATTGACTAACTATAATATAAATATATCTTATATAACAAATTACTAATAGTGGATATGGTAACCCATGTAGTAGTTGACTTCTAGTGAGTCACATCCTCAATAAGGGTCTTTTGACCTGATGCAAGTTTTAATAGATGACATTTGGTTATTTTAAAGTGGTATTTCTCTGGGAAATGTTAACATATTATTAGCTCTACGGAATCTGCTAGCGCTCAAAAAATAAAATAACGGGACCTTTAAAAAAAATATTATTTAATGGAACATGCAAGTTTTTGACAGTAACATATTTTGTTAGGGTGTGTTTCTATAACAGATTTTGACAAAAAAATGAAACGAAAAAAATGTGGGTTAAAGCTCAATCACACCTGCAGAGAGAAGAGCGAGTGATCAGCGAATGAGGAATGAGCATCAAGTGCGAGTGAGAGTCTGCCTGCTGATAAAGGAAACTGTTAACAAAGGTAACAAAAGTAGGTTATAAACAAAATTGTGCCACCAACTCAGATGTCATATCTAAGATGATTTACACAGCATTTCCCATTAAGAGTTACCCTTCCTTAATAGAGCGACACAAACTGTGAGAATCAACAGGAGACAATATTGGGAGCACCTATATGCGGAAAAAGGAGGAATTACAGTGAGTGGTTATTTGGAATAGCATGGTGAGTTTATGGGGCTAAATGGAGCAGCAGAACAAATTATTGGGATCTATTACAAGGGGTAGTAGAAAGTGTTCATGAGAATGTCATTTACAGCAATAGGAGGAACTTAATATTTAGGGAGCAAAATGAAAGGAGCACTAAGAATAAATATAAATTTAAAAAAGTAAGTTATAGGAAGTATTAGATGCTGTTACAAGATGATCTATAGGGAGCAAAAGAATAAGGAGTAGGTATATGGAGTGACAAGAGCGATTCCACCCAAGAATAAAGACCCTGAGGTCAGTAAATATAAATACACAGGTCTGTGCACAGACATAAGGAAAAATCGGAATAATGCATTAGTAATCAGTACAGTATGGAAAAAAACAGATGGTTAATCATCCTCACTCGTAGTTGTTATAAGCATACACCATACCATCCCCCCAAAACCTCTCTGATCTTTCCCAAATCCAGATGGAGCAGCTATGCCTGTATCGCAATGTACTATATACCGTATATGTATATACATATATAGATATGAAATGTGCATACTACAATTAGCATTGTATGTGCTATTTTTGAATATAAAGAATTACACATACACACACACACACATATATAAATGTGTTTCTGCGTATAAACATATAATATTGTTATATATGTCAGATCTTTGTACGTACACACAAATATCTATATAGCACATTTTACACAGGTCAACAAGCTGCCTATAAACCCTTCCCAGTAGGAGTTTAAAGATCCTTCCTTAAAAACATAAGGAAAAGCCTAAAATGTAATATATATATATATATAAAATTAAAGCAAAAGGAGAAAATGAAAAAGTGATATAGAGGAAGAGAGTGGTGGAAAGAGAGCACGGGAATAACTGAGGCAGGCCGAGGTTTCTGTAGGTTACTATGGAAACATGAAGAGATAGAGGGAGGTGAGTGAAGGATGAGAGGCTGCTGGAGGCTGCACAATAATTCCTGGCAAGGCCCTGCAGGACATTGCCCTATTAGTACTTCCCTGTTAGGGGACACTAACTCTCTTCATTCAATATTATGATATGCCTGCAAAATATCATAATGTTAACCCTTTACCTGCTAGAGCAGCAGAGAATAATCTCAATAAGGTCTCTTGATAAAAACCCTTAATATTAAAACATCACCTGACATTCTCTGCATTAACCGTTTCATTTTAAGTTAAACTCCTAAATACCTTTTTCTAGACCTCCATTAAAAATACAACTTTATTTTGTCTATAAGTATGTAATAACCTCAGTTACGTCTACCTGCATTAATCTGTTGGACAGATTAAACTACAGCATGCCAGACTCTTAATGAACTTATCTCTTCTCATTAACCACCTATCCATACCTAGCCTTCTTTTCTCACAACCTTAGTCTCCCCCTCCCTTCCCATTTCTGGAGGCTTGCTATTTCAAATAAATGTGAAAGATCTTCCAGCCTTTGTTATCCTTAAAAGCGAAAGGGATTAGAGGGATAATAGGGTCAGCAAGGGAAAGAGAGGAGAGGGAGGGTGGAGAGAAGAGGAAAAATTAGGATTCCGACATTAATTATGGGCGGAATTAACGAGTCACCGTGAGGGTAACAGGAAGGGACCAATGAAAATTACCTTTTTGCTCCACTTCTATTCACGCGTCAGAAAAGAAAGAGAGAGAAAAATATCAAATGAAAAAGAGGATAGGAAAAGGAGAGAAGATATTCATGAGTCTCATTCCCCCAAACCTTCCCACCCACAATTCAAGGTGCAAAGACTTTGTACCCTCCCACCACCCAGACTTTCACAATTCCAATATCTATAATCCCACGTTGTGATGTAGGGTAAAGGGGAGAGGGGATGAAGTGGATGGGTGTGGGGTCTTGGGTTCCCAGTGGAGGATCCTGAAACGAGAGAAAGATGGACGAAGAGTGGGAGAGGGAAGAGCAAAGAACATAAATAGTATGAGAAACAGTGGAGGGAGAAAAAGGCGAAACACAAGGAATGAATAAGGCATAGTGCAGAATTGTGGAGGGAATGTGGTAAGGAAAAATGTGGAGGGAGATATTTAGTGAATGAGGGAAATGGTGGTAAATATGGGAGAGGAGGCAAACTTTGGATGCATGATAAAGGATCCATTAGGAGGAAGGGTCTGTTCTGGAGGTAAAAAGGAGAGAGGTAGAATAAGGGAGCTTTGGGAGTGACAGACAAACGTTGGGTGCATGTTATAAAGACAAAGAACAGGAGAGTTAGGAAAAGAAGGTGAAGGAGAAAGGAAAGAGTTTTAGAGAGAGGGATGTCATCAAGTAGTAGTAGTACTACAACCAAGCCAGGTGCTAGAGAATGTGGAAGCAGAGTAGGAAAGGTAGGAAGCAGGAGAATGGGAGAGCCAAGGTAGGAGAGTGAGGGGAAGCGACCAAATGGAAGATGGAAAATACAACAAAAATGAAGGGAACTTGGAGTCTGCAAAATGAAAAACAATGTAGAAGGTGAATATGTGACTGAGTCCCAGGATCCATGGGTCCTGTAAATGAAAAAATAGAGATAGAATCTAAAGAGGTAGAGATAGAAATAAAATAGAGGACTGGGAATGATGGAGAAATGGATAATTTGGGGAAAGATGGAGAGTAGACAGACTCAAAGAATCTGCAATGTGAATATTAACTGTGATATTGACAAACAGGTAAAGTAAGACAGACAGAATCATAGAAAGAAATATCAGTGTAAGAGATACATAGCAGGTTCATAGAGAGACAAAAGTAAAAAAGAAAGAAATAGAAAACAAAGAGAAAAGGAAAGAAAAGGAGAATGCTGTTCAAGAAGGAAATCAATACACGAGAATGAACAGAGCAGGGAAAAAACAATGGACCTAATTCTGATATGTTCGAAAAGTATTTTTTAACTTCTCAAAAAACAAAATGGACCATTAAAATAACACTGTTAGATTACATTGTAATACAAATAAAATTGTATTTACAAAAAAGGCTTGCTATCTTCATCATATGAAATGTGTTTCTGTATTTTATGCATTAACCTTATCTGAAAAGCTGGGATGCTTTTAAAAAAAAAAAAAAAATCAGCACTTCCTAGTTAGGTGGAACCTAGGTGCTCAGTTCGTATTAGGTGCTGCAAACATTCAAATAGTCACAGCTGAAGGATAGGTACTGCTTTCTTCCAATCTGTTAGTGCTACCTATACGAATATCCGTCAGGATTGTGGGATTGTGAAAAAAAAATCAATGCATTCTCAAATTACATCCCAGCTGCTGACAAGAGTTGATCAAACATTAACAGCCTTATTAAATTGTGATTCGGCCAATTGAATAGGGCTCTATTTAAGCACATAGCATATTTCTTTTACAGAAGTTTTTAGTTAGTGAAGACCTTGCTGTTGGATTAAAGTTCATTAACTAAAAACTTCTGTAAAAATAAAAATATGCCCTGTGCTTATATAGAGCCCTATTCAATTGGCCGAATCGCAATTTAATAAGGCTGTAAATGTCTATGTGGCATATAAACATTTCAACATAATACATTTAATATATGTTATATTGTTCGCACATTTTTGCACATGGTCTAGAACTGTTAGTTTTCTTTTAATTATATAAATTTGTTGGGTAAATCTGTGGCCACTTTTATTATTTAGAAAAAACACAAATGACAGACAATTTGTAGGCCATTCCAAACTTAAAAAAGTAAAAGATTAAAATACAAAGCAAACAGGTCTAACTTTAAAGTAAATTCAACAGTCCTCAAATGTGTTCTAAAATATTTGAGGTAAAAATGTCTTCAGTAGCTTATAATATTGAAATCAAATATTTTTCAAGAATTCCTGCCATTCTGAATGTTAAAATGAATATATAAACTTAGCCTGTCCTTAAGAGAGAAAAACAAGTATTGTCAAAACAAATTAAAGGAAGGTTACCATGACCTTGGGACTTGTGTCTGCATCCTGGAGAGTTGTTGTTTGGGAAATATTTACCCTCAACTAATTCAGTCTCTCCATAGGAAACTTGGGGATCAACTCTAGTAAGCTTTGCTTCAGGGTGAATTTCTGCACAAACTGGAACTCTTTTGGAGTTTAGAAAAAATGGTTGAATACCATACGCCATAGCCTTCAAAATAAAATGAAGTAAGTTTTAGGTGTCTGCCTCCCATTGTTGTGTTGTTGAATAACACCTGATAAGAGAAGTTTTAGAGAAAGCTTGAAAGTATAGTAAAACATGTTCATACATAAAGAATGGAAACTATATATGAAAATGTTGAGGAATTGAATGCTATATATAAAATATGATAAACTGTATTATATAATATCGAAAAAATTCCATCAAATTTCCATGTCCAATGAAATAATGCTTAATAAGGAATAGGAATAGAAAGTGAGAGACAGAAAAAGGGAAATAGTGTGAGACAGCCAAAACATTGTGACAGTCAGAAGAGAAAGTGAAAGTTTGAGATAAGCAGAAAAGTAAAAGAGAGACAGAGAGTGAGACAGCATCAGCAGAGCATCCTGGGGATAGAAGTGTTATATTAATGAGAGGAGCCTGGAAAGAAAAGCAAAGGATTAAACTTCTTATAACCAGAATGCACCTTGCTTCCCCACAGAGCTCTGCAAGTGGTGGAGCAAAGCAGCACTGAGCCAAAAGAGTGGCCTGCAGAGCACTGCAGAGCGATGTGTGTCTGTGTAGAGCAATTTGTGTGAGAACAAAATGTTGTGTGTATATCTACACATTACATAGCAAGGTGAAGATGTATATGTTTGAAGGTATGTACAAGCCATAAAGTATATATTTTGCAATTTGAGTCCCTATGTATAAGGGAATGGACATATTAAAATAGATCATGTTTTGTTAGATGTTACTATAAATAAATATTGAATTTATATACATAACTGTTAATGTATATGTAAGAAAAAGAGAAACTACATATGCAAAATCATGTTAATGTTCAAATCAGGCAAAGCAAATATACAGGGGATAGATCGTGACAATCTATAAACCAGGTAATGTGAAACTATATGTGTAAAATCAGGTAGTGTATATGTAAACCAACGCACATTTCTGTGTGGAAGATTGTGTCAATCTATATGCCACACAATGTGAACTTATGTGCAAAACATGTCTAGTTACGTACAAAAAATATATATATATATATACACAAAACATTCCACTAATCTACAATGGATATAAAAAGTCTACACACCCCTGTGAAAATGTTAGATTTCTGTGCTGTAAAAAATGAGACAAAGATAAATCATTTCAGAACTTTTCCACCTTTAATGTGACCTATAAACTGTACAACTCAATTGAAAAACAAACTGAAATCTTTTAGGTAGAGGGAAGAAAAAATATAAAAATAAAATAATATGGTTGCATAAGTATGCACACCCTTAAACTAATACTTTGTTGAAGCACCTTTTGATTTTATTACAGCACTCAGTCTTTTTGGGTATGAGTCTGTCAGCATGGCACATTTTGACTTGGCAAGATTTGCCCACTCTTCTTTGCAAAAACACTCCAAATCTGTCAGATTGCGAGGGCATCTCCTGTGCACAGCCCTCTTAAGATCACCCCACAGATTTTCAATCAGATTCAGGTCTGGGCTCTGGCTGGGCCATTCCAAAACGTTAATCTTCTTCTGGTGAAGCCATTCCTTGGTTGATTTGGATGTATGCTTTGGTTCGTTGTCATGCTGAAATATGAAGTTCCTCTTCATGTTCAGCTTTCTAGCAGAAGCCGGAAGGTTTTGTGCCAATATTGACTGGCATTTGGAACTGTTCATAATTCCCTCTATCTTAACTAAGGACCCAGTTCCAGTTGAAGAAAAACAGCCCCAAAGCATGATGCTGCCACCACCATGCTTCACTGTGGATATGGTGTTCTTTTGGTGATGTGCAGTGTTGTTTTTGCGCCAAACATATCTTTTGGAATTATGGCCAAAAAGTTCAACCTTGGTTTCATCAGACCAGAACACCTTTTCCCACATGCTTTTGGGAGAGTTCAGATGTGTTTTTGCAAAATGTAGCCTGGCTTGGATGTTTTTCTTCGTAAGAAAAGGCTTTTGTCTTGCCACTCCACCCCATAGCCCAGACATATGTACCACACAGTCAGTACTTGCCAGATATTCGTGCAGCTCCTTTAATGTTGCTGTAGGCCTCTTGATAGCCTCCCAGACCAGTTTTCTTCTCGTCTTTTCATCAATTTTGGAGGGAGCACCAGTTCTTGGTAATGTCACTGTTGTGCCATATTTTCTCCACTTGATGATGTCTTCACTGTGTTCCATGGTATATCTAATGCCTTGGAAATTATTTTGTACCCTTCTCCTGACTGATACCTTTTAACAATGAGATCCATCTGATGCTTTGGAAGCTCTCTGTGGACCATGGCATTTGCTGTGGGATGCGACTAAGAAAATTTCAGGAAAGACTAACTGGAGCAGCTGAACTTTATTTGGGATTAATCAGAGGCACTTTAAATGATGGCAGGTGTATGCTGACTCCTATTTAACACAATTTGGATTGTGATTGCTTAATTCTGAACACAGCTACATCCCCAGTTATAAGAGGGTGTGGAGACTTATGCAACCACATTATTTATTTATTTTTTTCTTTCCTCCACCTAAAAGATTTTAGTTTGTTTTTCAATTGAGTTGTACAGTTTATAGGTCACATTAAAGGTGGAAAAAGTTCTGAAATGATTTATCTTTGTCTCATTTTTTACAGCACAAAAACATGACATTTTAACTGGGGTGTGTAGACTTTTTATATCCACTGTATATGTCAGGCTACATTAATTTATATGTGGAACAATACAATTTATAAGAGGGATGTCATCTCTTGTTAATGAATGAAGAGAAATACAAGTATGAAACTCATACCACTGGAGTGCTACATCCCGTACAATGCTAATTAGTATCTCAACAATTTCATCTATTGCAGATTGTAACTGCTGACATTTTAATACTGTATGCAATACCTGCTGAACCCATGTAACATTCAGTACATATGTGCAGAAGCAAATCATTATATAGCATTTAATGCATAATGTTTGCATGCACATTTATAGGCACAATGTAATGGATACAGAGTAATGTTGTTTTCTGTTTAAGTAGAACAGTATGGATTTATGTGTCAACAAAGAGACTTAACTATTAGGCAAGATGTATATATGTGTTGGGTGCAGTACGTCACTGAACGATGCATATAGTGAGTATGTGCAGTGCATTGCTTGGGTGACATATGACTAATGTATCAGTCAGTGTGTCCAATATTGTGTTTTTATAATGTCTATGATGCTGAATGCAAAGATGCTGCATATCTATAAGTTTAGGTTACTGCGTATTTATGAGTGCAAGGCACTATATATATATATGTATATATATATATATATATATATATATATATATATATATATATATATATATAGTTCGGTATAGTTATATATAAATATTGCTCTGTACACATATATACACAATAGCCCTGAGTATATATTTTGTTCTGCAGTGCCTTACAGTATACTCCGATGCTGCCCAGAGATATTTGGGGCTCTGCAGTCAAGAATGAGGGAAGCCCCCTATACGCTTGATCCCATAACCCATACAAATATTTGTGGGAATGAATTCTTCTGTCTGCACTGTGCTGAAATATAAAAAGTTAGAGGTCAGCCGAACCTGTCAGAAGAGATCATACTCTAAAGGGGACATTACTAGGTTATTCTCCCCTCCCACCCAGTTGTTTTACAACCCCACCCCTCTCAAGGGCATCAATATTTCCATCAGCTCAACCCTAAATCCAGACCCTGCCTAGTATATCAAGAGACATGAGCCTATGGTGCATTACTCAGGGGCAACAAATTAGAAAAAGAGGTTGATAGAGCGGCAAGGATAAGGATACAAAAAAGATAGAAGCAGAAGAACAGAAAAGGGAGGGGAGAATAGATAGAGGAATTGAGAGTTTGAAAGGTGAAAATAAAGATGGCAGCAACAGAGAAAGTGAGCAGGAAAGAGAAACAAAATATTTTAAAGAGGAACAAAAATATAAAAATTAAAGAGAGTGATTAAGTAAAGAGCAGTGATAGTAGGAGAAAGGAACAAGAGCACGAGGAGGAAAATGGGACAAAAATAGTGAAGATGATAGGGGGAGAGGTGGAAGAGCTACCCAAAACTTCCCATTAAATACAACTAGGAACCATAGACGCAATGATGTATTTTAGGCCCCTGAGCAGGGTTATTAGAACCCTCACAGTGTATAATTGTTTAATTGAAGTCTGTGCTATGTATAAGAGAGTGTACTGTGTTACTTATTAGAAGCTTGTGGTGTTTAATACATTTGATACTGTTGCTTAAGTTATTCACTTGTAGGTTGTGATGTCTTTATTAAAAGCAGTGCTTTTGATCCCATGCTGTATATTACATTTTTGTTTGCCCTGTGTAATAGGATTTTGTCTTCTGTATTCAAATTGACTACAAAATGCTGTATATTTCTATTAGATTGCTATGTTGTATACTTTGTTAATAATTCAATATTAGATTACCTTTCAATATCCTTTACTGTGAATTAGGTCAGTGTTGTACTGAGTATTATTGTTGCATGTGTGTGTTAAGCTATAACTGTGTATGGTTTCAGAATTACTTACTTTTCATTGTCTTTTCATTCATCTTTGAATTGGATCCTGTTATTTGAACAACCAGAGCACTACTTACTGGCTTGGGCCTGAGAGGTAGGGGATTCTATTCCATATGTCTCTCCCTCATGCTTATTTTAATGTAATAGTTTTCAATTTCAATGAATTGTATATTAACATACTATATATATATATATATATATATATATATATATATATATATATATATATATACTGTATATATACACATACAAAAAACACTTTTTTTAAGTTGGAATAAAAATACACATTTTAGTGTTTTAGATTCTAGAGTACCTTGTACATATGAAAGCCTTCTCCTAGACACATTAGCACCACTAACATACAAGCTAGACAAATGTATCTATCTACAGCCCTATTACATTAGAAGCCCATAAATGAGACGTGAGCGCCGCAATGGCTGGGGGCTTGAAATTTGGCCGAGTTACAGAGCTATTAAATTCGAAAAGGGCGCGAGTTACAGGCTTGAGACGCAAACCCGTGAACCATTTGTTGAACGTTGGATGTGCGGCCGTAAATGTGATCAGTGGCAACAGAGATCGGCATAATTACATCACTGAAAAATGTAGGTGGGAGTTCAAAGTCTTACGGGTTTCAATTATGAGTTACGATTGGACCCACATTCCAGAAATAATGCAATATTAATAAAGCCGTAAATATGATATTCTAGTCCATGCAAGTTCCATTATATGTATTAACACATTGATTTCCGGGACATAACACAGAATTTAAACATTAAATGAAAAAATTACATTAAAAAAAAATATTTTATATTGCCGATTTGCAAGCTTCAGACTGTTGTGCTATTTATTTCAATACCTAACATCACTTTCCCTTTTCATATAAGTACAGTAGTGTGTGTATATTTGCATTTAAAGTGCTACGGATTGGATTTTAGCCCCCTTGCGGGTCCTCTATGGTACCCGTTGGCTTGTTGGCTCCATTTGCGTGTTACGGGGTTGAAGGCCAGTGAATTTGTTGTAATTTAATAGCTAAATTGGAAACGTAACAGTTACGGGCTTGACAAACCCGCAGATCGGCATCAATTTTTTTTACAGGGCCAATTTAATAGCCGTAAGTCTTACAGGCTACATTACGAGATACGGTTTTACACGTTGAGCTAATTTAATAGGGCTACAAGTACATTAACAGGTGAGTTTACTTAAGTTTCACTAACTCACTATCATGGTTTTGTGATATTACGATATCCAGCTTACAACAATCAGTAAGGCTAATAAAACTAACAGGCAAACATCATTGAACTGAAAGCTTACACAGTTATATAGTAACCGAGATTGAAAAAAACATTTAAATTTTAGTATGCTAAGATTCAAACTAGATTTGGGCAGTGGGACAACTTAATGTTTGTTAGTTGTACTAAGATTGTGTTTTAGGGTCTGTATATTGTATTACAATGTCAAGAAGAACATGTCAGGAGGACAACTATAGTTGTTCATCCTGCACTCTGGAAAATACACGAAGTATAAGTATATTTTAGATGTTGGTCCGTGCTTTATGATTTTGCATACACATAGGGATCATCTGCTGTATGATATAATTCAGTCATGAAATATACATTAGATGTTGTGTTCTAAGCAGTGCTCTGTTATAGAACCATTTGTTATTTTGTTCATTGTCTTTGATTTGGTGTGTTGTATTTGTGATAGTGGCTTATTGTCCTTTTTGTTGCTTTTATTGTAATGACTTATTTAGTGTGACTTTTTATTCTGTGTCACTAAATTGTTTTCTTACTGTGTGTAGTTGCCCTGCTTTTTGTGTGTTGCTCTTTATATGTGTATGGTACATTGTGCATTAAAACATCCAACTGTTTACATACCCTGTGTAGTACTGTATCTGTGTGTAGCATTGTACAGTATCTGTGCGTATTACTGTGATGTCGTATCTCTGAGCAAGTTCAGATTGTGGTATGTTTAATTTCAGTGTTTATGTTGTATTTGTGTGTAGTGTGATATACTCACTGTATGGTACGCAGTCATATTGAACCTCCAGGTACTTGTAGGTCCCTGGACATGGATCGGGAAAGGAGTCCGACCCAGCAACAACGACACATTGTGTGCGATTATTACACCTGTGAGAAGAGACACACATTTGTTCTCATTTTTACACAGCCATGTACAAAATTCAGACAAACATATGTATACAACAGCCCCATAAAATGGCAATAAACAATACTATACAAATACAGATATATATCGTAAATTGTATAACTATATTATATATGTATATATATATATATATATATATATATATATATATATATATATACAGTATATATATATAATATATATTTAAAATGCACAGGCAGTTTCTATCTGTACAATGTTCAGTTCTCTCAGTATGACAATTGGAAAAGTTAATTAATTTACATGGACACATCCTCATGAGAAAGTAACAGACAGAGTGAGCACAGAAGAGAAAATTAACGTCTGCAGTAAAGAAACATTGCATATAAGTATTACAAATGTAATGGTTGTGTTTATATATTTATTTATTTGCTTTCTAAAAACATTTTGGATATTATCAAATTTAGTAATTCAACAAAAACTCTAAATTTTAAAAGGGCAGATTTTAATGGTCTAAGAGCAGCAATACAAAGTATAGACTGGGACAGAGAACTGATGGGTAAAAATACTGAACATAAATGGAAAATGTTCAAATCCTTCCTAAATATACATACTTATCACCATATAACACGTGGAAATAAAAGTAAACGGAGTAAATTACATCCAATGTGGATTAACAATGATTTAAAGATCAAGATACTGAGTAAAAAACAGGCATTTGAATTATGCAAGCAAGAGGGGACAGAGACTGCCTTACGGGAGTACAAGGAAATCAACAAGGCTTGCAAAAAGACTATTAGACTGGCTAAAATAGAAAATGAAAAGGTAGTTGCAAAGGAGAGTAAGACTAACCCTAAAATATTTTTAAATATATTAATGGGAAGAATGCGAGGAAGGAAGCTATAGGAACATTACAATGTGACACAGGCTGTCTGAAAATTAGTGACCAGGAAAAGGCAGATGAGCTAAATAGGTTATTTTCGTTAGTATATACAAGGGAGGAACCAGTGGTTGGGACACTGCAACAAAATGGGGCAACACTACCTTCAGCAAATAATTTGTTAACACAGGAAGAAATCCAAAAGAGATTGGAAAAAATAAATGTTAATAAAGCTTCAGGTCCTGATGGAATACACCCAAGGGTACTGAGGGAACTGGGTTCTGTAATAGGCAAACCATTATATCTAACTAGCGAATTGCCCGTCAAAAAATGACGGTAAAAAAATGTAAGGCAGGTAATGCTGTTTTCCACACAATTTAAGGCTTTTGGTCCTCTGAGTACCTTCGGCGCTCATTGCGAGCCTCTACCCTTGTGTAGTTTTGGTCGTCTGAGCACCTTTGGCGCCCACTGCAAGCCCTGCGCTGACCGCCATCGGCGCTCATTGCGAGCCTCTCCCCTCGTGTACTTTTGCTCCTCTAAGAACCCTCGGCGATCATTGTGAGTGCTGCGCTGAGTGCCTTTGGCACTCATTGCGAGCCTCTGCCCTGCTCTTTTATATATATATATATATATATATATTAATAATAATTAATTAATTAATGAAATAATAAATTAATATACTTTACCTTTTTGTAATTAATATATCCAGCAATCAATATCCTGAAGAGCTAACAATCTGTTTGCATTTTCCTGCAGCATACAATGTACAGTTGGACTATTGCTGACCTGAGGTGTAAGAGTCAGCAATGTGTCAAGTGTGCAGTATAAATAGGCTGCTTGTCGCTCAGGCGATTTTCGATTTTTGAAACTGTGCAAATTGTTTTTAAATTGTCGTGCCACCTCCTGGCTGTCCCACCCCCCCCCCCCCCCCATCCTTTGTATGATGTTTATATATTTATTTTTTGTTATTTTCTTTGTGTTTTTGTTGATTTTGGATGTGCATGGTTCGGCCGCTAACTTCCTAATTAATTTCTATGAAGAGGTTAGTAGGAACTCAGGGGATGAAGTCTATTTGGATTTTGTAAAGGCTTTTGATGCAGTGCCACATGGGAGACTACTGAGCAAACTAAGGGATACAGGAATTGCAGTAAAGATCTGCTCATGGATCGAGAGTTTGCTAAAAGCCTGGAAGCAAAGGGTTGCTGTAAATGGAACATACTAAGATCGGACTAATGTGGTAAGTGGGTTTCCTCAGGGTTCAGTATTAGGTCCGCTCCTTTTTAACATATTTATTAATGACTTAGAAGTAGGATTGGAAAGCATTGTCTCTATTTTCGCTGATGACATGAAGTGGTGCAAGGTAATTAAATCAGATAATGATGTGCTTTCCCTCCAAAGGGATTTGCATAATTTAGAGAAATGGGGGACTAAATGGCAGATGAGATTTAATACGAAAAAGTACAGAGAAAACTAATAAGGCAAATGTAGGAAGCTAAGTTATACTACATAGTTTCATAGCAATTAAGGTTGAAAAAAGACTTTCAGTCCATCAAGTTCAACCTTTTAAGATCTCCTCTGATCTGCAATATGCAGATTAAATATGAATTAATTAGTTGTTAATTAATTAATAATCAATTATTTAAATTATTATTATTATTTTAAATTATTAATTAATCCAGAGGAAGGCAAACAGAAAAAAAAAACAAGTAAGACTTAGCCAATCGTCTCAAAGGAAAAAAAAAATGAGTCCCTTCCTGACCCCAGATACTGGCTATCGGATTTCTCCCTGAAGAAAGACTAACCAAATTAAACGTATTTTCTCTTGAAAAAAAGGCATCTAAGAGAGGATGATTACCTTCAGGGTCAATACAAAGCTTTGTGAAGTGAACTTTTGGTGCCAAGAGGTTTTCAACTGACAAGAGGACATCCTTTGAGATTAGAAGTAAAAAATATTTCACCTTAAAGAAAGAAATTGGTTCTTCAGAGAAAGGATGGTTAATCTGTGGAATTCTCTAAAAAAGGAAGAGATCGAAAAAGGTTGAACTTGATTGACTAAAATACTTTTTTCAACCTCAATTACTATGTAACTATGTATGTAACTGTGTAACCTCATGTCTGCCAAGCTTTGAAGGGATATGTACAGTGGATATAAAAAGTCTACAAACCCCTGTTAAAATGTCAGGTTTCTGAACACAGCTACATCCACAGTTATAAGAGGGTGTGCAGACTTATGCAACCACGTTATTTTTTTTTTTTTTTTTTCTCCACCTAAAAGATTTCAGTTTGTTTTTCAATTGAGTTGTACAGTTTATAGGTCACATTAAAGGTGGAAAAAGTTCTGAAATGGTTAATCTTTGTCTCATTTTTTTACAGCATAGAAACCTGACATTTTAACAGGGGTGTGTAGACTTTTTATATCCACTGTAAGGTCCATATGGTCCATATGGAACAAGTATCTCTAACAAGTAGGCATAACGGACTGATCAACTGCCCCTACTATGCAAAGGAGGTGATCAGTACCTTATATTATTACATTATTATAGTTGATAAAACTTAATCAGATTGCCCACAGTGTAATCATGCTCTAAACTGTAATATAGTCTTGTGGGGTCTTTTATAGAGGCATAAGTGTGTGGACCACAAGTGTGTGAAGTAGATTTTGGGCATTCATACTGAATTTTCTGCACAGTTCTTTCATTGAGCTTGAATTATATTTTTACTGTAAACTTAGAAACTCTTGTTAAAGATAATTTATCAAGGATTTGTAAGTTCATAGTATTACAGTCTAATTTCAGATTCTCTGTGGTATGTTATTTGAATCAATATGTTCTTATATAGTACTAGCGTATTGCCCGTCAAAAAATGACGGCAATGAGATGTGTATGTTTTTAATGTTGTTTAGTTATTAATATACATATGGAATTGTAAGGTAGCTAATATTGTTTTCTGTGTACTACTGAAATATAGAAACCAAATTAATAAATGAATATACGTATTTTTATGCATTGTGTTGAAGAGCTGGCAATCTGTGTTGATGTTGCTGCAGCATTAGTGGTGTGGAGGTGCTGTGTAAGCGTGATGAACGTGTGCAGTGTAATAGTTTGCGTGCGCGAGCCGACACCGTTAACGTAGCTGTGTACTTCCGCATTATCCTAAAATGGCGGATAATGTGTGGTATGCGTCTTAGCGGATGATCAGTCCGTCGTTTAATGGTGGGTAATGTGTGGTATGCGTCTTAGCGGATTATCGGTTCTTCGTCCGCCATTTTTTCTGCGGTGCTCATTGCCAAAGTACTACGGTTCAACGGCTAAACTCGTTGCGCGTGGCTCGCCGGGCGATGATCGCCTGCGGCGCTCATCAATAAGCCCTCTAAAGTACTACGGTTTAACAGTAAATATGGTAAAACGGTCAAATGACGGTCAATAGAAATTAAATGTTGTGAAATTTGTTTGCCACACAACATGACTCATGGCTACATTTGTCCCTTTTTTTTTCTTAAAATAAATACACATTTATTTATTTTTTTTTGTAACTTTCAACTTATATTTCATCAAATGCGTTGTTTTAGGCGAAAAAATCCGATGTTGCGCGAGACAAAGGCGTTAAATCTGTGTTAATGCGTAAATCTGTAATTGCGTTTCGTAAAATGTACTCGCTACTGTCTTTTTACTCATTGTGCGGTTAATCCGCATCCTTTATCTCGTTGTTTTTCAAACACATACATCTGTGGCTGTGTTTTACGCAGTTCGTAGTAGTATAGCCTCGTTTTCATTTTTTTCGGCGGCCATTTTTTTCTCGCTTAGCCGATTTTCGATCTTTGTAACTCGTTTAAATCGATGTAAATTGGAGTTCCAACTCACTCCCAGACGTCCTGCCTGGTTCCCCATGCTGTAAGTGACCTTTATTTTATTTTTTAGTGTGTATTTAGTGTTTTTTTTATTGTTTTGGTTCCGCCTCTTATCTCGTCATTTTTTTCATCTCGTATTTTTTTTCTAAGTGCTATGCGAGGCTCGCCTGCAATGAAAGCCTGCGGCGCTCATTGCCTGCGGCGCTCATCGCAAAGTCGTACGATCGGCAAGGTGGTACAATTTAACGGCTCGCAATGAGCGCCGCTAAGTCGTACGCACTACGCAACGCAGTGTGACGACGAATCGTAGTTAGACAATTATAATATGTGATTCTTTCCTGATATGGAATTTCTTAAAAAGGTTAATCATAGAGTGTGGGTAAGGTTCACAAGCATAGAAAATCTTTATAGACAGTTTTATAGTCTTTGATTTGTCATAATAATGGGAGATTTTAATTACTCTGAAATAAACTGGATAAATGAGGCCAGCAGTTCATCTAAGGGGAGCAGGTTCTTGAGTACACTCAGGGATCATTATCTGGCCCAGGTTATACAATAGCCTACTAGAAATGAAGCTATCTTAGATTTAGTCATAACAAATAATATTGATATAGTATCAAATGTTGGAATAGGGCAACCTTTGGGAAACAGTGATCACAACACAGTCTCATTTGAGATTGAATTAAAAAAACTAAATTTTAAGGGGCCAACGAAAACTCTTAATTTTAAAAGGGCATATTTTAACGGTCTAAGGGCAGCAATACAAAGTATAGACTGGGACAGAGAACTGGCAGGTAAAAACACTGACCACAAGTGAACAACATTTAAATCCTTACTAAATATACATACACATCGGCATATACCGTGTGGGAATAAAAATAAAAGGAGTAAGTCCCATCCAATGTGGCTTAACAATGATTTAAAGATCAAGATACAGAGTAAAACACAGGCATTTAAATTATACAAACAAGAGGGGACAGAGACTGCTTTACGGGAATACAAGGAAATCAACAAGGCTTGCAAAAGCGCTATTAAACTGGCTAAAGAAGAAAATGAAAAATTAATTGCAAAAGAGAGTAAGACTAACCCTAAAATATTTTTTAAGTATATTAATGGTAAGAAGGCGAGGAAGGAAGCTATAGGAACATTAAATTGTGACACAGGCCGTCTAAAAATTAGGGACCAGGAAAAGGCAGATGAGCTAAATAGGTTATTTTCTTCGGTATTCACAAGGTACCAGTGGTTGGGACACTGCAACATAATGGGGCTACACTACCTTTGCCAAATAATTGGTTAACACAGGAAGTAATCCAAAAGAGGTTGGAAAAAATAAATGTTAATAAAGCCCTGGGTCCTGATGGAATACATCCAAGGGTACTAAGGGAACTTAACTTAATTTTTCCAGATTCACTCAACACAGGGTCTCTACCAGATGACTGGAGAAAAGCTGATGTGATACCTATATTTAAAAAAGGAGCAAGAGCAAATCCTGGGAATTATACACCAGTGAGCTTCACTTCTGTAGTGGGGAAGCTTTTAGAAGGGTTAATTAGGGATAATATACAAGAATATGTCTTTTTGAACAGGATTATAAGTAGGAGTCAACATGGATTTATGAGGGATAGGTCGTGTCAAACAAACCTAATTAGTTTCTATGAGGAGGTTAATAGGAACCTGGATCAAGGCAACTCAGTGGATGTAGTCTTTTTGGATTTTGCAAAGGCTTTTGATACAGTGCCACATTGGAGACTATTGTGCAAACTAAGAAATACAGGAATTGCAGTAAATATATGCTCATGGATTGAGAGCTGGCTAAAAGACAGGAAGCAAAGGGTTGTTGTAAATGGAACATACTCCGATTGGACTAATGTGGTAAGTGGGGTTCCTCAGGGTTCAGTATTAGGTCCTCTCTTTTTTAACATATTTATTAATGACTTAGAGGTAGGATTGGAGTGTGGTGTCTCCATTTTCACTGATGACACAAAGTTGTGCAAGGTAATTAAATCGGATAATGATGTGCTTTCCCTCTAAAGGGATTTACATAAAATTGAGGAATGGGCATCTAAATGGCAGATGAGATTTAATACGAATAAGTGTAAAGTTATGCATCTGGGAAGGAAAAATAGCCATGCAATTTAGAATCTTAATGGAGCAAATCTAGGTGTATCACATATTGAAAGGGATTTGGGAGTGCTTGTGGACAACCAGTGCTTAAAGCCAAGCAGCAGCTGCAAAGGCAAATAAAATATTAGCATGTATTAAGAAGGGTATAGAAGCCAGGGAAGCAAATATAATTCTGCCACTATACAAATCTCTAGTATGTCCTCATTTGGAATATGGAGTACAATTTTGGGCACCACTTCATAAAAAGGACATTTTAGAGCTGGAAGAGGTACAGGGGAGGGCAACAAAACTAATAAGGGGAATGGAGGGGCTAAGTTATGAAGAAAGACTAACCAAATTAAACTTATTTTCTCTAGAAAAAAGGTGTCTAAGAGGAGATATGAGTACCTTATATAAATACAACCATGGTCAGTATAAAGATTTGTCAAGGGAGCTTTTTGTGCCAAGAGGTTTTCACCTGACAAGAGGACATCCCTTGAGGTTAGAAGTAAAAAGATTCCACCTTAAAGAAAGAAAAGGGTTCTTCACAGTAAGGGTGGTTAATCTGTGGAATTCTCTACCAGAGGAGATGGTGACCGCGGATTCGATAGATAACTTTAAAAGGGGACTAGATTTATTTCTAATTAAAAAGGGAATTCAGGGTTATCATGGATAATTAGAGAGACAGTATTGATCCAGGGAGAAATCCGGTCGCCGGTGTCTGGGATCAGGAAGGAATTGATTTTTTTAATTTGTTTTAATTTATTTTAAATTTCCCTTTGAGACGATTGGCTAAGTCTCGCTTGTTTTTTTTTTTCTGTTTGCCTTCCTCTGGATTAATTAATAATTAAAAAAAAAAATAATAATTTTTGATTAACTGATTAATAATTAATTAACAACTAATTAATTAATAGTTAATCCACATTTTGCAGATCAGAGGAGATCTTGGACGGTTGAACTTGATGGACTGAAAGTCTTTTTTCAACCTTAAATACTATGGGCCTCATTCTATTAACGGCCGTAGGAGATGCGGGGCCGCAAGGACCGGCCGCAAGCTATTCGGCTATTCTATTCCCCTCCGGCAGGCTTGCGGCCGGCGCCTTGCTATCCCTTGCGGCCGCACGCGCCGGAGGAAAGCCTTTGATCTAAAACGGCCGCAAGAGTTTCGGCCGCAAGAAAAGCCCGGTTGCTATTCTATTGCTCCGGGAACCCTCTCTGCAAGGCTAAAAGCGAGCCGCAGCTTACTTGCAGGAAAAAGGTCCCGCTAGCACCAATTAAGCACATTATAAAGCAGAAATAAAGGCATCCTGCACTCTGAGGAGACTATAAAGTGATTGTAGGTGTTAGCAAAAATAGTACAACATTCCCCTATACTCAAATCCGTAAAAAAAAATTTTTTTTATATATGTCAAATATCCATGTAAAAAGTCCAGAGTGCTTGGAGCACCTCAGACCCGGCCACGCTGCGGCCGGAAAATAAACAGTTAATGTAAACTCGGATTTGGGCTGATGTGCAAGCTTGAGAGGGGGTTACTATTAATCCTCATGTCCCCCAATATGATCCCTAGAATTTACAGAGCTTTACAGTGCTGTCTTGAATTTATTTTTGACTTTAAAGATTTCTGAGCTTACGGCCGGTTGCAAGATATACGGCAGGCCGTAAGAGGAGATCCTTGCGGGCCGTTTAATCAAATTGCGAGGTAACGGAACCCCCGCAAGGAATCGCAGCCTTGCGGCCGTTTTACGGCCGATAATAGAATGAGGCCCTATGTAACTATGTAACTATATAAATAATTGGTATCAATTTGTTCAGAAGATCCATACTTTTCATAACTTTCAACATTTATTATTTTAAGAAAATATATGAATAAATGATTTTTTATTTACTTATATGTCCTTCTTTTAAACTTGACATGTAATGCAGATAAAAAATATACCAATAGAAAACTGAACATTTTCATATGTACCAAGAAATTTGCTTAAACAAATTGGAAAAGAAAGACAATGGAAAGACAATGCATAGCAAAATGCTTAAAATGTGCCCAGTCACTGGGGTATCAAAAAGTCCCCAAACCCCAAGCACTCAAAAGGTTAAAATGATATAAAAAATTGTGAGCTATGATCCTTGAACTGAAACACCATTTGTTTTTGTATCTCCACTTGGAGATGAAGCAAAGAAACAAAATATATATACAAATAAATAAATCTGTGCTATGGCTTCCCCTGACTTACCACCTGCATAATCAGCATCTTACAGAACATATGGATCAGAAGAGAGTGATGTATGTCTCTTAAGACAAGTATGGTTCAACTTTTTTTACGAATAATACTTTCTAATAATGTCTAATTACAATTTAGATAAACTATAACTTAAAGTGCGACTGAAGAAAACATTTTTGTCATGCAATTAAACAAACATGTTTTATATATTACAGAAGAAGTTCAGATACACAGCAATGTTTGATCTGGTATATATTGGGCCTCATTCAATTGCAAGTCCGCAGATTGCGTTGTACAGGCCGTTTGTCTGCAGGCTTGACATATGCTACAAATGACAAAGCGATTAAATTGAACAAGCCCGCAACTTACGCCCCTGAAAGCCGAAACCGTAAACCATGCAATCTTATGTAGCATTTCAGGGCGGGAACATGATCAATTAAGCAAAGCTGTAACTACCCAATCTTGCAATGTACAAAATAATACAAATTAATGAAGGAAATGTTCTAGTCCATGTGGGTGGCCTGATATGTATTAACTCATTGATTCTCGAGAGTGATATAAAACTGAAATTACACATAACAAAAAATATTTTTTTATTGCAGATTTGCGAGCATGAGACTGTTGTGCAATTAATTATAATGTCTTTCATCGCTTTCCCTGTCTTTTAAAGTGCAGTATTGATTTTTTATTTGCATTTACAGTGCTACGAACAGGGGTTAACCCCCCTTGCGAGTCCTATCTGGTACCCTTAGGATTTTCTTCACATTTTACATTTACGGGTGTGAAAATATTTGGGGATTTGAGGAATTGTAGCAATTGAATAGCGATTTGCAATTGTAACTTTTGCGGGCTTGAAAGATCAAAGGCTTAGATGGAATGTAAGTTACGATCTTGACAACCGCAGGGATTTTCAGCCTGTAACCTGTAGATCACGTCCGGCTCGCAAAAAGACGCCAATCGAAGAGCAAATTAATTTACGGGCTACATTACGGGTTCCCGTAAACAACAATAGCTCAACTGTATCAAGGCATGTACCAGTGAGTTAAGAGAAAGAGTAAACAAGGACAATATTTTCTTGTCTGATTTACATTAAAGTCAATGAAAACAAATGCATAATATGTTGCAATTCAGACATCCATAAGGCTGTAAGTTTCCTGTACCATATTAGGGCAGAGAAAGAGAAAACAATTCAACACGGACTACATTTAATGTAATTTTTCAACATTATAGTTTAAAAATCTATTGTTTTAAATAGATGCTAGAATGGTTTGGTCTACAGTGGCCCTTTAATGACATTGGATTACACTAGAAAACAGTAAGTAATATGTCTAAGTGTAAGTATAAACAATGTTTTGTACTACAAAACATTATTTTAGTGCCATTATGGACTCACCCCATCAGCAATGACAAGGGAGAGTGTAAGAATTGTGTATGATATGTCTGCAATGCCTGATTTTCTGGTGTATTATATATATTGAACCACAAATTTAGTACCCTCATAAACACGTCTCTAAAGAATAGTTAGGTAAGGCTGGATAGGAATGAAAAAAAAATGATTAAACATTTACTGTGCATCTAAACAATTACTTACATTTTTTAATGATCCCCTAAGACTAGTGTTCTCCCCAGAATTTTTTGCTAGCTGGGTGGGTATATAGTTTGGCAATGTGTTTTGTGTGTTATTCAATTCTCATGTCAGTCGCGCTTTTAATTAAGTGAGTTGAGCGTCCACCTAAGGGCTCTATTCTATGACTCCCATTAGAAAAGAACTTAGGCATTTATTACATGGCTTCTGTAAAATGAAATTTGGCCTGCAACTAAGGGAGTTTTGAAAGTTTAAGTATCGGGCTATTCTATGGCTCCTGGAAAATGTACTGACTTGCACCCAGGGGTGGTTGGCGGCCAAAATTGGGCTAGGGAGAACATGGAAGTTTTATAGGTTCATCTTTTGAATTAATTATAGTGACTGGAGTGAAGCCACCCAGGGAAAGTGCCAAATTGAAAAAAAACACTCTCTGATACATTAATAGCAGTAAGTAGGGTAACCTGAGTTGCTAGGGATGTACAAACACACTTTCTAGCAACTACCCACCATCATACGGCAGTTGTGATATGTCAATTTAAATTTCCCCCAAAAGGCTCCACTTCAGACACAAAAATGAATTCAGGTGGTGGAGAATTCTGAAGCCTGTATAGCTTGAGAGCATAATTGAAAAAGGTAATTTATTGTTAAAATGCACAGTAAACATTTAATAAAGTGTTTTCTTTTATTAATCCCTATCTAACTATTCTTTAGAGAACCCTTTATAAGTGGTAAAGTGGTCCTTTAATGACACACAGTTATATCTATTCATACCTGACCAGCAATCCCTTCAAATGACTAATTACCTGACTGAAATGTATTATTTGATTGCATTCGGTCACTTGAATTATAATGTGTCCAAGAAAGATCTCTTATATTTGCTCACAAACAGTACCTAATTGGTTCCTGTTATATTACAGTCAAGAACAAAACTCTCAATGAAATACTTATGTTCACGTTTCTTGTCTCAGGCCGTGGAACCTCGGTATAGACAGTAGAAACACTTAATAATTATCAGGATACTAGTGTGAGGTATTCTCAGACCAGAGATCTTATCCACACACATAATGTGAGCTAATGAATTTTTGATCCAAATCTTAAGTGTGTATAACGTCTGGTATATATGGAGCCATATATCTTTAAAATCATCTTGTAATTGAATCAATCCTTTTAACCTCCTTTCCAATTTATACTTATTTTATATAATATTTTTTTTGTTTGTGCCAAATTATGTTTTATGCATATTTGTGGGTTCTAAAAGTATAATAAAAGCTTTTTTCATTCTTAGTCACAGTTTGGGAAACAATTATTCATTATTTTTATCACATATATTAGTTGTCAAACTACCAATCGTTGTCACGCTTTGCAAGCTTGCAAGAACTGCGTCCCTTGCGAAGCGAGGGTCCGCATTTGCGGAAGGTGGAGGCTCCAACATCGGCTGCAATGAGCCGCAACGCGAGGGGCCGCATTTGCAGAGGTGGAGGCTCCCACGTCGGAGGTGGAGGATCACACGTCGGCTGCAAGGAGCCTTTGGCTCATTGCAGGCCGCAAATGCGGACCCTCTCGAAGCGAGGGGCCGCATTTGCGGAGGTGGAGGCTCTACGGCGCCTCACACTCGGTTTCAAACACCCACACAAGCAGCACTTTACAAAAATAGGTCTAACATACAATCACTATATACGGACTTACATAAAAAAAATACGAACCGCGGGACTTAGAACGGAAAATTTACGGACTTAGCATACAAAAATACAAGACAAGGTTACGACCACGCAAAAATACGACCTTAACGGCTGAACCGCGCGCACCTGAAAACATTAAAAACACAATAAATACATACAAAAAATACATAAAAAGCTTACCCACAGCAAGGGGGGGGGGCACCCAGGACCTCTGCAAGTTAAGTTACACCTCAATTTAAGTCAATATTCTTGAGTTTAGACACACAAAAAGCCCCTAAGCGAGAGAAAAAAATTGTCCGCCGTAAAAAAAGGAGAACGAGGCTACAGGACCCTAAACACGCAAAACACCACCAAGCACATACAGCTTTTCAAAAAAGCTGTACGAAGTACAAGATACACTCTTACCAAGGACGCTACATCATACACAGCCACGTACCACATACACATTCGCCGCCATTTTACAACACTACCTTACACAATGCGGAAGTACACAGCTACCCTAAGGTCTTTTCCTCGCGTACACAGCCTATTTACACTACACACTGCATACATTGCTGACACTTACACCTCAGCTCCACAACTGTGCAAACCTACAATGTATGCTGCAGGAACATCAAAACAGATTGTCAGCTCTTCAGCACAATGCTTCCTGCTTATATTACTTCCAAATAGGTAAAGTATATTAATTTATTAATTTCTTAATTATTTCATTAGCATACAAAAAAAAATATACACAAAAACAAAACAAAAATCTCACAATAAACACAAAACCCATTCACCGCGCCACTCACAACGAGCACCAACGATGCTCATAGCACACAAAGTCTTGCAATAAGCGCAAAAGGCAGATCACCGCTGACAAAACAATAACAGCAACAGCGCCTATCAGAATAAAAAAATACAACAACCAACAGCCTCCCAATAATTGCCGAAGGATCTCGGACCACAAAAAAAAATAATGTCTGGCCCAAACAGCATTCCCTGCCTTACAATTTTATTGCCACGTCTTTTTTGATGGGCAAGTCGCTAGTAGCTTAATAAAATGCATTTATATTCCAATGAGCAAATTGCGCTGCGCAGAGTCCATAAACTGTCTGTTAAATCAAACAACCAATTCTAAGGTACCTAGGCTCATAAATAACACTACTTTGGTCATGTATAAAACTTTAAAAGATATATATTTTTTTCTAGGTATATGCTTTTCCATGATTTTTCAAGTGTGACTTTCAATAGGTCTTAGGACTTTCTGTTGCTTTGCTGCCTGCCTTGACTCTTAGGACTGTGACCTTAACAATCTTATTAAAGGACCACTGTACTTCAAGAACAATACAAAAAATATTTATTTGAGAAGTATGTAACACACTACAAACATTAGCAGCTGTGTAATCTCGCTAAAAACAGTTTTGGGAAAGAACTGAATAACTGAAGACTCTGTTTATGAGTAAATAAATCCATTCTTTGTTTTGACTTCCTGAGAGATGGATTGTGAGTTTAAAAAACTTTAAAATTAGCTTAGTGATTTTTCCCACTTTTTCCCTGTTTAATAATGCTCTTAGACATCTGTTTATATTTTCAATGTACAATAGTTACATAGTTACATAGTTACATAGTTACATAGTAATTAAGGTTGAAAAAAGACTTTCAGTCCATCAAGTTCAACCTGTTAAGATCTCCTCTGATCTGCAATATGCGGATTAGTTATTAATTAAATTATTGATTAAATAATTATTAATAGTATAGTATTGGAGAATGAATAAAGAGTTAGTCCATCAAGTTCAACCTTTTTAGATCTCTATTGATCTTTTTAATTTGGACTATTTATTATTATTGTTAATTGTTAATTATTGTTAATTGATCCAGAGGAAGACAAACATAAAAAAAACCCCATTGAAACTTTGCCAATTGTCTCATAAGGGGGAAAAAAAGCAAAATTCCTTCCTGACCCCAGAAACTGGCGATCAAATTTCTCCCTGGATCAATATTCCTTCGCTAGTTATCTAGGATAGCCTTGAATGCCCTCTTTATTCAGAAATATATCTAACCCCTTTTTGAAGTTGTCTATCGAATTCGCTGTCACCACCTCCTTTGGTAGAGAATTCCACAGTTTAACCACCCTAACTGTGAAGAACCCTTTTCTTTGTTTAAGGTGAAATCTTTTTTCCTCTAACCTCAACGGATGTCCTCTTGTCAGTTGAAAATCTCTTGCTACAAAAAGCTCACTTGACAAAGCCTTATATGGACCCTGGATGTATTTAAATAACGTAATCATATCTCCTCTTAGACGCCTTTTTTCTAGCGAAAATAAGTTTAATTTTGCTAGTCTTTCTTCATAACTTAGCCCCTCCATTCCCCTTATTAGTTTTGTAGCCCTTCTCTGTACTTTTTCCAGCTCTAAGATGTCTTTTTTGTGAGGTGGTGCCCAAAATTGTACTCCATATTCCAAATGAGGGCGTACTAGAGATTTGTATAGTGGCAGAATTATATCTTCTTCCCTGGCTTCTATACCCTTCCTAATACATGCTAATATTTTATTTGCCTTTGCAGCCGCTGCTTGGCTTTGAGCGCTGTTACCTAGGTGGTTGTCCACTAGTACTCCCAAATCCCTTTCAATATCTGATACCCCTAGATTTGCTCCATTAAGATTATAGATTGCTTGGCTATTTTTCCTTCCCAAATGCATAACCTTACATTTATTTGTATTAAATCTCATCTGCCATTTAGCCGCCCATTTCTCTAATTTATGCAAATCCTTTTGTAGGGAAAGTACATCATTATCTGATTTTATTACCTTGCACAACTTAGTGTCATCAGCAAAAATGGAGACACTACATTCGAGTCCTACTTCAATGTCATTAATAAATATGTTAAAAAGGAGAGGACCCAATACTGAGCCCTGAGGAACCCCACTTATCACATTAGACCAATCGGAGTATGTTCCATTTACAACAACCCTTTGCTTCCTGTCTTTTAGCCAGCTCTCGATCCATGAGCAGATATTTACTGCAATTCCTGTATCCCTTAGTTTGCTCACTAGTCTTCCATGTGGCACTGTATCAAATGCCTTTGAAAAATCTAAAAAGACTACATCCACTGAGTTGCCCTGATCCAAGTTCCTACTAACCTCCTCATAAAAACTAATTAGATTGGTCTGACACGACCTTTCCTTCATAAATCCATGTTGACTGCTACCTATGATCCTGTTCAAATAGACATATTCTTGTATTCTGTCCCTTATTAACCCTTCTAAAAGCTTCCCAACTACAGAAGTGAGGCTCACTGGTCTATAATTCCCCGGATTTGCTCTAGATCCCTTCTTAAATATAGGTATCACCTCTGCTTTTCTCCAGTCATCTGGTAGAGACCCTGTAGTGAGCGAGTCTTTAAAGATTAGATATAATGGTTTGGCTATTACAGAACCCAGCTCCCTCAGTACCCTTGGATGTATTCCATCAGGACCTGGGGCTTTATTAACATTTATTTTCTCCAACCTCTTTTGTATTTCTTCCTGCGTTAACCAATTATTTAGTGAAGGTAGTGTAGCCCCATTATGTTGCAGTGTCCCAACCACTGGTACCTCCCTTGTGTAAACCGAAGAAAAGAACCTATTTAGCTCATCTGCCTTTTCCTGGTCACTAATTATCAGATGGCCTGTGTCACATTGTAATGGTCCTATCGATTCCTTCCTGGCCTTCTTCCCATTAATATATTTATAAAATATTTTAGGGTTAGTCTTACTTTCCATTGCAACTGACTTCTCATTTTCTATTTTAGCCAGTCTAATAGCCCTTTTGCAAGCCTTGTTGATTTCCTTATAGTCACATAAAGATGCATCTGTTCCCTCCTTCTTGTATAATTTAAATGCATACTTCTTTTTCCTCATCATGATCTTTAAGTCATTGTTAAGCCACATGGGATGTGATTTACTCCTATTTATTTTATTTCCACATGGTACATGCTGATGAGTATGTTTATTTAGTAAGGATTTGAATGTTGTCCATTTATTTTCAGTATTCTTCCCTGTAAGTTCTTTGTCCCAGTCTATATGTTGTATTGCTGCCCGTAGCCCATTAAAGTTAGCCCTTTTAAAATTTAGAGTTTTTGTTGGCCCCTTACAACTCTGTTTTTTGTATTCAATCTCAAATGAGACTGTGTTGTGATCACTGTTCCCCAAGGGTTCCCCTATTTTTACATTTGATATTATATCAATATTACTTGTGATGACTAAATCCAAGATGGCCCCATTTCTAGTAGGTTCTTGTATTACCTGGGCTAGATAATGATCCCTGAGTGTACTCAAGAACCTGCTCCCCTTAGCTGAGCTGCTGGTCTCGTTTATCCAGTTTATATCAGGGTAATTAAAGTCTCCCATTATTAGAACTTGCCCATGCTTAGCTGCATTTCCAATCTGTAACAATAATTGTATTTCCTCACTTTCAGCTATATTTGGGGGTTTATAGCATACTCCCACCAATATGCATTTAGAATTAGCTCCTCCACTATTTAGCTCAACCCACAAGGATTCAATGATGCCGTTAGTGCCAGCATAAATATCTTCTCTAACTATAGGCTTAAATTCAGGCTTAACATAAAGACAGATCCCTCCTCCTCTTTTACCATTGCCCCTATCTTTCCTAAATAGGTTATAACCATCCAGATTAACAGTCCAGTCATGAGATTCATCCCACCATGTTTCCGTAATGCCTATTAAGCCCCATTTTTCTTGTACTGCTAATATTTCTAGCTCATCCATTTTCCCAGGCAAACTTCTTGCGTTTGCAATCATACACTTTATGTTGCTATGGCTCTGCTGATGTGAAGTGCCTGCCACTGTATTTGAGGCCCCTATTAATATCTCCCTACTTTCTATTGTAACCCTCCCCCCTTCTCCTCCCCCATGGGTAAATAATTCATCCCTTTCCCTCTCTACCCTATTTACCCCAATACTTCTATATAGTCCCTCCCCCCCACCTACAAGTTTAAAAACTCCCCCAGCCGTTCTACCATCCTATTCCCTAGCACAAAAGCGCCCTCATCATTAAGGTGCAATCCATCCCTGCTATAGAGATTGTACCCAAGTGAGAAGTCAGCCCAGTGCTCTAAAAACCCAAAACCCTCTGCACTGCACCACTTTTTTAGCCACGCATTAACCTCCCTAAGCTCCTTCTGCCTCCCTGGGCTAGCACGTGGCACTGGTAGTATCTCAGAAAATACTACCTTGGAGGTCCTTGCTTTAAGCTTATTCCCTAATTCTCTAAAATCATTCTTTAGGACGCTCCATCTTCCACTAACTTTGTCATTGGTACCAATGTGTACCAAGACCGCCGGTTCATTACCAGCCCCTCCCAATAATTTATCCACCCGATCCACAACATGCCGAACCCGAGCACCCGGGAGACAGCAAACTGTTCGATTGCTGGGATCTGGGTGACAAATTACCCTGTCTACCTTCCTAATAATAGAGTCCCCTACCACCAAAACATGTCTGTTGCTCTGCCTATTCTGCCCTCCCTCTTCTCCAGTAGAGCTGTTCGCCCGGCTGTTAGAGGGAACAGCTCTATCTGGCATTGCCATTCCTGAATGGACATCGCCAACAGTTTCACTCAATCTGGCAAATCTGTTGGTGTTTGACAACTCAGAACTGGCCTGCCTCCTCCTGTTCCCCCTGCTTCCCCTTGTAACTGTAACCCAGCTACCTCCCTGGCCATCCTCCCTAGCCCCAGCTCCTCCCTCCATACTAGGCCCAGCTAAACTGTGCTCCGTGAGCACCAATTCCCTTTCCAGTGGAGCAATATCACTAAGTGCTGCAATTCTCCTCTCCAGATCTTCAATTTGAGCTTCCAAAGAGGCAACATGCTCACACCTGTCACAGAGGTATGGACCCTGGATCATATGTTCCAGTAGTGCATACATTTGACAGGATGTACACTGAATAAGGTTGCCACTGGACTGACTCATAATTATTATTATTGTCTACGAAATTTCAGTGGGAAAAATAAAGAATATAATATAATATATTTATATAAAGTTTTCCTCCTTTGCACTATAAATCTGCCCTCCCTTTTCTTTGAAGGCCCTCCTTTTATTTAAACTCCTAGGCTTTTACTAGAATTGCACTTGATACTGAAAATGTTCGCAAGCTCACAAGTTCCCCTTCTCCGGTTTCTATTAACTTCTGCCTTCTCGCCTGGGCACAATTAGTGCACTCTGCAATTTATCAGCCTTTACTTGTAAGGTAAATCCACTTGTAAACAGGCCCCAAACCAGCTCACAAACCTTTTATACAAGTTTAACAGTCAAGCCACACCCCTCTCACCTGGGCACAATTAGTGCACTCTGCAGTTTATTAGCCTTTACTTTTTAAGGTAAATCCACTTGTAAACAGGCCCCAAACCAGCTCACAAACCTTTTATACAAGTTTAACAGTCAAGCCACACCCCTCTCACCTGGGCACAATTAGTGCACTCTGCAGTTTCTCAGCCTTTACTTTTTAAGGTAAATCCACTTGAAAACAGGAAAACTTTGAGTGAAAACTACAATGAAAACTTTGAGTCTGATTGAGAGCAGAATTAAGCAGGAAATCGTAAGGTAACTAGTTTTTATTTCTTTGGTAATGCTTGCCCTACACACACACTACATAAGAAAATTCTAACCTTGTAAAATACATAAATACGTACCCATCCTTACCCCTTTTTATTGCATTATTATAGTTGATAAAACTTAATCTAGGCGCAACCCTAGATTTGTGATCTTGTTAATAGTTAAATTTAGCTAGTTCTGAACTTTGCTGTTTTACCCTTCTACACATAAGTACTGCAGGTTTGTTTACAAGATAGTGACACAAACATACCTGGCGCCCCATTCAATTAAGGTTTCGGGAGATCCGGTAGCCCGTAAGTGAGGTTGCAAGCTAATTTGCTATTCAGTTGGCATCTTTTTGCGGACTCGGATCGGCTTCCGAGTTATGGGCTTGAGAAAATAGTGATGGTTAAACCCGTAACTTACAGCCTCCAGAAGCCTTTGATTTTTCGCAAGGCTAAAATTGCAAATCACTATTCAATTGCTCAATTTCCCCAAGCCCGCAAACGTATTCACACCCTTCAACGGCAAATGAAAGAGTAAATCCTACAAGTAATAGAGAGGACCCGCAAGGGGGTTAAACACCTATTCGCAGCACTGTAAATGCTATTAAAAAATACTGCACTGTAAATAACAGGGAAAGCGATGTAGGACATTGGAATTGCACATCAGTCTCAAGCTCTCAAATCGGCAGGAAATAATAATTATTTTAATGTTTCATTTCGGGGCTAAATCGATCTCGTGTATCAATGAGTTAATACATATCAAGCCACCCACATGGACTAGAACAGTACTGGCATTCATTTTTATATTTCAGAGGGTTTGCGAGTCTGATCGCATATCGGGCCCCCGAATCTAATTGAATGACATGTAACCTCCATGTTTTACTGTCGTAATAATGACAGTCTAATTTTCTATTGGCTGATTCGAAATGGGAGCTTACGGGCTTGCTTAATTGATCATTTACCCACCCTGAACTGCTCCGAACCAGTGCATGGTTTACGGTTTCGGCTTTAAGCCCGTAACTTGCGAGCTTGAGCAATTAAATAGCATCACAATCGGAGACGAACGGGAGCCCACAACACACTCGCAGACATTCGGCTGTCTGTGATCGAGTTGCGGGCTTCGAATTGAACGGGGCCCCTGGTCAGTAACCACAACCATCTATAGATTCCTGGGTTTTAAAAGTCCTCATATAAACTGATTGGTTAGTGGTCAAAAGTCCAGCATTAGCTCAACTTCAGTTCAGTTTTTTTGTGCGTAAATATCACTGCAAAATGATGAAGCAGCTTCCCATAGAGATGTTGCATGTGCAGTGTGAAAATAGAAGAGTACCTGTATTATATGCATATTTGTATGTGTATTCACAGCTTCATGGCTGAATGAAACTTCCAGTCCCTATGTATGTTTTATTGATCAGCAATCATTAAGTAGGTATGCCAGTAATTCAAAGGCATCAATTTTATGGTGCTCATACTTCTTTATGGTCCAGCTCTCGCATCCGTATGTTACTACTGGGAATATCATAGTTCTAACTATGTCGACCTTTGTTGATAGTTTAATATCTTTACTTTTAACTAGCTTGTCCAAGCTTGCCATAGCTTTCCTCCACAGAAACAAATGTTTTTTTAATTCATTTCTACAGTAATCATCTGAAGAGATCTTGGATCCCATGAAAATAAAATCTGTCTCTGCCTCCACTTCTTCAGCATCTATTTGCCATGAACTGAGATTGCTGTTTGCCATGATCTTCATCTTTTTAACATTGAGCAGCAAGACAGCTTTTGTATTTTCTCCTTTTACCCTCATCAATAAGTCCCTTAGATCCTCTTCACTTTCAGCCATCAAAGTAGTATCATCAGCATATCTGAGGTTGTTGATATTTCTTCCAGCAATATTGATTACGGATTTGGATTCATCCAGTCCTACCTTACGCATGATGTACTCTGCGTATAAGTTAATTACATAAGGTGACAATATTCAACCTTGTCACGCACCTTTTGCGATCTTGAACTATTCTGTTGTGCCATGTTCGGTTGTGACCGTGGCTTCTTGGTCCACATACAGATTATTCAGGAGGAGGATGAGATGATCTGGCACTCCCATCTCTTTAAGAATTTGACACATTTTGTTGTGATCCACAAAGTCAGAGGCTTTAGAATAGTGTATGAAGCAGAAGTAAATGCTTTTCTGGAACTCTCTTGCTTTATCTATTATCCATCGGATATTGGCAATTTGATCTCTTATGCCTCTTCTTCTGAACCCGGCTGGCACATCTGGGAGTTCCTAGTTTATATATTGTTGGAGTCGTACTTGTAGGATCTTAAGCATTACCTTGCTGGCATGTGAAAAAAGTGCAATTGTTCTATTATTGGAGCACTCTTTGGCACTAACTTTTTTGGGGACTGGGATGTAGAATGACCTTTTCCAGTTTATTGGCCATTGTTGAGTTTTCTAAATTTGTTAGCATAAGACAAGCAACACTTTCACAGCTGATTTACTATGAGGGCTACTCCCTTTTTTCTGCAGTCTTCTTGTCCCATTCCAGTCCATTTAAGTTCGCTAATTCCCAGGATATCAATGTTTAACCTTGTCATCTCATTCTTGACCACATCTAGTTTGTCTTGGTTCACAGTTCTAACATTCCAGTGCTGAATTGGTCTTTGCAGCAGCGGACTTTCCTTTCCCCTCCATGCACATCCGCAGCTGGGTGTCCTTTCGGCTTTGGCCCAACCACTTTATTAGATCTGGTGCTACTTGTATTTCCACTCTGCTCTTCCTCAGTAATGTGGTAGGCACCTTCTGACCTGAGAGGCTCACCTTACGTTGCCATAACGTTATGTCTCTGGTTATGCCTGTTCATAAAGTTATCTTAGCAACGTTACTGGAGTGGGTTGCAGGTTCTCCAATGGGCCATGATTTGTCTGATATTTCTGCAATGACCTGCCTATCTTGAGTGACCCTAAATGGCATACAATTTTTACCTGTTGGGTCTGACTTCTGTATCTCAAGCTGCTCATGAATACACAGACTGTGAAGTGCAGTGTTTCAAATTAGCCTGTCAGTAACCTCTCTCAAGTAGCATGTTGCAGAATGTTTTCAATGGTTGGCTACTATGAGACAGGGCAATCGCTGTACATATAAATACACTGTCTTCATGAGCTGCAGGTGGGAGAAACTAGCACTTCTTAAAAATAAAGTACACAAATGTAAAGAGATACATAGGTATATTATATTCTTAGTGAAATTCAGAAACCTTCATGTTCTATTCAAGAAAATCTGTTGTACCTTATACAAATAATTAAATCAGTGCTATAGCAGGTGATGAAATAAAATGAGACCAAGCAAACATTTCTCAAGTCCCCTAATCGCCACAAAAAGTTGTCATGGCAACACATCGTGTATCATTTGTGTGAGTTTATCTCTGCACTACATATGAAACTATAAATTGTCATTTATTGTGATGTTAGTGTAGGGGCCTTGAAAGAAGAGCTTGATGAGATTACAGATGTATTTATATTTAGAAATGTTGGTAAAATAGAATTATTAAAGCTGTGCTGTACCTTTGAAGGGACATTATGGATCCATGCATATAGTATTAATTTTTGAAGAAATACCCTTGACAATGAGAAATGTGTCTTTCATTTATTACCTACTAGTAACTTGGCTGTCATAAATGACGGTGTCATTTATGTTATGTTTAATTGTCTGTGCTGTCTCTGTGCTCTCTCTGTGTGACCCCCCCTCCCCCCCTCTTGCTGTGCACCCTCTCCCTTTCTCTTAGCGCCCTCTCCCTCTCTGTGCTCCCTCGCCCTCACTCTGTGCGCCCTCGCCCGCACTCTGTGCGCCCTCGCCCTCACTCTGTGCGCCCTCGCCCTCACACTGTGCACCCTCGCCCTCTCTCTATGAGCCGTGTCTCTCTATGTGCATCCGCTCTCTCTCAGTGCACCCTTTGTGTGTATGTGCCCTCTATCTCTCTCTGTGCTCTCTCCCTCCCTCTCCCGTTCTACCCTGTCTCCTCTCTTTCTATATCCCCTCTCTGTCCCCCTACCTCCCTCTTTCTCTCCCCTCTCTTTCCTCCACCCTCCCTCTCTCTCCCCATCTCTCTCTCATATCTCTGTACCCCTCCCCCCCTCTTGCCATCCCCCTCTCCCTTTCTCTCATCTCTATGTCCCCCTCCCTGCCGCTGTCGCCTATCTCCCTCTGTTTCTCTCTCTTTCTCTCCCCTCACTTTCCCCCTATCCACTGCTGCCGTTTCTACGCTGCTGTGCCGCGCATTTGCAGTTACAGGATCCCCCCCCAGTTGCGTTGGCAATTAGATGCGAGTAACGCCTGCAAAGTAGACATTGAACAGGCGTTACTCCCATCTACTAACTATTGTATGTAGTCATATGCTGTACTGAAGGACACAGAGCTCTGTTTTATTATTGGTCTGGTCAGTTCAGAGACTAGTATATAAAAAAAAATTAAATTACTTCCAATCAAAGTTTGCAGAAAGGTCTGCTAGATTTCAAGATATTTAACTTAAACTATATTATAAATAAAAACAATGTTAGACCCAATGCAGCGCATAAGAGTAATAAATAGATGACAGTATATATTTTTTTACTTTTTTTACTTGTTTTGGCTCTGTTAAACTAAAGTCTGTTTTTACGGTTTTATTGAAACCTGTATTTTTTTATTGCAGATTTGCAAGCTTGAGAATGCTTTTGCAATTGTGTCTAATGTCTTTCATCACTTCCCACATCTCTTAAAGTGCAGTATTGATTTTTTATTTGCATTTACAGTGCTACGATCAGGTGTTTAACCCCCTTGCAAGTCCTTTCTGGTACTCGTAGGATTTTCTACATTTGCCATTTATGGTTTTGAAGACAATTGCAGGCCTGAGGAATTGTAGCAATTGAATAGCGATTTGCATAGTTACATAGTAATCGAGGTTAATTGAAAATATACTTTTAGCCCATGAAGTTCAACCTCTTAAGATCTCCTCTGATCTGCAATATGGTGGATTAGTTGTTAATTGATCCAGAGGAAGGTAAACAGAAAAAAACCCAAGTGAAACTTTTCCAATGGTCTCAAAAGGGAAAAAAATGTATTCCTTCCTTACCCCAGATACTAGCGGTTGGATTTCTCCCTGGATCAGTACTCCCTCTCTAATTAACCAGGAGAAACCTGAATGCTCTTGTTATTTAAAAATATATCCAATCCCTTTTGAAAGTTATCTATTGAATCCATTGTCTACCACTTGGTAGAGAATTCCACAGATTAACTACCCTTACTGTGAAGAACGCTTTTCTTTCTTTAAGGTGGAAACTTTTTACTTCTAACCTCAAAGGATGTCCTCTTGTCAGTTGAAAACCTCTTGGCACAAAAAGCTCCCTTGACAAATCTTTATACGGACCCTGGATGTATTTATATAGGGTAATCATATTCCTTATTAGATACCTTTTTTCTAGAGAAAATACGTTTTATTTGGTTAGGCTTTCTTTATAACTTAGCCAATCCATTGCCCTTATTAGTTTTGTTGCTCTTCTCTGTACCCTTTCCAGCTTTAAAATGTCCTTTTTTCTGAAGTGGTGCCCAAAACTGTACTCCACATTCCAAATGAGGGCGTACTAGGGATTTGTATAGTGGCAGAATTATATTTGCTTCCCTTGCTTCAATACCCTTAACACATGCTAAAATTTCATTTGTCTTTGCAGATGCTGCTTGGCTTTGAGAACTGTTACTTAGGTGGTTGTCCACAAGCACTCCTTAATTCCTTTCAATAACTGATACCCCTAGATTTGCTTCATTAAGGTTATAAATTGCATGGTTATTTTTCCTTCCCAGATACATAACCTTACATTTATTTGCATTAAATCTCATCTGCCATTTATTTGCCCATTTGTCTAAATTATGCAAATCTCTTTGGAGGAAAAGTACATCATTTTCTGATTTAATTACCTCGAACAACTTTGTGTCCTCAGCAAAGATTGAGAAAATACTTTCCAGTCCTACTTCTAAGTCTTTTATAAATATGTTAAAAAGGAGAGGACCTAATACTGAGCCCTGAGGAACCCCACTTACCACATTAGTCCAATTTGAGTATGCTCCATTTACAACAACCCTTTGCTTCCCATCTTTTAGCCAGCTCTCAATCCATGAGCATATATTTACTGCAATTCCTGTATCCCTTAGTTTGCACAATAGTCTCCCATGTGGCACTGTATCAAAAGCCTTTGCAAAATCTAAAAAGACTACATCCACTGAGTTGCCTTAATCAAAGTTCCTACTAACATCCTCATAGAAACTAATTAGATTTGTTTGACATGACCTATCCCTCATAAATCCATGTTGGCTCCTACTTATAATCCTATTTGAATAGACTTATTCTTCTATATTATCCCTTATTACCCCTTCTAAAAGCTTTCCCACTACAGAAGTGAGGCTTACAGGTCTAAAATTCCCCAGATTTGCCCTTGACCCTTCTTAAATTTAGGTATCACCTCTGCTTTTCTCCAGCAATCCAGTAGCGACCCTGTGGTGAGTGAGTCTTGAAAAATTAGATATAATGGTTTGGCTACTACAGAACCCAGTTCTCTCAGTACCCATGGATGTATTCCATCAGGACCTGGGGCTTTATTAACATTTATTTTTCCAACCTCTTTTAGGTTTCCTCCTGCATTAACCAATTATTTGGTGATGGTGGTGTAGCTCCATTATGTTGCAGTGCCACCACTGGTACCTCCCTTGTGTATAGCAAAGAAAATAACTTATTTAGCAAATCTGCCTTCTCCTCATCACTATTTATGAGGTGGTAATAATAATTGCATTTCCTCACTTTCAGATATATTTGGGGGTTTATAGCATACTCCAAACAATATTATTTTGGCATTTGCTGCTCCACTATTTAACTCCAGCATAAATATCTTCTCTGACTATAGGATTAAATTCAGGCTTAACATACAGACAAATCCCTCCTCCTCTTTTACCATTGCCCCTAGCTTTCCTAAATAGGTTATAACCATACAGATTAACAGTCTAGTTATAAGATTCATCCCACCATGTTTCAGTAATGCCTATTAAATCCCATTTCTCATTTACTGCTAATAATTCTCATTCTCCCATTTTCCTGGCAAGCTTCTGGCATTGGCAAGCATACACCTTATGTTATGAGTCTGTACTTCTGGAGTGCCTGCCACTATACTTCAGTTACTTAGCAGTACCTCCCTATTGACTAAACTAACGCTCCCCCATCTCATTCCACATGACTAGATTTAAAGATCAAGATAATGAATAAAAAACAGGCATTTAAATTATACAAAGAAGAGGGGAAAGAGACTGCCTTACGTAAGTACAAAGAAATCAATAAGGCTTGCAAAAGAGCTATTAGACAGGCTAAAATAGTAAATGAAAAGGTAGTTGTAAACGAGACTAAGACTAACCCTAAAACATTTTTTAAATATATTAATGGGAAGAAGGCCAGGAAGGAACCTATAGGAACATTACAATGTGAAACAGGCCATCTGATAATTAGTGACTAGGAAAAGGCAAATGAGCTAAATGTGTATACCGAAGAAAATAACCTAAGGGAGGTACCAGCGGTTGGGACACTGCAGCAAAATAGGGCTACACTACCTTCACCAAATAATTGCAAGAAGAAATCCAAAAGAGGTTGGAAAAAATAAATGTTAGTAAAGCCCCAGGTCCTAATGGAATACATCCAAGGGTACTGATGGAACTGGGTTCTGTAATAGCCAAACCATTAAATAATTTTTTTCAATATTCACTCAACACAGAGTCGCTACCAAATGACTGGCAAAAAGCAGATGTGATACTTATATTTAAGAAGGGAGCAAGAACAAATCCACAAAATTAAAGACTTGTAAGCCTCACTTCTGTAGTGGGAAAGCTTTTAGAAGGGTTAACAATGGATAATATACAAGAATATCTATATTTGAACAGGAGTATAGGTAGGAGTCAACTTGGATTTATGAGGGATAGCTCATGTCCAACAAATCTAATTAGTTTATAAAGGGATAGGAATTAACAATTAACAATTAATAAGCATATTGCAGATCAGAGGAGATCTAAAAAGGTTAAAAGTATTTTTTCAACCAAAATTACTATGTAACTATCTAACCTGGATCAAGGCTCAGTGGATGTAGTCATTTTGAATTTTGCAAAGGCTTTTAATACAGTGCCACATGGAAGACTATTGTGCAAACTAAGGGATACAGGAATTGCAGTAAATATCTGCTCATGGATCGAGAGCTGGCTAAAAGACAGGAAGCAAAGAGTTGTGATAAATGGAACTAATGTGGTAAGTGGGGTTCCTCAGGGTTCGGTATTAGGTCCTTTCCATTTTAACATATTTATTAATGGCTTAGAAGTGGGACTGGAAAGTAGTGTCTCCATGTATGCTGATGACACGAAGTTGTTCAAGGTAATTAAATCAGATAATAATGTACTTTCCCTCCAAAAGGATTTACATAAATTAGAGGTATCGGCATATAAATTGCAAATGACATTTAATGTAATAAATGTAACATCTTGCATCTGGGAAGGAAAAATAGTCATGCATTTATAATCTTAATGGAGCAAATCTTGTACAGTAGGCAGGAGGAAAGGCTCGCGATGCGCACTCAGAGGAGCAAAAGCCTCCCACTATGTGGCAAACAGCATTGCCACCTTTACAATTTTATTCCCGTCATTTTTGACGGGCAATTTCCTAGTAGCGAAATAGTTGTGCTCACACTAGAAAGCCAGTATCATGAGTAAGTAGTGATATCCGCTAATATGAGAGGAATACCTTAGTGAAATACTAAAAGAAAAGTTGTATCTATAACATTTACAAGGTGATTGGATATATTGAGAATATTTTATAAAGTGGACATTTCATTAAACTGACAACTTTTTAAAGCTATTTAGTTTCTATAACCAATGCACTCTACTACAACAAACTTTTTGTTAAAGAATGCTGCCGGGAGATTATTAACAAACCAGCCTCATTCCTGCCACATAATAACTGTTCTCTTTGCCCAACACTGGCTTCCTGCATATATTTAAAACTTGGTCTTCTGGCATACAAAACTCTACATGATCAAGGCCCCAGCTACCTGGAGAAGCTTTTGCAGGTACATTTTATCCTAAACATCATCAGAATCTCTTTACAAACCACAGTCAATCAGAGATGATCCTAGCTTGGGCATTTTCAAAAATATACTGAAGACCATTCTCTTCAACCAGGGTTTTAAATAAATGATAAGTGCTTTGAGTCCCTTCTGGGAGAAAATAAATATATATGTTTCTTATTATCATTATTTTACCCCATTACATATTCACTCCCTCCTGTCTTTTTACTATAACGCTGTTCATTATCTGTCACCTTCCATCTTCTCTGTCACTTTACCACTTTTTTTCTATAAACTCTGTCAATAAAAAAAATTAAACTCACCATTTTTTCATTAGTCTTTTCAATTACTGTGCCCATTGTGCTTTTCTGTAACACTTGAAATCAGTTGTCCCTCTATAAATAACAAGCAATAATAAAGCAAAGCTCTTTTGTGGTCCCTTACTCTTCTCTAACTACCTATCCATCCCCTGTTGCTGAATCAATAAACTCTTTTGGGTTTTAGTATGATCTCTATGATGACAATACCAAATCTGTCTAGCCAGGTCTATCACTCTCTGTACTATCTATTATCACAAAGTAATCAAAAATCACTTCCTTGATGACCTACCACTGTTTAAAATCAATGTTCTACAAACTATTAAAAGCTTCCTTACCGTTGATAACCATCCGTCACTATGGTTGTTTTCGACTCTGTTCCAGCTAATATATAGCTCTGTCTCCTTACATTGAGATATTATTGTGAGAAAAACATGCAATATGAAAAATAGAAAAGCTCCATTTTATCGATTGTTTTTGTAAATTCACAATTTTATGCTTTGGGTTTCCTATTTCCAAGAAAATTTAAAATATTAAAATGCACTTTTCATAAATTAAAGTTGAATTTTTTTTTTTAACCTTTTTAAGTGTAAAATTAATAGTAATTGATCCAGAGAAATGCAATGAAAATCCCATTGAAACATTGACAATTGTTTCATAAGGGGAAAAATATATTTCCCCAAAATACTGGCAATTACTCCCTGGATCAATATCCACCCATCTATAGTTATCTAACATAACCCTTTAATACATTACATAGTTACATAGTATTTGAGTATTTGAATAAAGACTATTAGTCCATCAAGTCCAACCTTTTTAGATCTGTTCTGATCCTTTTAATATGTGGACTCTGTTAATAATTGTTAACTGACTCAGAGGAAGGCAAACAGAAAATAAAACATTGAAACTTTGCCAGTTGTCTCATAAGGGTAACAAGAAGCAAAACGCCTTCCGCATTTCTCCCTGGATCAATATTCCTTTGCTAGTTATCTAGGATAACCTTGAATGCCCTCTTTATTCAAAAATATATCTAATCCCTTTTTAAAGTGATCTATCAAATTTGCTGTCACCACCTCCTTTGGAAGATAATTCCACAGTTTAACCACCCTAACTGTGAAGAACACTTTTCTTTCTTTAAGGTGAAATCTTTTTTCCTCTAACCCCAAGGGATGTCCTCTTGTCAGTTGAAAATCTCTTGGTACAAAAAGTTAACTTGACAAAGCTTTATACTGACCCTGGATGTATTTAAATAAGGTAATCATATCTCCTTTTAGATGCCTTTTTTCTAGGGAAGATATGTTTAATTTGGTTAGTCTTTCTTCATAACTTAGCCCCTCCATCCCCCTTATTAGTTTTGTTGCCCTACTCTGTACTTTTTCCAGCTCTAAAATGTCCTTTTTATGAAGTGGTACCCAAAATTGTTCTCCATATTCCAAATGAGGATGTACTAGGGATTTGTACAGTGACAGAATTACATTTTAGAAAATACATTTTTAGGTTATACATTAGGTAAAAAAATAATTAAATTAAAAAAAAACTGGGAGCTATCAAGCTAGTATACCAGCCCATACTTCACAATATTTCAAATGGTCAAAGAGGGACACTTGCATTGTTGAACAATAGTATACAATAATATGTAGCATTGCCACCATTCCATACAATGTAGAAATTATGTATAAAATGAATAAACACATTAAATACATGCACAGTGCGCCATACAGACATATATTCTGTTCAACTGAAATGCCATACTTTTTATATGTCATTCTGTTTATTTTTTGTTTTCTGTAATTATTGTTTGATTTTAATGTATTTAGTTTATTTAATTGGGGGGTAGTGGTAGTGACTTTGGGAGTCCTTGCAGAAACCCACAGGAGGATAGGGACAATTAGGTCCACAAGGGCCCCTATGATAGTAGGTAGGGTGTCATGTGGGTCCATATTGTCCCCCATAGTAGGAGGGTATTTTTTAGGTATTATAGGGTCCATTAGGATCCCCATGGTCTTTGAATAGTATTAGTCCTCCTTGGTAACAAGTTAATTTCAGGTGTCATGGGTTCCCTATGATTTGCTTTAGATTAACATAGGGTCCATAAGAACTCCCTTGGTAAAGGCTTAATATTTGGTGCAATGGAGAAACATATGGACCCTCATGGTTATGTTTAGAGGCCCCATGGGGTTCAATAGAAACCCCCTGGAGCCAATGGTCCCCCCTCCTTGAAACATTGCAAGCGGTGGGGAGAAGGGGGTTGCAGGGAGATATAGGGCTCATAGGAGTTAGTGGGTATTGAGGGGGGACCCAGGGTATTCCTTGGCTCATAGGAGGTAGTAGCTCTTAATGATATAGAATCTGCGCAATCAAGCCATATATCAACACAAGGTATTAGCCACTTTATAGTGTCAAATTTAGCATTCCAGGCCTTTCTGAGAAATTTTTTCTGCACCCGGAGCCTTTATAAAAAGTTTTGGCAAACAGAGATACTTCCCGGTAAACTTCATCAAGAAAAGTGGCATGTGATACTGATTTTTAAAATAGTTATGGGGCCATCATTACAAGATATTGTGGACATTTGGAGCACTCAGGGGTTAGATTTATGTGTGTGATGTAATAGCTCAGTAATGTTTTATGAGTGAACTTCAATCAATGTTTTGCTTATGGGAGCCATGGAACAGAGGCCTAATTTTGCATAAAAAATAAAAAGCTAAAGGTTGTTTTCCTAAATGCATTTTGCCCATTATAAGTCTACCTTTTCAAAATACCATGTACAAAAAATGACCAATATATATATACTAGCGAATTGCCCGTCAAAAAATTACGGCAATGAAATTGTAAGTGAGCTAATGCTGTTTGGTGTATAATATCAAATAAATCTACTTTACCTATTTTGAAGTAATATATGCAGGAAGAATTCTGTTGAAGAGCTGACAATCTGTTTTGAGGTTGCTGCAGCATTAGTGGCGTGGAGCTGCTGTGTAAGCGTGGTGAATGTGTGCAGTGTAATAGTGTGCGTGCTCGAGACCAAACCGTTAGCGTAGCTGTGTACTTCCGCATTGTATAAGTTATTTTTCTAAAATGGCGGCTACTGTGTGGTATGCGTCTGTAGCGGAATATCCGTAGGTGTTTTGTGGTGTTTTGCGTGTTTGTGGTGGTGTTTTGCGTGTTTAGAGTGCTGCAGCCTCGTTTTCATTTTGTTTTATAAAGTTATCAGCCAGCAGTAACATTTAGGGGCCATGACTCCCTGACTCTGGGACTTGTGAAGCCTTGTATCACATCTAATAAAGTATACTATGGACAGAGACCTGAAAGTGGAACACACTGAGAGGAAAAGTAAAGTGTAACTACTATAGATACTGAACTGAGTGTTTATGGGGTCCCACTTCCCTTATGGAAGTCTCTTATGTGAAAAGGTTATAGGAGAGCTGTCAGAGGGAACAATTATATAAAGGAAATATAAATATTTAGAAGGGCAGCGCTGTGCTATCACTTCCTCTCCCTTACATAGGACGAATATAATCACCACACACAGTCCCAGTTTATCACACACATAGCAGGGCTCCCGGTGCATGGTGGGAAGTTCCCAGCATTATATGAAGGAATCTCACACACAGCATGGAGGCAACTGCATGGTGTTCAGGGTGACAGAGACACCATACATACCGCGGGAGCCCGTCTGTCTCCCCAACCTCCTCCGGTGTCCTCAGCTCATGCTCGGACAGCACCACTTCCTGATCCACTTACTCCTCCTCCTGCTACTGAATACGGAGAGCGGCAAGGGACAAACCAAGACCGCGAAGCACCGGAACAGGACTGGTATCCTAGCAACAGGAGGAGAGGGACATAGAGGCTGTACGGCAATCACCGGCAAAATACAAAACATTGCCAGCGCTCCAGCGTCGGGGCTACAGGTTAGATGGGTTGGGGCTACGGGTTAGATGTAGGGGTTACAGGTTAGATGTAGGGGTTAGTTGTAGCCGTTGCTCACGCTTGCGGGCTCACAGTTGCTGGCCAGGAGCGCCTTCGGCGCTCCTGGCCAGCAACTGCGGCCCTCGCTTTGCGAGCCCGCAAGCGTGAGCAACGGCTCGTATGCTCACAACTATATATGTGATATATATATATATATATATATATATATATACAACACCTTTAACACATTTTAGATAAAATGGTTAGGTATATAGCCACTATAAAGCACTAATATTCTGCACTTGATCTTTGTTTAGTTCTTGCAATCCCTCTAATTCAAGTCCAATTTGTCTGACTCTACTTGCCGTTATCAGAATTGAACTTGAACTAACTTGCACTCATCCACTATTGGATGTCGGTTAGGAATTCATTGAGAACTGATAATGAGTCCTTAGCATCCAGTGCTAAAGGCAAATTGAGCTGTCTGTCTTCTGTGTAGAAATGGAAACCTGTGTCTAACAATGCCACCCAGTGGTAGATTATACGCTGCATATAGCAGTAGACTGGATAGAGCCCACAGGCATTGTGACCTGCCAGTAGGGAAAGAACTGACCCAGCTGCCTATTATTCAGGAGCTCTACGAAAATCGCAGTTCACCTATAAATTCTAGAAGTATATCTATAACTACTTTTTGGTTAAATCCTCTAAATGAAAATCATTTTTTAATGTACTCTCTATTATTTACTACTTTATTGCCATGCCCTGAAAGCTAAACAGGACACCGCGATCTTGGCTCTATGTTCTCGTAGCATACCAGACAACATATTGATGACACTGTTATATGCTATGTGACCTACCGATGTCACTGAAATCTTACCATTTTATGTCTGTCTGTTTGTTTTTAATATGAATGTTCAGGAAAATAGGAACTTCAAAGTTAAATAAATATTTTATCTGAATAGATCACTTTATATATATACTTTATATACATACAGTAGACTCTCAGTTATCCGGCATCCATGGGCATTGGTAGATGCTGGATAAATGTCGTTTCTGGTTGCTTGAGAGTCACTATTAAAAGAGGCCTAGATTAGCCTTCCCTCAAACCAGACGGTGCCATCTAATGGCTCCTTCATGGTACTGCAGCTGTCAGTGCTGCGCTTACACAAATGAGATAGCTCCCCCTTCTCTTCTCTGATAGTCAAAACACACACACTCATTATTCAGCCCTGAGAAAGTGGTGTAAACAAATACAAAATGGATTCCTGTATTTATAAACAGAGTCTTCAAAAATTCAGTTTTTTTTTTTAAATTTAAAAATATACATATCAGTTATCCAGCACCCATAGGGATTGGTGAATGCTGGATAAATGTAGTTTATGGTTGCTTGGGGGCTCTATTAAAAGAGGCCTAGATTAGCTGTACATAGGATGTTCTGCTAAGTATTTTTGTCAGTGAGGGCTATTCTAGCAGCAGCAGCTTTCACTCCTCACTTACGTACAGGTATGTGCGGAATATGGGGAATGCAACGCCAACACTGCACTGGCCCAGTCACTCACTCATGCTTCCAGGTAACATTGAATTGCAGAGACATACAGTGGGTGAAATCTAGTTGCCTGTAAGCATTTTGTGGCATGACAACCTGGCTCCTGGCATTTGTTGAGCCCTGTAAATTTTTATTTTTATTGAAAGTACAGTATTCAATTTTTTTTTTCTGGTTGCTTGTGTTCTGGTTAACGGAGAGTCTACTGTGTGTGTGTGTATAAAAGGCGGGGACATGCAAATGAGAATACAATATACCTCACTCTTTTAATCCAAAAATAGCTTGAAACAGGCCTGTATATGAGTGATTATTGGTTTGTGTAAAATGCAACCCAGTGCTTTGCTTAAAAGCTGTATAATACGGCGGGCATATGCTTTAAGGGAGCAATGTATAAAATTGCTATTTTTGGATTAAAAGAGTGAGGTACATTGTATTCTCATTTGCATATCCCCGCCTTTTAGACATGCAAATGGGCTTATTAATGTATTATTGGTTTCTGTACTTTGTACAGTGGAGAGCTTTTCTCACTCTAGTGCTCACCATATACTAAATGATTGTTGTGGAATATATATATATATATATATATATATATATATATATATATATATATATATATATATATATATATATATACACACACACACATATATATACATATACATATATACATATACACATATACACACACACACAGTAAAGTATTAAGGACATATGCACATATATAGTTTGATTTTGTTCCCTATTCTTTTGTGTATTTTTTTTACTTATTATACAATTATATATATACAGGATTTCTCACAGTATCAACTAGATAGCAGTATGCTCTAGTTCTATGGCCCATTCCACTGGCCAGCAATGGGACAATTTCACCCCCACAACAACTTGGTTTCATATTAAAGAACACAAAATCTATACCTTGTGTTCTCCATTTTTCTCTCCAGTAAATAATTCCTGAGATATTCAGCATGGTTTGGATGGGATTCTTTATGCTAATGTGTAGCTCATTATGTTCATTTGTGGTCCAGAATGCTTGTTAAGGGTGTGGCGGGGGATCGAAATGCATAACAACTTTAGAGGGCATTTTTATTTTCACCATAGAGATATAGAAGCAACTGATAAGTATTTGGAAGCTGCTCATTGTACAAACAGAAAGCTGATTATCTTATGAATGATTCACTTTTGGAAACAAATGATTAGTATAATGTATGCTAACTTTTCATACACTTTAAGAATAATTTAAAAAAAAATGATTTTGGGTAACACAGTCTTTGTAAATGGCCCATGTAACTGAACAATGAACAACTTTCCCAGTGATTACACTTGTGAATGTTTTCTCTGTACTTCAACTCTTTAATAAAATAATTATTGGAGCAATCGTTATGTGAATATCAAGTTACATATATTAATGTCCAACATTACAATGTATATTTTCCGTAATGCCAAACTTCTTTCTTATAGATTGTCCCTTTGTCAATACAGCTTAGCATATTTTGCATCTTTGGTTGAAAATGTTTGGGGACCAATGAAGATAAGACTTTCACTTATAAGATTCCACAAATGTCTGAGAACTTGTGATAAAATATTTAACTTCGGTAATCGCTGCTTCAGCACCACTAACTAGACTTTTTAGACCTAAAAGCAAAGGACTAAATCAGTGTTTTTGAAGAAAAATACTTATAAAAAGTACTGAATATTGTCTATCTTGTTCCTATTGCTGCAGCCAGTAGTTTGTATAGTTTCCCTATAGGAACTATAGAAAATAAACACCTTGTCTCATATAGGTAAATAATCCAAAATGATTCTAGCACCTGGCAATCCGACTTCTCCTGATCCACGTTTTACTTCTGATCTGTTAATTTCTGTGTTGTGCACACCTTTTAGCAATCAGTTTTTAATTTTTTTAAAGCATTTGATGTTATATAAAATGTTTTAATTGGCTTTAGTTAATTAATCTATCCTCCTCAACATCATTTTTAGAAACAATTTACATTCACTTACTTTATTCCTCTATTCTCTCATGTAGGATGCCATCTTGTACACATGAGACCTGCAGTACTGCATTTTGTGAGCTAAGGATACTTCAATGTAGGAAGGGGATTCATACTAGCAGTGTCAAGCTGTTAGACAGCACAGCAAAATTTGATTACCCTTACATAAAGATGCTTTTCTTTACCAAACTCCCTTTTAACTAAACTCAAAGAATGATTGTTTATTTCTGAATTCCACTTACCACTGAAGTCCATTTGGAACATGTTCTATTTCTAAGAATAATTTGTTCTTTATGCATCAAACTGTTTTCTGTCCAAGATAAATATCTACCCTGTGTCCTAATTCCTTTATCTTGTACACCAATCTCCCATGTTGCACAGTATCAACAAATTTGCACAACTAGAATTGGCTAATGCTGTGTTGCCTTGATCCAGTTTCTACAAAGTTACTATTAGTTTCACAACTACTTAAATGACCACTGCACAATAAAAAATATATTTTTTAAATCTTTTAGCACAATTCAGCAGGATAAGGGTCATAAATCTAGTTATTAATTAAAGAGGGGTATTTACACTTCTGGAGAACTATTGTTGCAGTGAATTATACCAGATACCTGAGAGAATGGGAGTTGTCTTTATTTCAGTCTTATCCAATTCTCTTTATAATAATTCTCTGTTGTCTCATTCCCTACCCTTCTCGGTCCTTTCCCTATGCAAACCATCACAAACCATTGGCAGCTGCAGTGCCGCTGCCAACCACTAGATGGCGATGACGACTTTCCGATAGTGCTGTAAAATGTATATAATAAGGTGCACTGACAGAAGAGGCCTTGAGCTATAAGAGTGCCTGCACTGAACATAGCGATGGCCTCGCTGTCGATTTACCGCCGTTGAGTTGCGCCGCCGGAGGAGGGAATAATTTTTGCCTTCCCTCAAACCAGACAGCGCCATTTAGCAGCTACTTCATGCTACTGCAGCTGTCAGCGCTGCGCTTACGCAACGGGATATATCCCCTTCTCTTCTCTGATAGTCAAAACACACACCCTCATTATTCAACCCTGAGAAAGTGATGTAACAAACATAAATTGGATTCCTGTACTTATAAACAATCTTCAAAAATCAGATTTTCTTAAAAATGTAGGTATGCCCATGACTTAAACACAAACTATTTTTAGTTTCATACATACTTGACAAATAAGTTTATTTTTTCTTGAACTGCAATAGTTCTTTAACTACTAAGGTCTGTAATTCTCTAGTTGGATTCTGGTTCCTTTTTTTAACATAATGACTTCACAGTTTTCCACCAATCCCTTGGCACTTATCTTGTAAAATTGAAGTCTGAAGATATATGAAAGACTGGCTATGTCATAAAAAACATGGATAAGCCAAGTGTTTTGTTTAACCTCCCTTTATCAAATTGTGCTGTGACTCACATTTAATATATTGAAGGAATACCTTAAAGTGACCCTGTCACCCCCAAATCAAGCTTTTTTTAAAGCTGCTCCTAAAAAATTGAAAAGCTAGGTATATATTAGCCATTTGATTGTAAAAGTAAACATTCTTGAGATAAACAGCATTCTACATGCTATGTTATATAGTAATTGAGGTTGCAAAAAGTGTTTAGCACATCCAGTTCAACCTTTTTAGATCTCATCTGACCTTTGTAATATGTGGATTAATTGTTCATTGTTCATTGATCCAGAGGAAGGCAAAAGGCTAAAAGAACCCAATTGAAACTTTGGCAATTGTCTCAAAAGGGGAAACATTTAAATTCCTTCCTAACCCCAGATACTGGAAATCGGACTCCTCCATGGATCAATACTCCTCTAGATACCCAGGACAACCATGAATTCCCTTTTATTAAAAAATATATCCAATCCATTTTTAAAGTTATCTATTGAATCTGCTGTCACCACCTCCTTTTGTAGCTGATTCCACAGATTAACCACCCTTACTGTGAAGATCCCTTTTCTTTCTTTAAGGTGAAATATATTTACTTCTAATTTCAAGGGATGTCCTCTTGTCAGTTGAAAACTTCTTGGCACAAAAAGCTCACTTGAAAAAGCTTTATCCTGACCCTGGATGTATTTATATAAGGTAATTAGATGCCTTTTTACTAGAGAAAATACGTTTAATTTGGTTAGTCTTTCTTCATAACTTAGCCCCTCCATTCCCCTTATTAGTTTTGTTGCCCTTCGCTGTACTTTCTACCAGCTCTAAAATGTCCTGTTTGTGTAGTGGTGCCTAAAATTGCACTCCATATTCCAAATGAGGGCGTACTAGGGATTTGTATTGTGGCAGAATTATATTTGCTTCCCTTGCTTCTATACCCGTGTTTTTTGTTGTTGTTGTTGTTCAGTCCTTCGCTGTATCCGATTCTCAGTGATCAAGTGGACAAAGTACACCAGGCATATCTGTATTTCTGGTTGTGCTCCGTATGGTTTTCTTGGCCAGGATACTGGATTGGGTTGCCAGTTCTTTCTCCAGTAGATTGCAATTCGTCTGACCTCTCTGCTATGACCTGCCCATCATGGGTGACCCTACATGGTATAGCTCAAAGCTTCATTGAGGTACACAAACCGATTCACCACAACAAAGTAGCAATCCAGTAGGGGATACCCTTCTTAATACATGCTAATATTTTACTTGCCTTTGCAGTTGCTGCTTGGCATTGAGCACTGTTACCTAGGTGGTTGGTCTTTCAATATCTGATACCCCTAGATTTGCTCCATTCAGTCTAATCGCGCTTTTGCAAGCCTTGCTAGTTTCCTTCCCGTAAAGCAGTCTCTGTCTCCTCTTGTTTGTATACTATAAATGCCTGTATTTTACCCTGTATCTTGATCTTTAAATCATTGTTAAGTTACATTAGATGTGATTTACTCCTTTTACTTTTATTCCCACATGGTATATGGTGACCAGACATATTTCTCCCTGTTTAGGGCACAAGTGAGCTAAAAGAAGCAACCCTCTGAGTAGGTAACCAGACCTATAGAGAAAACCTACTTTAAATCATTGTTAAGCCACATTGGTACCATATTTTTCTGTGTATAAGACTATATTTTTTACCAAACTTTTTAAGTTTAAAATAGGGGGTCGTCTTATACACCAAAAAAGAGCCAGCAGCAAAACTGCAAGTGGCCACTAGATGGTGATGTCGCTGTTTGAACTGTGGAGCCATTACTGTAACTTAACAGAGTACTGCATTAACAATTTTTTGAGAACTAGCCCCATAAAAATGGCAGACAATTAAATAAGATTACCTAAATATATAGGTAAAGTTGTTCTAGTTTTGAATATTTAATAAAATATCAAAGTTGTTCTGTTTGGTGTTTAAAATATTTATTTCTTAATTTTGGGCAAAAAAAATAGGGTTATATAAATAGGTTATAACCATACAAATTAACGATCCAGTTATGGGATTCATCCCACTAGGTTTCAGTAATGCATATTAGGTCTCATTTCTCATTTGCTGCTAATAATTCTAACTCACCCATTTTCTTTGAAAAGCTTCTGGCATTAGCAAGCATACTAAGCAAAAAGAGTAGAGGTGCTCATTTGAGAAAAAAAATACCTAAGTATGTTTTCTCTATAGGTCTGGTTACCTTCTCAGAGGGTCACCTCTTTTAGCTCACTTGTGCCCTTCACAGTGAGAAATATCCTGTAGTATATCAGTCTGGTCTCACTCAAAAGAGTGATCAGGACCCAAAATACCAGACCTATAGAACAAACCTACCTAGGTGTTGTTCTCAGATGAGCACCTCTGATTTTTTTTTCTTTAGTATTCCCCACCTTATGGGTGATAGGGGAATCCAGACATGGACTCCTTACTCACAGTTACTTAGGGAGTCCAGCTAAGCATCACCATAGAGGCTAAAAAGTATGTCTGGAGTTTGCTGTTTCTTCTGTTCAGGGTAGAATTGCCTGGTATTTTAGGGCTGTATCACTATTTTGAGTAAGACCAGACTGATGACGCGGAGGCTGCACAGGCTCCCTGGGTCAGCCCGCAGCGTTGCGTGACCCAGCGGAGCCTGTAAGGCTGCATCAGCCAATCAGAAGCGTCGGGGGCAGGAGTCAGTTCGGCGGGGTCTCCGAGCAAAACAGACGGAGGTCTGAGGGCTCCTGCAATAAAGCATCAAAAAGTAGGAGGTTTAACACTGAGAATACCCTCTAGCTATAAAGCACATAAGGGGCAGTGTGAGAGTGCCTGTCAGTGTGTGTGTGTGTGTTGTTTCTGTGTTTTTTCCCTGTCCTTGCGGTCCGTTTGTCTGTCTTGGGGGGTTCTGTTGTGGCTTGGGGTATGGATGCCTTTAAGTTAGAGGCCTTGCTGGCTGATGTTAGGACCCGGGCCTTAAGCTAAGGGGTCAGGTGGGTGCAGGACAGGCTGGGCCCACCCATGCCTTCTGTAGGAGGCCCCCCTTACATTGGACAGGCTCAGCATGTGGTAGCTGGAGGCCTAGACAATAATGGGGGTGCCACTGGGCTATCCTCCCATCCCTATAGTGCAGTCAGTGAGATGAACAGCCAGGACAGCATGGTCCTGATCGACGACATGCCCGTAACTGCGGCGGTGGGTTGGCTGGCGCGCCGCACCAGAGCTAGGAAGACCACAAGCAGGTACAGTCCACTGCTATTCCCCCACACCCCCTTAAGACGACAGAGAGCTGAGACTGAGGGCATTACGGTTAGGCCACAGCAAAAAGTGACTAATCCTGACCCACAGGTAGAATTTGTAACGCCTCAAGCAGTGTCAAGGGTACTTGTACAGAGGCCCACAGAGCCCGCAGCGCTAGCCCATTCCAGCCACCCAAGCTTAGGTGACCATGACCAGTCCTCAGGGGAGGAACAGACGGTATGGGCACGGGCATGCAGGTCACGGAGAGCTAGTGACTGTTCCTCTTGCACCCACAGGTCCGGAAGACGATCAAGATCAAGGAGGAGGAGATCTTGCCGTTGCAGTTGCTCCTGCGGATCAGAGAGTGCACAGAGCCCGCGAAGGGCCAGACGGTCAGAATCCCCAGGGCGTCTGGAGAGAGACGCCCGTTGGCCATGTCTACTTCGAGGCTTCCGGAAGCAGGTGAGGTCCCGATGGTGGGAAGAGTAGAGGAGGCAGAAAAATACGAACTGCTACACACAAATAGGGGTTCCTTGGGTCCCTTAAGACCGTCTTAGCCACACACAAGATCGCGGTAAGCGAGCAGAAGATGGGTGCGTGGATAGGGGGCTTAGCCAGAGGTGCGTGAGCCGAGCAGTCCACCAGCGATGGGCGGGCCGGGCCCGCAAGCAAGCAGCACCAATGCAGTAGCCTCAGATGCAGCCATGAGACCAATTGTCTTGTGCGCATTGGACAACCTGGGGGCGCATCTTCCCCAGGAGGTAAAAGAAAAAATCTGGAGGAGGGAATTCGTGGAACTGTTCTCTCTTCTTCCCATGTCCAGACAGATGGACACGGGCGAGAGGGGACTGCGAGAAGGCGATGATCGGTGCAGGTCCTATAGGCGACTACCTAGGACTTTTGACACGTGGCTACAGGCCTTTTCAATCATGGCATGCGTGCTATGCGAACAACACCCTGAACAAGGCTCGGGTTTGTTTGTATACATATATGAGATACGCAACGCCCACAAAGTGTACGGGGGCACGGCATAGTGGCGGTACGACGAGGAGTTCCGCCAGTACCTGGCATCTAGGCCAGCGATGGCATGGAGCGATAAAGCGGTGGCATACTGGCTGAACATTATGACACCTATGCGCGTCATGCTGCCCTTTCGTGCCGGAGCTGGTGGGGTCAGGGGCCCCACCGCCACTGCAGGTTTCAAGACCTGTTTTGCCTACAACGAAGGGGTATGGAAATGGGCCACTAACTGCAGGTTCAAGCATGCGTGCTCCAGCTGCGGCGGCGCACACCTACTTGCTAGATGCACCAGGCAAAAGGAAGGGGGCAGAGCAGAGCCCTCTGCCAAAGGACAAGACGCCCATACGCCTCCCTGCCATGCTGCCATGGCTAAAACTCTACGGTAGAGTGGCGGGCAACGGTGCTGCGGCTCGCCTCCTGGAAGTGGGTTTCCAGGAAGGTTTTCGGATCCCATGCATAACAGATCTGCGGGGTTCCACAGCACCGAACTTGCGGTCGGTCCGAGAATTCCCTGGGGTAGCAGAGGCAAAGGTGCACAACGAGGTGCAGCTGGGGAGGATGGCAGGGCCATTCGTTTCCCCCCCCATCCAGGATCTTATCGTTTCTTCTTTAGGCGTTGTTCCCAAAAAAGAGATTGGAAAATTTAGGTTAATTCAGCATCTCTCCTACCCCAGAGGGAGGTCGGTTAACAATGGGATCGCAAAGGATCAATCAGCCGTATCCTATGAATCGTTTGACCGGGCCGCTGAAATGGTCAGGTTTGCCGGCACAGGGGCGCTCATGGCAAAAGTGGACAGGCGTACAGGCCTTGGCTTTGATAGACAGCAGGGGGGGATCGCAGTCTTGGGAGGCGTCTCTCACATGCTCTGTGGTGGGAGGTGAGTTGCCCGGCCCACTGGCCTAAGTGGGCGTGGCTCTACCTCACAGGGCGTGCTTAATATAAGCATTGAGGCTTTGGGCAGGGCCCAAGGCGTGAGGTCACTGTCCGTGGCCGGGCTCCTCCCCCTTGACGTTAATATGTTAATATGTATAATATATGCAGGTTTTCAAGCTTTGTTAAAATGGTTAATTTTTAATAAAGCTGTGGCCTGTGTCTCTCCTAAAAAATCGGTAGTGGTGTCAATCATTTTACACAAGCCTAAATGGATCATGCTTGGGTCATAATATACTACAGGATATTTCTCCCTGTAAAGGGCACAATTGAGCTAAAAGAGGCTGTGAAGTAGGTAACCAGACCTATAGAGCAAACCTACTTAGATGTTGTTCTTTCTCAGATGAGCACCTCTGATACTTTTTGTTCAGTTTTCTTCACCTTATGGGTAATATAGGCATCCAGACATGGACTCCTTGCTCACTGTACCTTAGGGAGTAAAGCTACTCCGCACTGACGAGACTCACAGAGGCCGGAAGATACATCTGGGGTTTGCTGTTTCTTCTATTCAGGGTAGAAATGCCTGGTATTTTGGGGCTGGATCACTCTTTTGAGAGAGACCAAACTCATATACTACAGGATGATTCTCCCTGTGATCTAAAAGAGTCTGCTCTGAGTAGGTAACCCAACATGTAAAACAAACCTACTTAGGTGTTGTTCATTCTCAGATGACCCATTACTACCACATATTAGCTTAACTCCCCCAGCCGTTCTACCATCGTATGCAAGTGAGCAGATTATGAATACTAATTAGCAGTTATGCTGATTGGGATTACAGTCAGCTTGTCTGTCTCTGTTTAGGTAAAACACTGCCCACATAATTTTTATAATGCAGTTAGATCCCCTCCATCCCACTTATCAGGCACACTGAGCCGCAAGTTAGCATACTGAGCTGTGTATTACCATAAAGGAGGCAGACAATTCACTCTGAATATCTCAGAAATGATTAATTCTAGAGAAAATGGCACTTTAAAATAAAACCAATTTCCTTTTGGGGTGACAGTTCCTTTAAAAAGATTTGCCATTTATTTATTTTCTGCAAATACATTATTCCATTTTATGCACAGCAGCCATGCTCTTAGTATACTGAATCCAAACTCCAGTTCCCATGAAACAACAAGCCAGGATTTCATGATATCCTTACCAGAAAACTAGAGAGTTGAAGAGTCACTGAAAGCATTGTTTCCTTTGTTATGTCTCAAAGTGGGTTTTTGATAATGTTTTCTTTTTTTTCAAATGAAGCTTTCAAAGCATAAAACATGGTTTAAATGTCTATCGATCTGGGGGCTTGCCACTGTCAACCAGTGAGCAGTAATATAGATGTATGAGTCACACTGTGCACTTCCTGTCAGTTTCAATGAAGTTTAGACGTTGAAGATGGCATTCAATGCCCCTCGAATAAGAGGCTCAATCAGTTTGACTGAACCACCTATAAATTGTAGGGATATTCTAGCAATGGAGTTGGGGGTCAAAATAGTAGTACTATTTACTACAAATAAAACCTTTTTATGGCCACTGTTCTATAGATATTTGTGGAATCATTAGTATTTATATACCGTAATTCACTAGTGGGTGACTGGCTGCTTGAAACAAAATTCAAGGTCAACTGGTTGACCATTCAGTTTCCTTTAACCAAAACAAATCATATTCACTCTACTTAATTCCAAGCCACTAGCACTCATACAATATAGAATCATGGTAAGACATGACAGAATCTTTAGTATTTAATGAAAGAGACAATTGGCTTCTCCATCACTTTATGGTAGTAGCAGTGAATGTTATATCAACAATGCCACCTTTTGGTGCAATGTAGGGGTTCTCTGGTGGTCCAGTGGTTAGGCCTTGGTGCTTCCACCACTGTCAACCTGGGTTTGATTTCAAGTCAGGGAACCAAGAGGTCACACCACCCTGAAGGTGAGCAGGGTTGGCCTGGTCAGTATTTGGGATGGGAGTGGATCAGCATGTCAATGAACATAAAGATGTTCTGGTGTGTTACAGTCCACAAGGTCACAGAGAGCCAGAAACAACTGAACAATGCAAAAAAAATGGGGGAATACCAAAGGATAAACACACTAGACATAATGTTAACACAGGTGCAGAAACTATCCACTCCCTTATGATCTGCCAGCTGGGAAAAATATGTCCCGGCTGAGCACTGTGCCATACAATAAACACATATTATTCAGGAACTCCCAGCTCACCACTGGGATTTTATAATAGAAGCAAGAAGTGCCCTTTGGATGTGTCTTAAATTACTGAATCCATTAGCTTAAGAAGATGAGCTTATTGTTCTATCATTGGGTTCCAGATCCCTTCAAATAACCATTTAAGTAAATGTTATACCTGTACTTGGACCAGAACCTTTACACTGACAACAGTATGATTCATGGCATTTTTAGGTTAAATGCTGCTTTATACATTTAGATTTGTGCAGTCCCTCCTTTCCATTTTATATACCTCAAACCTTATTTTTATTTGTATTTATGTATACATGGCATGTCAGAAAGCGTCACATACACTTACAGACAGAAGTATCATTGTATAAAGACATTTCTGTAAAAAACATAATTCACTGTACTGCACTGGCATCTTCAGGCAGACTGGAAACGGTCAGTCTACATCCCAATCGCAAAAAAAGGCAGTGCCAAAGAGTGCACCGATTATCAAACAATTGCACTAATTTCAAAAGCCAGCAAGGTAATGCTTAAGATTCTATAAACTCAACTCCAACAATATATGGACCAGGAACTTTATAACATACCTGGGCATCAATATCCCAAAGTCACTAAATCAAATATATGAGGTTAATTTCCCACGTCTATTCAAAAGAATAAGAGCAGACATAACCAACTGGTCCTCTCTTAATATTTCCTGGTTAGGGAGGATTAATGCAGTTAAAATGAATGTCATCCCCAAAATCCTATACCTATTCAGAACGATTCCGACACTGATTAATGTTAAGGAAATTAAATTAATACAAAAAACTCTGAATAACTTTACATGGCATTACAAAAAAAAACAGAATTAATAAAGCCACGCTGACCGCCCCAAAACAAAAAGGTGGGTTGGGGTTCCCAGATTTACTTAGATTTTACAGAGCTGCAAGATTAGCACAAATGACAACTACCCTGTTTGGGTGGAAATTGAGAGACATGTTTTGGGAGATCACCATCTAATCCTTTCCCAAATCTTGTGGTTGAGCCTACACCACAAATTACAACTTGATAAGCTGTCATCCTGTATAGACAACTCCATAAAGATCTGGCGAGAGAGTAACAGGAAATCCAATCTCTTGAAAGAAGATTCAGGATTGACACCCCTCTGGTCCCCACACAAAGACTATCGCTTTGACAGACTAACCCAAATGAGCTGGTGGATAGACAATAAACTAACGGTGGTAGCGGACATGTGGGATATAAATAGAGAATTCCCCTTACCAATTTCCGTTAACGCGATCAATGCACCCCCCAAAGAATGGCTCAATCTGATAGGGGTTAATGAGGTGCTCACACACACATATAAGTTAAATAGTCTTAGGGACAGATCGGTAACTGAACGATGCTTCCTCAACAACCCTGGGGGGAAAGGTAACATTTCCACCTTCTACAAAATACTCTCTGACACCAATACTCCCGCCAAACTCCCCTACCAAATAGCTTGGGAAACAGACTTACAGGTTACGTTAGAAGACAAGGAATGGAGTAAGATATTAAAACAAGCAAACAATGTCTCTCTCAACATAACACTTAAGGAGAACGCCTATAAAACAATAATGAGGTGGTACCTCACTCCGACTAGGCTGCATCGTGCAAATCCTGCATACCCCGCCAGGTGCCCTAGAGGGTGCCCCAATGAAGGCACCATGCTACACATGCTCTGGGAATGCCCCAAAATTCGCCAAACATGGGATTTTACCTATGACACCTTAGAAAAACTATGGGGGACACGTCTAGCGCAAAACCCAAGCGAAGCCCTACTGGGTCTTCCGATCAAGGGTCTTTCAAAAAATTAGCAGTTCTTGACCAGTCAGGTGTTTCTAGCAGCCAGATGTGTTATCGCAAAACACTGGAAAGCCACTTCTCCATCGAACACTGAGGTGAGGCAAAAAATAGGATTCATACAAAACATGAGCTCACTATCGTGCGAAAGTAGACGGGAAATACAGACGCTGGGCCTCCTGCTGGGACACCTGGACGCTGCGGGATCCTCTTGGAGGTTAATTCTATTTCTAAAACTCTCACTCATCTATTAGTAAAGGCACAAATTCTGCACAAAACGACACAAAGGGCCTCTAGGGTAGGACCCGTCTAGGTCATCAGGTACTGTTCCTAGGCTGGCCCAAGTTTGAATGTTACGAATGCTATGTTTTGAAATCTAGTTGTAAGGGAACTCTGAAACAAACTTCTCGACTGTTTGCAATTTGTATTACTTCAAACGTTATATGTTTATTCATGTTATGTTTTTTTCAATTTATAAACAAAATAAAGGAAAAAATTTAATTTAAAAAAAAATATATATGGACCAGGAACTACCAGATGTGCAAGCCAGGCTCCACAGAGGAAGAGGCACAAGAGATCAAATTGCCAAAGTCTGCTGGAGAATAGAGAAAGCAAGAGAGTTAAAAAAAAAACATTTACTTCAGCTTCATAGACTATTCTAAAGCCTTTGACTGTGTGGATCACAAACAAATGTGGCATGTCCTTAAAGAGATGGGCCACAACAACTATGGCCACATACTACTAGAAGCTATTTGGATTACACTGACATGATCTATGGGCCTCATTCAAATGCGATTTAGCCAATTGAATAAGGCTCTATATAAGCACATAGCATATTTTATTACAGAAGTTTTTAGTTAGTGATGACCTTGCTTTTGGATAGAAGTTCACTAACTAAAAACATCTGTAAAAAAAAAATGCTATGTGCTTATATAGAGCCCTATTCAATTGTCCAAATCACATTTGAATGAGGCCTTAACTCTTCTAGGAGTTATCACACCAGATAACTATATAATTTTATAGTTAAGAACTTTGGGTCTCATTCAATTGTGATTTGGCCAATTCAATAGGGCTCTATATAAGCACAGGGCATATTTTTTTACAGAAGTTTTTAGTTAGTGAACTTCTATCCAAAAGCAAGGTCTTCACTAACTAAAAACTTCTGTAAAAAAATATGCTATGTGATTATATAGAGCCCTATTCAATTGGCTAGATCACAATTTAATATGGCTGATAATATAGCTATGATTTAAAAGACCCTGTTGTTGTATCAATCAGTTGTGTCCCACTCACCGGGACCTCATGGGTGTAACATGCCAGGCACATCTTTATATGTCTCTGCCAAGAACCTTATGGATAGGCACAACCAAAGATACTGCAGTGGGTGATACTGCAGTATAAATTATTTTGTTTCCAAAAAGATGACAATTGCAATGTATAGCTCTTAATGCTCTGTAAAATATAGATTCTTTTTCTTTACCTTTAACCTGTGATCTTCAGGCTCACAAAATTACAACGCCAACACCACCACTAGATGTGGTTAGCTAGATGGAGACACATGTTCAAGGCCAAGGGGCTGACCCTGCTTCAACCTTACTAGCAGGTGGTGTCCCTCCATCTAATTTTTGTGGTGACGGCAGGATCTGGAAATGCCATTTGTGGTATATGGCCAATAGCAGGGTATTGCATACCAGCAATGGGCACATTATATGTTAGTGGAATTTGTGGTGAAATATTCAGTACTAGGAGGGAAATTGTCTGGCTCTTGTGTCATTCAGTACACAAATTATATTTAAGAGCTCCTAGATCACTTTCATGATTTTACAAGATAAGCTAGAAATACCAAGTGAGCGAAGTTCTCTGAGTTTAATAATGTTTCCATTATAGGACCACTGTACAATTAAAAAATGATATATTTTGAAAACTTTAAGTCTGACTAGATTTATTTTGATGCCTCTGCTGGAATCTGACATGATACTGGTGAGACTGTGAGAGATATGTGTTTACATTTCTGGAGGTCAGGTACTTTATTTATTGATGCAAGCTTGCATGCTTCTGAGTGGGAGAAGGAAGCTGGTGACAATTTCATGGAGACGCAAATATATAATAGATCCTTCTCACTTCTCTGTCTACGTTCCTACCCACCCTACATTCACTAATAAAAAACACACCCTCCTGCTCCAGCTTTGAGAAAGCGATGAAACAAAGACAATATGGAATCTTCTATATATAGACTTGCTTTGTTAGATACATTAAAAGCAACTTCAGTTTTTTATTGACAATCTTTTAAAGGACTACTCTACTGCACTTATAAATAAAGCTCATATGTTTCTTTGCTGGGCAAAGAATATTAAAAGCAGCACGTAGGTTAAAATAAATAAAAGTTAACATTTATGTTTTAGCTTTTAAATGATCTGTTTTCTTCTCATGCAAGCTGCTTATCTGCTCCTACATGACTATCTGCAGGGGTGTAGACAGCTCTGTCTGTGTTTTGGACTTTCATGGAGTTTGGAAGCAGGCTGGACTGATGGTCCTTGTCCTGCTCAATGCCATCATTAGCTCCATCCCACTGCCTACATAGACCCCCATCACTTTACGGAGCATGCTCAGTCTGATGCAGAACTTACACTAATTAGACTTTATTTTTAGTCCAGCACATGGAAAGAGCTGGAAACTCTCCATGATAGACACACATATGAGTAGATATGCAGCTGTTCTTGAGTAGAAAACACACAGTTTAAAAGCTAAACAAAAGTCAACTTTTATTTAGTTACATCTTTGACTATCAGAGGGCGTGGCCAGCTCAGGTTTTGCATCAGACTGAGCATGATCAGTAAAGAGGGAGGGCTATTAAGTTCCTGAGATATAAATTAGTATACTGAACAGCCTTTTAGCTCCAAAAACAATACTGTACACTGTTGAAGTGACAGTGTCACTTTAATTATGCATGGAGATTAAAGTCAGGCACTGAGTATTCTAGGTGAAAGAGGAAGCTTTCAGAATAGGAACACTGACTAAAATTTATAACAAAAGATAAAATATTTCTCAATACTTTGTTTGTGTTCCGAGTGCCTATCTCATGCAAGCCTATAGTTTTGTGGAATGGTGCAACTATATCTGCCCAGGTTTAAAAGGAAAATGGTAGGCGCACATAAATATTTGTAGGATGAACTTTTCCATAATTGTTATGCACTAAATTAAACGTCTCCCCCAACAATTTTGTGGGAATGGCCATATACGCCTGCAATTAATGCCCTAAAAAGAAGTATGCCTTGTAAAAATGTAAATTTGCTTGGTATAGTTGTCATTACTCTTTTTCAGAAAGGGTGGTAGTTAAAGTATTTTATCACTATAATCCTATATTTACAGTGTAAAGAATTAGAATTGATTACTGTGAAACGTTTTTAGAAAGTAAATACAAATAATGATTATGATACACAACAGAGGTGTCGTATGAGCTGTCATGTGTATTTCTCCTTCTCTGCCTATACCTGAGAGAGTACCTTGAACACAAAGAAGAAGTTAGCTTTATTATTCAACAAACAAAGTTTTGGTATCTGTTGGCACTGTAGATGGAAGGCTCATGCATTCCCAGTCTCCTCAGTGAGCTTTCCATGCCTCTTCACTCTCCCATGTTCTAGACAAGGGGTGCCCAAACTTTCTACTTGAGAGCCAACACTGAATTTGTTTTCTCACATGAAGGGCTGGTGTTCAAACAGAATTATGTAAACTAACTTCAGATGGAAATGGGCACAGCCACAATGTTTTTTTTTGGGTTGTTATGATTCTCCTATAAAAATTTGCCAAGACATTTATCATAAAGCAAGGGTAGTCAATTAATTTTTAAAAATCACCAATGTCCAAATGTTTTATTTAAGCATTTAGAAACTTTAGTTAATATATAAGATTTATTAATGTGATTGGGGTTCAGATTAAACAAGTGGAATGTTCTAATTTGGACCCAGGTCCACCTACTGACTACCCTGCAGTACAATGTTCAGTTTAGTACAGTTGGGGACACATACAATGCTATGGACACTGTCAGTTCTCTGACATTGTGTTCTAAACTTAGCCTTATCTTTCAGAGCAAGAATTCCCAAAGAAAAGGATAAATCTCATGTGTATTCCTCATCATCGATAGGAGACCTATTCATTTACACCTTCCCATAGATTATCTCTATGAAAAAGCATAGGGAAGGCACCCAAATGAATTTGTATCATATAATTAAGGGGGTCCACTTTTCCTATGTTATATACTCTTTTCCCTTTGACCCAAAAAGTATAAAATTTATTGATATAGTTACCTATAAGTGATTGTTTTATTTTTATTTATTTTTTTAAAGTTAAGGTCTCATTTTTAACCAAATGTAGTTCATGCCATCAAGCAGGATTTATCTTAAAGTTGGTATTGCGTACTTCACCCTTAAATATGTATTAACATAGATAAATATTTTAATAAGATTACTAATCAGAAAAAGTGTCTATTCAATTTTGTTTCCTTAATGTTTAGATTGTTAGATTGGTATTTAAAGCGAATTTAATTTGCAAAAAAAAATATTATTAAGAATAAAACAACTATTATTAGAGAAATAAATAACAGAATATATTTAAAATAAATATTTCATAAGATTACATTTTTTTTTAGAAACACAATTTAATAAATAAAGTAAATTTGTAATTTTGAAGTGAAGAGCTCCATTCCTTTTTTGTTTTAATTTTTGCTGAAGGAAAACCCTACCGCTAAGGTTTTGCTTGCAAAGCTTCATTGGACACAAATTAGACTTGTTTATTTCTGCTATGTTGAAAAAAATAGTTTTTGGCTAAACTAGACGAAAAAGGTGGCCCAGGTTGAGAAAAAGCAAATGCATTTAATGTGAACAAAATATTTGCATTATATATCTATATATTGCTTATATGGCTTTTCACAATAATAATAATAATAGGTATATTGATTTAAATTTATGTATGTACAGTGTAGAAGTATGTGTGTAACGTGTATAGCAATGTAATGAGTTTGTATAAATATATTTATATATATTAATATTTGCATGGCCACTGGAAGTGGATGGTGTGTATATATAATGTTATTGAGCTTTTGTTCAGCATGTGCGTACTTCTATTCCTCTATGTACAGTACGTGTATCTGTATATGTCAGGGGGGCTCGGCTGTTGCATCAGCTGAGATCAGGTGTCATTAAACAGCTGTGTCTGGAGAATATTAAAGCCCTGAAGGGTATCACACCACTAACTCCTTTACTTCCAAAGATGTGCAAAGTATTGAACCAAATAACCTCTTCCCTGCCAGACAGCATTATACCAATAGTACTCTGCATTCTCTGCAGAGCTTTATATGACTAACATTTGCATTGTACAAAATAAATACTGTAATGACTTATGACACATAGCAGTTATATATAGATACATTCTCACATATACAATAATACACTTCTAAAAACACACATATAATAAATGGGTCAGATGTGTTAAATGGTTAAGTGTTGGAGATATTTTGGAGACCCTATAAAATTTCTATCTTATCCTATGGTGCATACTGTATGTGCTAAGATATGGCATCTTAAGGAACTCTCCAACACTTATTTATGGTCCAATATAATGCATCAATACGCAGTTCATTTTAAATCATTGAGAGAAAGACACATTTTTGAAATTTTGCTTCTTTCTTCAAATTTATTACGTAAATAAATTATGTTTTAACAACCCATTTATTAGAAATTGTTTAAAAATAAAACATACATTGATTAACATTTTTAAAAAACATACACATTCCACATTATTTATAATTCATTCTAGACATTTAACATATGATTCCTTAAGAATATAGTAGATGTGTTTTTTAATATTTCTATTACATTTGCCATGGACACAACTTGTGTAGATATTGTTATAGGAGAAAAAAAAAGGTACTATTAATATTTTAGCAGTTGGTCTCTTGGTTTTTAATATTGTTGATAATTTTACCTAACATTTATTTCATAAAATATACTCATAAGGAGTATGTTCACAAAGAGTATGTTGGTAATGACAGATATGATCAATAGGAAAATAAAGAAGTGTTTATTTCTGTGCATATAATAAATTAATTTATCTGAATCTTTACTAAATAAAGTGCTTTGAGTGCAATTCTATCAATAATTGGTTATTGAAAGGGTTGCACTCTCAGCACTTTATTTAGTAAAGATTCAGATAAATTAATTTATTTATTAAAAGTTCTGTAACTCACACCTAGTAACAAATCACCTAGAAGCAACAATTAACATTTTTTTTGACTTTCCTTCAGATATATCTAGGTATCTTCTTTCAAAATAGAGTATTTATTTAAAAAAATATAAGTCAAATCAATACACAGTTACAACAAGCACACTTTTACCTATACAATTTTATTTATATATATATATATATATATATATATATATATATATATATATACATAGTTACATAGGGCCTCATTCAATTGCAATTTGGCCAATTGAATAGCGCTCTAAATAAGCAAATAACATATATATTTTTAAGAAGTTTTTAGTTAGTGAAAACCTTGCTTTTGGGTAGATGCTTACTAACTAAAAACTTCTTAAAAATATATATGTTATGTGCTTATTTAGAGTACTATTCAATTGGCCAAATTGCAATTGAATGAGGCCCATAGTATTTAAGGTTGAAAAAATACTTTCAGTCCATCAAGTTCAGACTTTTAAGATCTCCTCTGATCTGCAATATGCGGATTAACTATTAATTAATTAGTTGTTATCCATGATAACCCTGAATTCCCTTTTTAATTAGAAATAAATGTAGTCCCCTTTTAAAGTTATCTATCGAATCCGCTGTCACCACCTCCTCTGGTAGAGAATTCCACAGATTAACCACCCTTACTGTGTAGAACCCTTTTCTTTCTTTGAGGTTGAATCTTTTTACTTCTAACCTCAAGGGATGTCCTCTTGTCAGCTGAAAACTTCTTATATATATATATATATATATATATATATATATATATATATATATATATATATATATATATATATATATAATTGTGTGTGTGAAGAATGAGAAAATATTTGAGAATTGCAATATGTGTATATTTGGCGGCACATACCTCTGTGACATGATTTTGAAGGCATCCGGCAGATAGCACTGCACATTCTCCATTTGAAAGGGATCCGCATCGCAGATCTTGTCATCTGTACGTCCATAATTAGCATTCTCCACCATGATGACATCACTGCCCGGACACCGTAGCTCGATTGGATACCCTTCACATGCCAGCTCTCGACGCATCAGCCCAAATGGAAGAGCGGCTCTGCTCAGGCCTGCAGGAAAATAACATCCAGTTATTTATGAAATATTCCACTGGACACTACAAAGCTCAATTCTAGCAATAGTCATTATCAGAAAATGTCCCATCTTCAGAATCTGGGCTAATAGACTTGCAGCCTTATTAAATTGAGATTCAGTAAATTTAAGAGGGCTCTATTTAAGCACATAGCATATTTTATTTACAGAAGTTTTTAGTTAGTGAACTTCTATCCAAAAGCAAGGTCTTCACTAACTAAAAACTTCTGTAAATAAAATATGCTGTGTGCTTAAATAGAGCCCTTTTAAATTTACCGAATGGCAATTTAATAAGGCTGTAGGGACCAGAATCTGACAACTGCCATTTTGAACCAACATTAACCTACAAAAAATGTTAGAATGATAAACGGTTTCAGTTTATAAACAACATACAAGTCCTCAACAAGCTTCATATTACATGTAATCATTTAGTTTGACATAATGAAAAAAAGTTGAAATACATCTATGCAATGGAAAGTTGATAACAAAAATAAAGAGTGATATATTATGTTTGATAAAAATAAGTCAGAATGTAAATGTGGGTGTAAATATATGTATGATATAGGGTTCCATGAAGAATTGTAACCACTCTTCTGCCATAGGAAATTTTTTGAAGAATCCTATGAGGAGATTGCAGTGGCTGGGAGGGCACATGGAGCATGAAGTTCATCTGGTTTACTTGGCGGTGATCACAAACTGAATTACCGGTCTGTGTACGTATGATATTGTGCAATCCTTACTGAGATGCAAAAAGATGATGGAGTAAGTAAATCTACTGAATAACTTTTTAAAAGAAAGTATACAAAGGAAATAATCACACTGATTATCATTTAACCTTGCACACAATTCTATTTTATGGGGTATGAACAACCATGAGAAACTGGATGGTGGTGTCTGTTGTCATGTGACAATCCCACTCTGTATGCAATAGCCCTTTATATTTTGGTATAGCATGAAAGGTTGATCCAGTAGAATTCAGCCTAAAATATGTAGTTATTTTATTTATTTAATAATCATGTCTGCTGGCCATATCTATGAATCTCTTTAAAAGGTTTTTCTTTGCGTGTCCTTTTAATATACTCCTCATCTTACCTTTAAGGTAAATGTTGTACATATATCAGTGAGAAAAACAAAGTTGCAGCCAGGCCTGCATGAACCCACCAAGGAGTTTCCACATTAAGTTCTCTCCAACACAAAGAAAGCACAGGAGACTCTGTGCCCCTGTAGTGGTGACAGAAACATCTGGTGCAGAAAAGCCACCACATCCCTGAATGTTAATGCTCTTGCATTGTTTTAAAGTGATATACACATATAAAAACTGAAGGGAGCAAATAGTGAATCACTGCAATCCCAAAGGCAGAAAATGTTTTCCAAACTACTATATTTTTTGAGAAAATGCAGTACTTTAATATTATATCCCATACAATCATTCAATACAATCAGATGTGGCTCACCTTTTTGTTGTATCTTTCTAGACTTTAATACCTAACACTGAAGCTATAAAAATGGACATTCTGATTTATTCAATGACATTTTATGATACTAACCCATGTCTTGCTCAAGTTATGAGCACCTTGGGAAGGCTGTTCTCTGTTATTCCGTTAATGATAATCAATGCCTGGTTTTACAATGAGACTACTAACTAAGATGTTTTATTAATTTCACTTCAGTTATGCTTAATTGGTGATTTGCTTTGGGTTCCTGTTATCATCTGTTTTTTGCATAACTTAGTCACCTGAAGTCTCATCATCTTATAAATATGTGAAAGTACTCACTCCAAATTTAATATTATCTAAATTTTCCTTTCAAAGCACAAATAGTACTAGAAATACTGTTTTTAGCAAGCAATAATGTGGAAAGTTATGTTTTTGTATTTGTATGTATATACATACAGTTGTGTATCTGAATGTTGAGTTACATAGAAAAAGGCTTTCAGTCCATCAAGTTCAACCTTTTAAGATCTCCTCTGTTCTGCAATATGCTAATTAGTTATTAATTAATTAGTTGTTAATTAATTATTAATCAATTATTTAATTATTTATGTTTTATTAAAAATGTTTTAATTATTATTAAATCCAGAGGAAGGCAAACAGAAAAAAAAAACAAGTGAAACTTAGCCAATCGTTTCAAAGGGAAAAAAATAAATTAATTTCTTCCTGACCCCAGATACTGGTGATCGGATTTCTCCCTGGATCAATACTCTCTCTCTAATTATTCATGATAACCCTGAATTCCCTTTTTAATTAGACATAAATCCAGTCCACATTTAAAGTTATCTATCAAATCCGCTGTCGCCACCGCCTCTGGTAGAGAATTACAATTACAGATCTTTCTTTAAGGTGGAATCTTGTTTGTTCTAACCTCAAGGGATGTCCTATTGTCAGTTGAAAACCTCTTGGCACAAAAAGCTCCCTTGACAAATCTTTATACTGACCCTGGATGTATTTATTTAAGGTAAATATATATCCTCTTAGACGCCTTTTTTCTAGAGAAAATACGTTTAATTTGGTTAGTCTTTCTTTATAACTTAGCCCCTCCATTCCCCTTATTCGTTTTGTTGCCCTCCTTTGTACCTCTTCAAGCTCTAAAATGTCCTTTTTTTGAAGTGGTGCCCAAAATTGTACTCCATATTCCAAATGAGGGCATACTAGAGATTTGTATAGTGGCAGAATTATATTTGCTTCCCTGGCTTCTATACCCTTCTTAATACATGCTAATATTGTATTTGCCTTTGCAGCTGCTGCTTGGCTTTGAGCACTGTTACCTAGGTGGTTGTCCACAAGCACTCCCAAATCCCTTTCAATATCTGATACACCTAGATTTGCTCCATTAAGATTATAAATTGCATGGCTATTTTTCCTTCCCAGATGCATAACTTTACACTTAATCGTATTAAATCTCATCTGCCATTTAGATGCCCATTTCTCAATTTTATGTAAATCCATTTGGAGGGAAAGCACATCATTATCTGATTTAATTACCTTGCACAACTTCGTGTCATCAGCGAAAATGGAGACACTACTTTCCACTCATTCAAAAATATGTTAAAAAGGAGAGGACCTAATACTGAACTTTGAGGAACCCCACTTACCACATTAGTCCAATCGGAGTATGTTCTATTTACAACAAACCTTTGCTTCCTGTCTTTTTGCCAGCTCTCAATCCATGAGCAGATATTTACTGCAATTCCTGTATCTCTTAGTTTGACCAATAGTCTCCCATGTGGCACTATATCAAAAGCATTTGCAAAATCCAAAAAAACTACACCCACTGAGTTGCCTTGATCCACGTTCCTATTAACCTCCTCATAGAAACTAATGAGATTTGTTTGACATGACCTATCCCTCATAAATCCATGTTGACTCCTACTTTATAATCCTGTTCAAATAGACATATTCGTGTACATTATCCCTTATTAACACTTCTAAAAGCTTCCCCACTACAGAAATGAGGCTCACTAATCTATAATTTCCCGGATTTGCACTTGCTCCCTTTTCAAATATAGGTATCACATCAGCTTTTCTCTAGTCATCTGGTAGAGACCCTGTGTTGAGTGAATCTTGAAAAATGTAATATAATGGTTTGGCTATTACAGAACCCAGTTCCCTCAGTACCCTTGGATGTATTCCATCAGGACCTGGGGCTTTATTAACATTTATTTTTACCAACCTCTTTTAAATTACTTCCTGCATTAACCAATTGTTTGGCAAAGGTTGTGTAGCCCCATTATGTTGCAGTGTCCCAACCACTGGTACCTCCCTTGTGTATACCGAAGAAAATAACCTATTTAGCTCATCTGCCTTTTCCTGGTCACTAATTTTCAGATAGCCTGTGTCACCTTGTAATGTTCCTATAGCTTCCTTCCTGGTCTTCTTTCCATTAATATACTTAAAAAATATTTAGGGTTAGTCTTACTCTCTTTTGCAATTAATTTTTCATTTTCTATTTTAGCCAGTCTAATAGCCCTTTTGCAAGCCTTGTTGATTTCCTTGTACTCCCGTAAAGCAGTCTCTGTCCCCTCTTGTTTGTATAATTTAAATGCCTGTTTTTTACTCCGTATCTTGATCTTTAAATTATTGTTAAGCCACATTGGATGGGATTTACTCCTTTTACTTTTATTCCCAGATGGAATATGCAGATGCGTGTGTATATTTAGTAAGGATTTAAATGTTGTCCATTTATGTTCAGTGTTTTTACCTATCAGCTCTCTGTCCCAGTCTATATTTTGTATTGCTGCCCTTTGACCGTTAAAATCCGCCCTTTTAAATGTAAGAGTTTTTGTTGGCCCCTTAAAATGTTGTTTTTATTAATTCAATCTCAAATGAGACTGTGTTGTGATCACTGTTTCCCAATGGTTGCCCTATTCCAACATTTGATACTATATCAATCTTATTTGTGATGACTAAATCTAAGATAGCTTTATTCCTTGTAGGCTCTTGTATAAACTGGGCCAGATAATGATCCCTGAGTGTACTCAAGAACCTGCTCCCCTTAGCTGAACTACTGGTCTCATTTATCCACTTTAGTTCAGCGTAATTAAAATCTCCCATTATTAGAACTTGTCCATGCTTAGCTGCATTTCCAATCTGTAACAATAATTGTATTTCCAAGCAGCTATATTTGGGGGTTTGTAGCATACTCCTACTAATATTATTTTGGAATTTGCTGCCCCGCTATTTAACTCTACCCACAAACATTCAAGTTTATCACTAGTTCTGACATAAATATCTTCTCTGACTATAGGCTTAAATTCAGGCTTAACATACAGATATTCCCAAAACGCCAGCAAGGCCATGGCCTACAGAAAATGCAGTGGAACAAACAAAACCATCATCAGTTCAATGGCTGGTGTGCTTCCATCCTCATATCTTCCATTTCTATGCATCTTTTCCATTTGTTTGTCTCCTTGTTTTTCTTACAGACCTGCATTTCACTGCTCGCCTTTTGCCTCTTCATCTTAATTTTACTTTTTCTGTTTTCTCCTCCATTCCACCTGATCACCATAGAATAAAGTGATAATAAATGGGCCAAATAATGGGCCAGCCAATGCAACCGGAAGGATTCTTACAATTGTCCACTTAGTTACTCTCTCATCAACACTTAATTCCATTTTTCCAATAGGTCACTTCGCCAGTATATAAATCTTAGCACAGGCTCCATATTACACATCCCTGCTCGTTTTTGCTGCTTCTGTAATAATCTATTTCTAAACATGTACCATTTCAAAATTGTCCTCCATGAATAGAACCCCAACGTTGCTTACAGCAATATATCTCCTGAAAACATTTCAGCACCACATTTATATTTATCAAAAGTATTTTAATTCATTGTACAAAAAATATTTAAGAAACTATAAAGACTAGTTTATTTCCCCAAATTGCAGGAGATATAGATTTTCTAACATCAGTTTGCTGGGATTTAAAGCCTTTAATCATATATCATCTCCTCTAGGTTTTTTTTAGCCAGTGCATAAAAACGTCAATTTATGGATTGATACTACAACCTTAAAGCAATAGTGCCCTTTATTTGATTTTGTTCTTTTTGTTGTGCTTTGAACTAGTGAGAATTCATGTTATTTGTCTGCCCAGGAAGACCTGCATTCCTAAGTAGAATTTGATGGTACATCAGAGATTCTTGGCAGCTCCCAAACTGATTTATAGCTCAGATGTTATGTGATATTTTAGCTTTCTTTAGCATTATTCTTATTTTCCCTGCTGTATTAATTGCCTAATACTTCTATCCTCCAAACCATAGGCATGCCCTTTTCTTTACTTATTTTGTTACCGTGATAAAATAAATTCTGTATTATGAAATAAAAATTTATTTTCCTGTTTTATTTTTCTACATGCCTACATTTTTTTTTTAATACTAGTACTGAAACTAGGAAAACGTTCATAAAAAGAACGTACTGACAGCAAACATAAGATTAATCCCATTGGAGAACCTGAAAACTAACTGATAAAGAACAGTCTTTACTTTGACCCTTGATATTACTTACTGTACATATTTTAGTAGCTGCACACATATCAGGAGCCATAACAGGAAGAGAGGAACTATAGCAAATGAATACAATTATTGGCCAAGGCTATCATAATGCTGCTGGGACAGCTTATAGGAAGCAGTTACCATCATGATAAAGAAAACCTTTACAATTATGGTCTTTTCATGAAAAAATCATTTTTAGAGCATTGATTCTCTGATACCTTATACCAAGGGAAGTCTATATGCAGATCTGAGTCTAAATCAGGATCTCAGGTTCCTTTATTTTTAACCTCATTTTCAATTTTATATTTATTTATCTTAACTGAAATCACCATATGCTTAAATAAGGTACCAGTTATATTTAATTATTCTTCTCTTTCCTAAAATCCCTCCCTGTGTCATAATGAATGCCATTATATTAAAATATTAGTATCTGTGTCCATATAAATCTATGTACTCCAGACCTTGACTTCATCTTCATCAACACATCCTGACCTTGGCAAATGTTGTACAAAAATAATTCAACACCCTTCTTCATGCTTTATGATAAGTAGAAAAAATCAGAACTACTCCCAGGGCACAAGTTCACCTGAAAACGAAGGAAAATACAATTTGCACAACACAGAATATAGATACTGCTCTTGCCCCAATTTCATGAGTGCTCTGTGTAACATAAGCAAGCAGATCTACCAAGAAATGTTAGCTAAGTAAATGACCATCCCTACGTCAAAAAACTCTCAAACCAAATATCTTGCTTCCATAAAAGCTCCAGAGCATTGAATGCCTGTTCTCAGCTAAGTACTTCTACATCTCCCACATAACCAGGATTATCGCTGTTGAAATTCATCTGTGCATTAATATTCCAAAATGCATAATGCTTAATAAGATCAATTGTTTTGTTACAGGAATTTCTAAAATACATTCTGCAGTGAATATGATGACTGATATGTCAATTAGTTACAATGCATTTTTGTGTCACTGAAGTGTTAACTCCCAATATAAAGTTTATGTTTATATTTTAATTTCCTATAGCCCTGTGTTCTTTATTTATGAATATTGTAGTTGATATTGTAGATCTGTAAACCTTCACCACTTCCTGGAGTAGCCACTGGAGCTAAATAGAAACATCATACTCAGTTTACCATTTCCGTCTGAATCTTTAAAAGGCCACTTAATTTAGTACAAGTTGGAGCACACCACTGTAAGGATATACTAAAAGAATGTTTACATTATTTCTGAATATCTTAAATATGTGCATTTTTCACTGTGAAATGATTAATTAAATCTCTGTTTTCATGTGTCACTGGAAAGCCCCCAGACAGACCCACAGCTGCACCTCAGTGTAGTGAGCATAAGGAAAAAAGAGTTAACCCTTCACAAATTAATCTGTGCAGAGAAAGGAATGCTGGAAACACCTAAAAAGATTACTTGTGGGTTAACTGCTTGCTTTTAAGTACATTACAATACATTGTAGGGCCACTTTAGTCATTAAAGGAATATGAAAGTTTCCCTGTTTTTAATATTAAAATTACCTAGTGTATGTTTGCTTATCTAAACATCATTTTATTAACGAGTGCTTAAATGCTTTTTTTTCACTCACTCAAACCTTCCAAACAATCACAGCAAACATCTGCCCCTAGCAGCTAATACAAAGTGGCTATTACATTTAATGCCAATAGAAACAATGTGCCACATTCAATTCCAAGCCCGTAACTGGCTCACCGACGGCCACATGTCTGCGATTGAGTTGTGGGCTCCCATTCCAGTTCGTTCTCTGATTGAGCACCTCTGTTTTGCTTTTTTGTTCACGCCATTGCTTCAACTCACTTCACCTAGGATCTATGAATCAGTTTCTGTTGCGGCCATGACACCCTGCCCTGTCCACCCTTCAGTAACCTTTCAAATGTGCATTGAGTTTATAGACGGAGCAGGAAAAAAATTCCACCTATGTGTAAAGTGCGCTCACTATAAAGCAGAGCTTCCTCTTTGTTGCACATCATTTAATGGAACTGAAACAAAACTTGCAAATTAATAAGTAATTGATGTGCTGAGTTGCTTTAGTACACTGCACTCGGCTCCAAATATCTGGCTAAATTTGGAATGTGTATTAGGTGTATGGCGGCAGCGTGCCCTGATCATATGATGAAGCATTGTAATATCAGATGTCATCACATCAGCATGTAAGAATAGATTAGTTTGGCCATAGTAAGCATAGGGTCAGTAACATTTCTGTGTTTTTAAATATAGTTGCAGGCTGTTTTTAAAGCAAAATAATTATTATTGAATGTGTTATGCTGTCAGAATGGTAGAGCCCGCATCTGCATAATTACATATAAAATATTTTTTTAATATTCTAAAAGCATGTTTTTAATTGTAGTTTCTTTAAACTAGTAAACTTTAAAATATGACCACAGTGGACGATTAATACATGAGCAATAGAAGGTAACCAGCTAGTCCCCATGAGTAACAGAAGGTAACCAGCAAGTCAACCTGAGCAATGCAAGGTAACCAGCAGTTGGAATTTCTTGGGCAACATGTTTTCTGTATTTTTCTGTGGCTATTTAGAACAGACATTGACTTGAATCAGTGAGAATAGAGGTGGGATTATGATATTTTCTTTGTCAGTTTGTTTAAATAATTCATATACAACATTCTAGTATCATAACATGGAGCACAGTTTAGCTGGGCCTAGCATGGAGGGTGGAACTAGGGCTAGTGAGGCTGTCCATGGGGGTAGCTGGGTTACAGTTAGAAGGGAAAGCAGGGGAAACAGGAGCAGGAGGCATGCCAATACTGAGTTGGCAAACACCAACCGATTTGCCAGATTGAGTGAAACTGTTGGGGATGTCCATTCAGGAATGGCAATGCCAGATAGAGCTGTTCCCTCTAACAGCCGGGAGAACAGTTCTACTGGAGGAGTGGGAGGGCAGTTTATGCAGAGCAACAGACAGGTTTTGGTGCTAGGGGATTCTATTATTAGGAATGTAGACAGGGTGATTTGTCACCCAGATCCCAGCAATCGAACAGTTTGCTGTCTCCCGGGTGCTTGGGTTCGGCATGTTGTGGATCAAGTAGATGAATTATTGGAAGGGTCTGGAAATGAACCAGCAGTCTTGGTACATATTGGTACCAATGACAAAGTTATGGGAAGATGGAGTGTCCTAAAGAATGATTTTAGAGAATTAGGGAGTAAGCTTAAGGGAAAGATCTCCAAGGTAGTATTTTCTGAGATACTGCCAGTGCCGCGTGCTAGTCCAGGGAGACAGAAGGAGCTTAGGGAGGTTAATGCATGGCTAAAGATGTGGTGCACTAAGAAGGGGTTTGGGTTTTTAGAGCACTGGGCTGACTTCTCACTTGGGTACAATCTCTATAGCAGGGATGGATTGCACCTTAGTGATGAGGGAGCTTTTGTGCTAGGGGAAAGGATGGTATACTGGCTGGGGGAGTTTTAAACTAATAGGTGGGGGGGGAGGGACTAGATAGAAGTAATGGGGTAGAAAGTGTAGAGGGGATAAGGGATGAATTAACTACTCATGAGGGAGGAGATAGGGAGGGTTTGTATAGTCAATAGGGAGGTATTACTATGTAATTCATGTACAGAGGCAGGCACCTCAAAACTACAAACTCATAACATAGTATGTATGCTTACTAATGCCAAAAGCTTGCCAGGAAAAATGGGAGAGCTAGAATTATTGGCAATTAACGAAAAATGGGATTTAATAGGCATTACCGAGACATGGTGGGATGAATCTCATGACTGGATGGTTATAACCTATTTAGGAAAGATAGGGGCAGTGGTAAAAGGGGAGGAGGGATTTGTCTGCATGTTTAGCCTGAATTTAAGCCTATAGTCAGAGAAGATATTTATGCTGGAACTAGCAGTAATGTTGAATGTTTGTGGGTAGAGTTAAATAGCGAAGCAGCAAATTCCAAAATAATATTGGTTGGAGTATGCTATAAACCCCCAAATATAATTGAAAGTGAGGAAATACAATTATTGTTAGAGATTGGAAATAAAGCTAAGCATGGGCAAGTTCTAATAATGGGAGATTTTAACGACCCTGATATAAATTGGATGAATAAGACCAGCAGTATGGGCAAAGGGAGCAGGTTCTTGAGTTTACTCAGGGATCATTATCTGTCCCAGGTTTTACAAGAGCCTACTAGAAATGAGGCAATCTTGGATTTAGTCATCACAAATAATATTGATATGGTATCAAATGTTGGAATAGGGCAACCTTTGGGAAACAGTGATCACAACACAGTCTCATTTAAGAATGAATTAAAACAACAAAACTATAAAGGGCCAATAAAAACTCTTAATTTTAAAAGGGCAGATCTTAACGGTCTAAGGGCAGCGATACAAAGTATTGACTGGGACAGAGAACTGGCAGGTAAAAATACTGAACATAAATGGACATTTAAATCTGTACTAAATATACATACACATCAGCATATACCATGTGGGAATAAAAGTAAAAGGAGTAAAATACATCCAACGTGGCTTAACAATGATTTAAAGATCAAGATACGGAGTTAAAAACAGGCATTTAAATTATACAAAAACGAGGGGACAGAGTCTGCTTTACGAGAGTACAAGGAAATCAACAAGGCTTGCAAAACGGCTATTAGACTGGCTAAAATAGAAAATTAAGAATTAGTTGCAAAAGAAAGTAAGACTAACCCTAAAATATTTTTTAAGTAGGTGAGGAAGGAAGCTATAGGAGCATTACAATGTGAAACAGGCCATCTGAAAATTAGTGACCAGGAAAAGGCAGATGAGCTAAATAGGTTCTTTTCTTCTGTATAGTGACCAGTGGTTGGGTCACTGCACCATAATGGGGCTATACTACCTTCACCAAATAACTGGTTGACGCAGGAAAAAAAACAAAAGAGATTGGAGTAAATAAATGTCAATAAAGCCCCGGGTTCTGATGGATTACATCCAAGGGTACTGAGGGAACTGGGTTCTGTAATAGCCAAACCATTATATATAATTTTTCAAGATTCACTCAACACTGGGTCACTACCAGATGACTGGAGAAAAGCGGAGGTGATACCTATATTTAAGAAGGGGGCAAGAGCAAATCTGGAGAATTATAGACCTGTAAGCCTCACTTCTGTAGTGGGAAAGCTTTTAGAAGGGTTAATAAGGGATAGAGTATGTCTATTCAAACAGCATTATAAGTAGGAGCCAACATGGATTTATGAGGGATAGGCCGTGTCAAACAAACCTAATTAGTTTCTATGAGGAGGTTAGTAGGAACCTGGATCAAGGCAACTCAGTGGATGCAGTCTTTTTAGATTTAGCAAATGCTTTTGATATAGTGTCACATGGGAGACTATTGGTCAAACTAAGAGATACAGGAATTGCAGTAAATATCTGCTCATGGATTGAGAGCTGGCTAAAAGACAGGAAGCAAGGGTTGTTGTAAATGGAACATACTCCGATTGGACTAATGTGGTAAGTGGGGTTCCTCAGGGTTCAGTATTTGGTCCTCTGCTTTTTAACATATTTATTATTGACTTAGAGGTGGGACTGGAAAGTAGTGTCTCCATTTTTGCTGATGACACGAAGTTGTGCAAGGTAATTAAATCAGAAAATGACGTACTTTCCCTCCAAAGGGATTTGCATAAATTAGAGAAATGGACAATTAAATGGCAGATGAGATTTAATACGAATAAATGCATCTGGGAAGGAAAAATAACCATGCAATCTATAAACTTATTGAGCAAATCTAGGGGTATCTGATATTGAAAGGGATTTGGGAGTGCTTGTGGACAACCACCTACGTAACAGTTCTCAATGCCAAGCAGCAGCTACAAAGGCAAATAAACTATTAGAATGTATTAAGAAGGGTATAGAAGCAAGGAAGGCAGATATCATTCTGCCACTATACAAATCCCTAGTACGCACCCATTTGGAATACGGAGTACAGTTTTGGGCACCAATTCCTAAAAAGGGCATTTTAGAACTGAAAAAAAGTACAGAGACGGGCTACAAAACTAGTAAGGGGAATGGTGGGGCTAAGTTATGAAGAAAGACTATCCAATTTAAACTTATTTTCTCTAGAAAAAAGGCATCTAAGGGTCAGTATAAACATTTGTCAAGGGAGCTTTTTGTGCCAAGAGGTTTTCAACTGACAAGAGGACATCCTTTGAGGTTAGAACTAAAAAGATTCCACCTTAAAGAGAGGAAAGGGTTCTTCACAGTAAGAGTGGTTAATCTGGGAATTCTCTACCAAGGGAGGTGGTGACAGCACATTCAATAAATAACTTTAAAAAGGGATTTGATATATGTTTAATTCAAAAGGGCATTCAGGGTTATCCTGGTTAATTAGAGAGGGAGTATTCATCCAGGGAGGAGTCCGATCGCCAGTATCTGGGGTCAGGAAGGAATTATTTTTTTCCCCTTTTGAGACAATTGGCAAAGTTTCACTGGGGTTTTTTTGTTTGCCTTCCTCTGGATCAATTAACAACTAACCCGCATATTGTAGATCAGAGGAGATCTTAAAAGGTTGAACTTGATGGACTAAAAGTCTTTTTTCAACCTCAATTACTATGTAACTATGTAACATAATGCAAATTCGAAAGCTTTTACTTAAAATTTTGAGCATCTCTATATATTTTATATATAAGCATATTTTATGTTTAGACACCATTTCCTTTCAACAGTTAATTAAATTGCACTTTTTTAGTAACAAGTAATTTTGATATGCTATGCACTCGCTGGTTGATTTATGCCTAGGGCAGGATTTTCATCAGACTTTTGGCTTTGGCATCAGTGGATGCTCGTCATCCTTCAAATCACATTAGCTTGTCTCACAACTTAAAACCGATCTTCATTTTGGATGATTTTCTGGGAAGTTACTGTAATAGGTCAATGTGGTTATTGGAAGTGGTGTCTAATGAGCAAACAGAGTTGTACACTGATAAGGCAGGATCAATAGGATTTGGGGCCTTCTTTGCTGGAAGATTGTGTGCAGACTCTTGGCTAAAAGAGTGGCTAAACTTGGAATTTATCTTACTTATACTGTAGTGTTGCAATATAGTAGTACAGCCTATGGCTAATCACGTGACTTTAGCTTGAACTGACTAATGAAGCGACTACTTTTATAACATTTTACACACACGGATTTATACAATAAAGTAACAGCTTTCTTGTTTGTGAGATTTGATATCTTCTTTTTACCTTTTAAATGTTGTAGAGGTATTTCCCACTTTAAACTTAGTGAAATACAAACAGGAAATGGGGAGGTCTCACCTCCCTAGTGAGAAGGCTCCTAACTTAGTGAATATACTATAATACGTAGCTCTCTATAATCGGGATGTTAGCCAAATACAAACGGATAAATCCAAAATTGCCACTTTAAGGACATGAAGTGCTTATCTAACATTTTTTAGAGGGTTCCATCCGGCCAAAAGGATGGATGTGGAGTTTTTGACGGAGGCAGATTCGCTTTCCTGACAAACATTATTATTTACTATGTTAGGATGTAATCCCAACAGTTTTTACAGGATACTGTGGTCATATAGTTAGGGGAAGTTAAGTTATGTATCACCTTTCAGGTTTTTTCTATATCATTTTTGGTAAGCCTATCCTATATCTATGTTCACAAGAATGCTGGGTAAGGATGATGCTACTGAAGTAACTTGGCTGTTTTTTAAAGGTGATTACCATCTGTTGCTGAGAAACAAGATTGTTTGCCAAATATGTTTAATTACATAAGAAATCACAAGTCTTGTTATTGTTTTATAATGCTGTTATGTTTGCATTGTTTGCCTAAATATGGCTAATAAAGAGAGACCGGCCTAGAATGGTTATATTTGCTGCAGGTTTGACAGGATGTGCTCCGTTAAAATAATATATGTCTCATAAGTGAATGTTTGAACAATTAATGGCAGATATGTAGTAATAAAAGGAACGTCTGCTATATTTTAATAAAATTTAGCAGAGAAATCCAGAAATATCTATAAACAGAATTAAACAAACATCAAATCACAAATTACCCATGTGCCTGCCACCTTGGGCTTAGTTTGAAGTCTGCCATCTCTCTCACTCCTCACATACAATCAATAACAATATACTGACATCTTTGCCTAAATTAAAATCTCCAGAATATTCCACATTTGCATTTAAAGATGCACAGAAAACTGTAATCCACTCACTCATAATATTGTACCTTAATTATTATAACTTCTGGACTCCACATTTAGTATCCATCTCCTCTCTAAATACATCATGAATTTATCTATTAGACCCATCAATCTTACTCATTTTCTGTCAACAATATCACTCTGTCAGTCTACACAGGCTCCCATAGCCTCAAAAATAAAAGTTAAATTGATTTTAACATGCAAAGCTCATTAAAAGTGCAACACTTATATATTTGCCCACGTCTCCAAATACTCCCTTATCCATCTCTTCAAACTGCTCAGGACCTGGATCTTTCCATCTTTCATATATTACCAGGCATTGTTGTGAGCTGTGATTACTCTGCCTGCCGCTCTTTAAGATCTCTGTCAGATCTCACAGGTTTAATATTTTCAAAACCTCCCAAAAACACATCTTTCCAAAGAAGCTTATCGCTTACATCCTTAGCATTTACAATCAATAATACCCTAGAGTGATCAACTCATAACACAAAGTCTCCACCAGTGGATATGGTCTGTTGACTCGATCACTGTCCATCATGAATGTCTCTAAGCCCATTGTCTCACACTCCCAATTATAGATTTAAAGAGATTTGAAAGCATGTTTGTTTCATCTTAATGAGGGTATTTAATAATGACCATTGTTTTCGAATGAAGCTCTCAAAGCAGAAAAAAATGGATCTAAATGTTAAACTGATCTGGGGGCTATACTCAGCTAAAGAGCGGTTATATAGATATATGACTCATACTTTACTTGCAATGAAATCTACAGACACTTGAATGCTCTCTGCACTTCCAGTTAGTTTCAGTGAAGCCTAAACAGGATTTACATGTACAGGTTTTAAATATTTTTTCATGCAAAACACAAATCTAGTAATGTTTACATGAAAAATAATTGTGCTCCATGTCCCTTGAAGCTTTCTAATGCATCATTTTATATAATTAATTAACATACTTTCTGTACACCTTACATTCTGTTATATAATGTTATTACTGTACCAATTTTACTTTATGACACATATATATCATATATAGAGCTATGGAAAAATGTTGACATTTTATAAAGGTAAAAAAAATGCTAGAGCAAGCAGCAAGTGATTTCAAATTAACTTTGTAAGACCACACCATTGGTATTTAATAAAAACTTAAGCAAGGTGGAGGTCAAGCATGTGCATTGCTGTAAAGATTTTAAAAATGCTACTGAATAAGTTAGAAATACATGAAAGGGCTGTTTTACAACTTGTTTTCGTTATCATCTATTTAAAAGATCTGATTTGCATGTGAATAAAGTGTCTCTCACTCAACATATTATATTTAGCTATCTTCAAAAATATATATTAAAATAAAATCTGCTAATAAAAATATTCAGAAAGTCCCATGCTCCCAAAGTACAGGACAATACAAAAAATTCAGTTTTGTATGGCGGAATTGTTAACATATAATTTAACAATACATTTTTTTTTAGAAACAATCTAGAAATGCTAGTGTAATACAGAATGAATGACTTCCACTTCTCTCCCTGGCTTGTGCCTCTCTTGTATACAGGAGGCAATGATAAATGGCAAATGGCAGTGATGTAATAAGGTTTACAATTTTAGATACTTAAAATGTGCTGACTGGATTGACCTATTGTTCATTACTGGCATAGAGATATCCTACCACCAACTACATTACCTCTACAGGCCGGACAGAAGAGTGCTTCATCCCAAACAGCTGCATTTTATCTATACTTTTTTCTAAGATTTTTTGAATATTCATATGTTGCAAGTCAATAGAGAAATTGCACATTAATAATTCCTTTAAATTCATCCGTGCTTTAAAAAATGGTGGTTTACTTTAAATAACTTTAATTTGCAAAATATCAACTTTTAAGGGCCATTTAAAGAGCCACCACAACTGATTTCTGAAAGTGTACGAAACTGGACAAAGCAACTTATGTTTTTTTTGCTTAGCATAGTAGTTAGAGCTAAAAACACATGGCAAACTGGAATGACATGTAAATTAACAATTCGATCTTCAATTTGTATAGTCAAAATTCTGATTTTTTTTATAACAAATACAAAATAACTATTTATTCTCAAACTACTTTGTATGTGATTCAATTTGTTCAAATATAAAAAAAAAACCATTCAGCCTACTCCTAAATTAACAAATGCATATAGTTACATAGGCCCTCATTCTATTATTGGCCGTAAATCGGCCGCAAAGCTGCGATTCCTTGCGGGGCTCCCGTTACCTTGCAATTCAAATAGACGGCGCCGCAAGGATATCCCCTTACGGCCGGCCGTATATCTTGAAACCGGCCGTAAGCTCAGAAAACTTTAAAAGCAAATATATATTCAAGACGGCACTGTAAAGCTCTGTAAATGCTAGGGATCATAATGGGGGACATGAGGATTAATAGCAACCCCCTCTCAAGCTTGCACATCAGCCCAAATCCGAGATTTCAATAACTGTTTATTTTCCGGCCGCAGCGTGGGCAGGTCTGAGGTGCTCCAAGCCTTCTGGACTTTTTCCACGGATATTTGACATAAATTAAAATAAAAATTATTTACGGATTTGAGGGTAGGGGAATGTTGTGCTATGAATGCTAACACCTACAATCACTTTTTAGTCTCCTCAGAGTGCAGGATGGCTTTATCATGTGCTTAATTGTGTGCCTGCGGGACCTTTTTGCTGCAAATAAGCTGCGGCTCGATTTTAGCCTTGCAGAGAGGGTTCCCGTAGCAATAGAATAGCAACCGGGCTTTTCTTGCGGCCAAAACTCTTGCGGCCGTTTTAGATCAAAGGCTTTCCTCCGGCGCGTGCGTCCGCAAGGGATAACAAGGCGCCAGCCGCAAGCCTGCCGGAGTCCCCGGCCGGAAGGGAATAGAATAGGAAAATAGCTTGCGGCCTGTCCTTGCGGCCCCGCATCTCCTACGGCCGATAATAGAATAAGGGCCATAGTAATTAAGGGTTAAAAAAAGACTTTCAGTCCATCAAGTTCAACCTTTAAGATCTCCTCTGATATGCAATATGAAGATTAGTTGTTAATTAATTGATCCAGAGGAAGGCAAACAGAAAAAAAAAGTGAAACCACAAATCGTCTCAAAGTTAAAAAAAAAAATTAATTCCTTCCTGACCCCAGATACTGGTGATTGGATTCCTCCCTGGATCAATACTCTCTCTAATTATCCAGGATAACCCTGAATGCCCTTTTTAATTAGAAATAAATCCAGTCCCCTTTTAACGTTATCTATCAAATCCGCTGTCACCACTTCCTTTGGTAGAGAATTCCACAGATTAACCCCCCTTACTGTGAAGAACCCTTTTCTTTCTTTAAGGTGGAATATTTTTACTTATAACCTCAAAGGATGTCCTCTTGTCAGTTGAAACACTTGGCACAAAAAGCTCCCTTGACAAAGCCTTATATTCACCCTGGCTGTATTTAAATAAGGTAATCATATACCCTCTTAGATGCCTTTTTTCTAGGGAAAATAAGTTTAATTTGGTTAGCCTTTCTTCATAACGTAGCCCCTCCATTCCCCTTCTGAGGTTTTTTTGCCCTTCTCTGTACTTTTTCCATCTCTAAAATGTCCTTTCTATGAAGTGGTGCCCAAAATTGTACTCCATATTCAAAATGAGGGCATACTGTGGATTTGAACAGTGACAGAATTCTATCTGCTTCCCTTGCTTCTATAACTTTCATACATGCTAATATTTTACTTGCCTTTGTACTCTCAAATCCCTTTCAATATCAGATACCCCTAGATTTGTTCCATTAAGATTATAGATTGCATGGCTATTTTTCTTTCCCAAATGCACAACCTTACATTTATTTGTATTAAATCTCATCTGCCATTTAGCAACCCATTTCTCTAATTTATGCAAATCCCTTTGTAGGGAAAGTACATCATTATCTAAATTTAATTACCTTGCACAACTTCGTGTCATCAACAAAAATGAAGACACTACTTTGGAGTCCTACTTCTACGTCATTAATAAATATGATAAAAAAGAGAGGACCTAATACTGAACCCTGAGGAACCCCACTTACCACATTAGTCTAATCTCAATATGTTCCATTTACAACAACCCTTTGCTTTCTGTCTATTTTAGCCAGCTCTCAATCCATGAGCAGACATTTACTGCAATTCCTGTATCCCTTAGAAGTCTCCCATGTGGCACTGTATCAAAAGCCGATGAAAAATCCAAAAGACTACATCCACTGAGTTGCCCTGATCCAAGTTCCTACTTACCTCCTCATAGAAACTAATTAGATTGGTCTAGCATGACTGATCTTTCATAAATCTGTGTTGACTCCTACTTATGATCTTGTTCAAATAGGCAAATGTTTGTATACTGTCCCTTATTAACCCTTCTAAAAGCTTCCCAACTACAGATGTGAGGCTCTTGCTCCCTTCTTAAATATAGGTATCACATCTGCTTTTCTTGAGAAGTCTTGAAAAATTAGATATAATGGCTTGGCTTTTCCAGAACTCAGTTCCCTCAGTACGCTTGGATGTATTCCATCAGGACCTGGGGCTTTCTTACCATTTATTTTCTCCAACCTCTTCATATATACCCATATATACACATATAGTCTCACACAAAAGGCATTGGCAAACACTTTAAATCTAGATGCTTAAAATGTACTTTAAAAACATATATGACACAGACCAGGTACATTCCTGCAGTGGTTTTCAAACTATATTCAATGGAACCCTGTGTTCCAGATTGTTAAAATCATGGGTTCTATAATACAAAAAACCCATTGGGTGAATTTGTGGTCTCTTTGAAAGAGTAATTGAGAGTTATTATGAGGTTCTGAAGAGGAACTTTAAAGTCTTGGTGGCCATTTTGATTTTTTCTTTTGCGCTTTGGACATGGCAGGAGCAGCTGTGGAGCTCCACTGGAGTAATTTAGGAATTCAGGGATTCTGTTAATACCATTATAACCCAGAAAGGAAATCATAGCTTAAATAGATTCAGAAACACAAAATCTCTGTTTCACAGATTAACTTGAAGAAAACAACTGGCAAAAAAGAAGAGAGATATGTGGTATGGCTGCAATAGAGGGATCTGTTTTTACACGCGTGACTGTCCATTCAACCTTCAAAGGACTGATATTTGGGGAGCTGAAGTGATAAGAGAGGAATTATCACCAAAAGAGAGACAATTGAGCATGTTTGGTAACAAATAATATTACTTGTAAAAAATATAAATCATGCATGGACTTCTTACAGGTGTGTGAAAAAATAAACAGAAAAATAAACAGCACAGATTAAAATAAGTAGTAAAAAATAACAGAGGTAATGAAAATGATAATAAAGCCAATGACCAGAAACTGAATACAAATAACAGAACAATGTGGTAAGTACTAACATAAAATGGAAATACACAAAGTGTATGCAAAAAAAAATCTCTAATGCTCAAATCAGATTAACAAACCAGAATGTGAGAATCTGCTGACTAGAGCAATGTAGGATTTATCAGAGGTGATTAGACTATTTGTGCTTAAATGATGACATAATTATTAGCTTGGACAATTCTCCATGAACTAATCAAGCTTCTATATAAAGAAAAATATGGACTGCTAATAAACCCTGTTAGTGATATTTTTAAAACTATATTTTTTATCTATTTGTGTATGCTAAATGTTTGTCTTCTCTCTGCATTGTTCTCTTTAAATCTTGGGAATGGCTGTGTTTCTATATAATTGCATAACTGTAGAGAGTTATAGGAGTCTTATACTGATGTTCCTGGCTATTGTATATTTAATCTATTTTGACCTGAAATCATTGAACGCCTAGTATAATGGGAAGACAGAGATCTAGTGGCAATAGATCAATTTAGAAAGAGGTTAAACAAATCCATGGTTGCATTTGTTCCGTCCCAGGGGTATTGTTTTCTGGAATACTGATTTTGAAGATACTGAACTTGCTGCAGAACTGATCGTTGATGCATTTATCAAATATTAGTAATGTTAGGAGAATTATTAATGATATTTGAACTTTGATAAATAGAATGGGCTTGAATATGATTTCAATTTGTATAAAAACGTAACATTTGCAAGTTCTGTGAAGAACCTAGAGCAGCTTTAAATCAGACTTAAACCTTTCTGTGTTAAAACTAATCAGAAACTAAACCCAACCATTATCAACCTACTATACACAAAATCTGGTTTGGGAAGCCAACAACATTTTTTTCTTTAACTCGGCCTGATTCTGTTTCGAACTTTGAAAGTTTTGGCTTAGCACATGAGCAGTTATCACTTCCTGCTTGATTCCAAGAAACAACCTGGCAGCGTTCAGACTCAGAGGCCAATCAGCACAACACACAGCATGATACAAAACAACTAACAACTCATGAAAGGAAAAGCCAATATTTTGAAAAGTCTCGGGGTGAGCACAAAAAATTAGATCCGGCCACATTAAAGAAAAAAATGATGTTGAAAGTGCCAGCTAGCTTATTATACTAAAGCAATCTCAGCTTTCGAAAAAAAAATTACCAAGCTTTTCAGATTTCTATCTATAAATTATTAATGATGTATGACTGTATTACCATTGATTATTTTTTTCTGTGGGTCAGTGTCCCTGGATGGAAAAAAATGTTTCCACCCACGCCCCAGAGGATTTGCTGCCGTTTGCATGAACTGATCACTGATATCAATAACTTGGCTTGTCAAGTAATAATATCAAAAACTTAAAAAAACAAAAATCAAATGTGAAAGTGAGGAGGAAGATGATTTTTTTTTAATTCTTTACAGCATTTTACAACAGATTTATTCAATTATATATATGAAAAAGAAAATCCTGTTTCCATCTATGGTAATTGTGGTATAATATAAGTAAGGAATTGTGTTTATATATATATATATATATATATATATATATATATATATATATTAGGTTTGTTATGGGAGCTAATACTTAGAAGCAACCACTATAAAGTCATTAGAATTCCCCAAATCAGGGACCAGTCCGTAATAATTACTTTATAGTATATATCTGATGGTCACTTGCTGCTATTGTTTAAAAACATAACATGTCTGTAGTAAATTGCCATGTCAATAGCCTGTGGCTTTGTGGCTACAAAAGATTTATTTTTTGGAGGTTAGTGTGCAGTTTTAGAGGTGTAGATTTAATAGGTGGTTGGTCACTTACCACGTGTACCCAGTTGATGAAGATCTCCCTCCTCCCCTCCCTTCATTTCTTTATGGGGATTGTGTAATTTTGATGTGTGACTACCTAGGATTTAAAAAACAAAACAAAAATAAAATAAAACGAAGCTCAGATATAGATTTCGAGAATTAATTAAAGAGTATGTTTGTGTTAAACACCAGTATGTGAAGAGTATGTTTGTGTTACACTGCAGTCCTCGTATAACAATTCTGAATAATAATTAGCTTAGTCCAGGGTCACACTAAGGCAAAATGGACAGTCGCTCATAGTCTACCACAAAGAAAGTCCAGCGCTGGCCGTGGCATCCAGCAGATCAGCTAGGCACAGTGCACTGATCTTCTTTTCTCTAATGTCTTTCCTCTTACAACGTCACTGTCCATGTATCTACTTCAATCCTACTATTGTCCTTTAATACTTGGCTCATCCTCCATCCACAGTCCCACAGTAATAGTGTATATTCTATATCCCTCCCTCTCCCTTTCTCTCTCTCTCTCTTTCTCTCACTCTCTCCATTGAGTGCCTTTTAATTACCACAATATTTTTACCTCATTGCCCCAATGTCCCCTTCTCTTGATTTTAATTTCAACACATATTCTTTATCATGCCTATTCCAAACAACCCTTCATTGTCTTTTGCCCCCTTAGAGTCTACATAAAGTATCCAGCACTATCATAACCTGATCAAGTTGTTCAATAAACTGCCATAGTTTTGTTATCTCCCTTTATTAGCTGTCTATGGGGGGAGAAAATAACATGACTTCCAACATATGATCATTAAGACAATGGTAAATATATTGCTACGGTGTGAATGGATATTGAAGCTGAGCCATATAAAGCCACATACAGAGTTGGGTCATACTTTTGAAATGAATGGTTAATTTTGAAGCCAAATACTTTCTGTATACCAGAGACTGTAACTTGAAAATGCTTGAACGTATGAGGATTTTGAGGCCTACATACTTTTATTTTACTTTATTTTTCATGACACCAAATACAAGGGCATTCAATTGCAAACATGACATATTTAACTATAGCATTAATTCAGAGCAATTTATTATTATCATTTATTTCGTAATTTAATTGAATAACAGGCTTTTGAGACTTAGGCTCTAAACAAATATCTACCACAGCATTATAGAGGCACTTTATTGAGTATTTTCTGTGTAGTAAAACTTGCCGTTTCTGAACTAATTCATGAAAAACTGCAAATAAAGCTAAAAAAGTATAAGAAGGTTTATATTCCACAATATGTTTCTTTAATTATTTATAGTTTTAAATAGTACCAAATGGGAAATTAGGGTCTGGAGCACAACAGGTCAAGCTGTGAACAATAAAACATCACATACTATTGCAGTCAGCCTTCACATCAATGGTAACAACTGACTAGTTTGATGATATTAGTGTGTTGATATGTTAAAGCACATCTCTTCACTACAACATACAGAAAGCTATCCTCCTTCAGTAATATATTCTATATTAATCCCACATCACTACTTCTCACAACATTGTGGATTGTGCTTCTTTTTTGCTGTGAGTTGAACGTAAAGGTTAAACATAATGTGCAGTTACGATTTCTATCAATAGTTTCAAAGAAAATATTAATTAAATATTATTGTGTGTTTTTGTATAAAAACAGTGATATTTGGAGTATGTTTGCCCAATCATTCAGAGTTTATGCTGTTATTATTACAATTTGTGTTCCTCTGCTTGCCTGAAGAAAGCTGCCATGTTGGCCTTTCCCTCTTCTTTAACCTATCAGAGTTTATCACTGAGTGAGATGTGCAAGCAACACCTTTTATTCTTAATACTGTATCTGCTAATGCAGATACACCATGCAGTTATGTAGTGCTGGCTACTGCATTGGAATCTGCAACAAATGACTATGTAGGGAGCTGCTGGCAGTATGCATTTGAAGATGCAATATGGAGATTGACAAGTGTTTCAGAGCTTTCTGCTTGTCCACCTCCGAGTCATGGAAGGATGAAGAGATGCCCCCTAGAAGTGAGCAGACAAATATTTAAAATAAAATGGTAATGATCCATCTTAAATTGAGCTAATAGGACTTTCATTTTCCTGGATGGAATGTAAGCTTTTAAACTACCATCATTTATTTTACTACATTGCTCCTTTAAGATCACTAGACTGCCAATTAGTTATATTTCATCCAAAATAAAATTCTGATGTTTAAAGAACTTACAAATTTTGGAGCAGCATTTTTTAAACTATATAAATTGGGACAAATACCTATAATTTGCTGATGCAGCATATGCCTGGCTGTGGTAATGTTGCCATTTTTGAAAATATCTTGATTCAGTAATTATGATTGGTTCATTATAACCCTGAATGCTTCTGTCTTCAGGGAATTCTAGGAATTTTATTTCTGACATTGCTTGAGCACTAACAGTCGCTTAACCTTGCTTCCATCCTGTAGTAGACTACAGTACTAAGTAAACCAATAATCAATAATATTTCAGCCTGACACCAAAAAAACATCTTACTTAATTTTGAAGCAAAAATTTCTGACTCAATCATCTTCTAACTACAAATGAATTCAGTTTGGGGAGAAACAACGAAAAAGTCCAACATGAACAAGAACTTGCAATTATAGTTGCTACTCAAGCCCAATGTTTCTTCTTAAGGGAGCAAGAACTATTCAGGACAATGTTTTGCCCTATCTACAACTTCCTATAATGTTGAAGATGTATTTGCAAGTGCCAGGATAAGCCAATATAAAGCAAAGCAGATGTTAGCCTCGCTTTAAAAGAAAACTGGCATTTCATTAGATTAATTAATGTTCAACATCTATATTTAATAAGTAATAAAACTTTGCTTATAAAATGAGTTTTCATGCCTAAATACTTTACCTAGGATGCAGTGCATTCATAAGACAAAAATGACAACCTTATGCATAATGGTACAGAATGTGTAGAGGGTTCTGCTCTTATAAGAGCTTACAATCTAAGTTGGTTAAGACAAAGGGAATGGGATTTTTTGCTGGTGGTACTGTGTGGCAGCAGGATTCATGCATAAGAGATGCTACCTTCTTGAAAAGCTGATATTAGGAAATACGTTGATAGGCTTTCAGAGAATAAATGGGTTTTCAGAGAGTGTTTCAAACAATGAAAAGTTAGGAGAGTCTGACTGGTGTATAGAAGTAATGGCAGCATGAGAAAGGTCCCATAAAGCTGATAATAGCTTAAGAAAAATGTATGTTGCGGGCAGAAAGGAGGGGGCGGCTCGGGGAGATAACAAGGAATATGTAGGAAGGTGCAGTGCTGTTGATGGTTTGCAATAGAGTTTTTAACTTTATATTATGGTATGGGAAGCCAGTGAAGGGACTGGCAGAGTGGAGCGGCAAATGAGAAACGACTGGCAAGATATATGAGCCAAGCAGAGCCATTTAAGTGGAAAGAGTCTAAATAAGGGGGAAGCCATTTAAGGGTGAGCGTTAAGTGAGTGAATTACAATATGTTTTTTTTTTCTTGTATGAGAAAATTACACATTTTTGGAGATATTTTGAAATTATTTGATGTGGGAAGTGAAAGAGAGCGCTGATTTCAGAGCAATCTTAAAGCTGGAGTGGTTGCTAAATGTAAGGGCAATTTGTCATGAATCAGCCAGTGGCCATATTGGATTTGGCATGAACTGTGTCGGTGGCCATTTTGTGACTGGCACAGCCATCCTGTGACTGGCAGCAGTGGTCACAATGGGAGCCATATTGGGACTGGCAGTAGAAGCCACACCCAGTGGCCATATTTTGGTTGGACAAAGTTCATGGCTCAGGCGGCAGCCATATTGGGACTGGCAGTATTGGTCACACCCAGGGGCCATCTTATCATAAGCTGGTATCTTCCACATGCTGTGGAAGAAAAGGTTTGGGGCCCACTTATTATTGTTATATTATGTTATGTGATTTAGGGGATGAAAACTGTAGGTAGGCCATGTAAGAGAGGTGTCACCTAGCATAACCGTTAATAAAGTATAGTTACGCATAAAGCGGTTCTATGTTAGGTGCGCCTTTACGCATTGCCTCAACCAGGGGTTCACGGGATGTTACATGTTCTATAGTATTATATTGTATTGAATTGTAGAGTGGCATGGCTGGTGCGTAATGGGAACATATATGAAAATGAGTAAGGAATGTTTCTTAGGCTAAATACCATCCCCCATGTGTGAGCAATAAGCCAGGAGCTTGCCCATATGGTCCTGAAGGTAAACACTTGAAATGATAGTAGTCAGGAACAATAGGGTCCCTTACAGACACTGAGGAACCATAACCCCAGGGGGGCTACAGGGATTCCCACTCAGAGAATCAGGGCAAAGTCCAGAGGGCAGGGAGATGTCTCTTTCTTGGGAGCTAGAGCCAAATGAATTAGTTAGCCCCACCTAGTGGGTGGACCGGGGGAGGAGTCTCATGGTTCCCATGTAGGGACCCTGCATGATTGGCCAGAGGTTATTTGGGGCTGGCTAAGGATAGCCACTCCCCCTATCCTTGAGTGCTGTGTTTAAATATGTTGTTCCAAAATAAAACGTTGTTCATAATTTTCATCAAGACGTGGCATGTAGATGTATTATTTACCCGGAGACATATGCTTGCAGTAAGATTCGTCAGACTTACTGTCAATATTGCTCAGTCTAACCCAAGGCTGAGACATGATGTTCCTGTAATCAAAGCTACCTAGGTCCAGAGTCACCCAAATCCGGTCAACAGACCCCAGCTAGAGAGTGGGTCGTGATACAATTGTCAAACATTGTGAAAGATGGTGGGATTATTAAGACCTCTGTCTTTGACATGTTTATTTTTATGCTAGGTAGACCATACAGGAGGAGATGCTGGATAGCGAAGTAGTAACAAGAGTTAGTAAGGAGGGAAAAAAGTCAGGAAAGGAGATGTAAATATGGGAATCATCAGCATAGACATCCTATTGGAATATTTGTTTTCCAAAAGAGGCAGTGTAGATTTGGCAAATGCAAGGAACACTAAACAGAACCTTGAGATACCCCAGCAGTGAGTGGTAATGACGATGATGTGTCCAAGCTACAAGACACTAAAAGAGCAATTCAATAGTTCAGATTGTGATCAGAAAGGAATAAAGTTACTGTGGCAGGGGGAGCTGGGAATCTGGAAAGAAAGTAAGTGGTCAGCTGTGAAAAACAGGAAATTAAGATATTTCAGGTTTTACTCCACTTATCTCTCTTTTGTCCTGGCTTGACAAATATACATCACTTTGTTTCTAGCCAAGGCTGAGAACTTTTATTGGTATTAAATGAACAGAACCATAATTGGTTACTTTTTTCCAAGTGTAAAGCCAAGCCATGTTTTTTTAGCTTAAATCTTGCAACATTTTTAAAGATCAAAGTGAGCTAACTTTAAACCATCATAAATCAAGTACAAAAAAATATTAACTAATTAAAATAATCTACTAAAATATATTAGGATGCATAAACATGTGTGAAGCAGGAGGTCTCCATCTGTCAGCTTTCCTTTAAGATTACCAAAAGACCTACAGTATTTCTGACTCAGAGGTGAAAGCTATAAAAAAAAAATGAAACCGTGAAGGCAAATGCTTGAATGTAAAATACCTCCATATTACAGGTCTATGTTTAAAAAAAAATAATGAAAGTTTTCAAAGTTAGTTTTATGAACCAGAGTTCAATCTCCTAAGCAAAAAACAGAGAGTTTTATAGGAATAAAGGGTTATGTGCTGAGTGACAGCTGCATCTTGAACCAATCGACAATCTGAAGTTTCCTGTAGGTTTTTCAGATCTTGGTTTGAAAGCTATTTTAGTTTTTTAAAAGGATTTTTATATGTTAAAGGGACAGTTCACTCCCAATTTTTTTCTAGCATGCATTTAAAAAGGTTTTCAGCATGAAGTACAAATGACCTGAAGTGCAGTGAACCAACTTTTCATCTTTCAGCATAAGCTGAGTTTGAAAGTTTTAGATCCTCCTTCTGTCAATTTAATAAAATCTTTCTTAAAGGGGTTGGAAAGTGCAACCAATGACGTTTTGTACAGTCAACCTATTGAGTTCTATAAGGAAGCCTTTATACTACCAAATTAGCTCTGCATAGAGTTTTATGGCCAAATTCACTATGCTTCGCTGGGGCTGTACAGTGGTTCACCATGGCTATACTGGCAATTTTCCATTGCAAACCTAAAATCACTGTAATAGTGGCTCCCAGCACAGCATATGAAAAGTCATATTTATTTGTTTTATTCTCAAAATATTTTGCCCACTTGATGTCTTGTTCTATAATTTATCACCTTGCAATTATGGAAACCGTAAAGACATTTTATAACATTCTGACAAAGGGGATTTAAGATATCCAAATGCGGCCTTTGTTGACAGATAAGAAGTATATATACTATGATTCAGATTAATCATACTCCACAACGCCTCACCTCTGGAAAGCTCAAAATCTAATAAATCCCAATTTCACTGAATTGTCCAATATGCTATCAATCAGATCTCAAAAAGGGCAACGTTATACCTCAACGCTATTATTGTATACACAGCAAAAATAGTAAAACTCACTATGAAATGAAATAATTGTCTAGTCAGAGTCTCTCTCCAACGTCACTCCACAGTTGCCAGGACCAACCTCACACTGATGAGCCCCATATAAGGGTGAATATGTAGTCTGTGAGTGGGTACTGGAACTGTACCCTAAACCAAGGCTATGTTCTGAAGCCTGCCTGAGAGTTTTAAATGGATTCCAATGTGGCAAAAAGGTGATAGCTTTAAACTTCCTTTGCATGTCAATACTCAGAATCCTTAACTACAGTGGACATTATTTACAGAGAATTTCTGTGAAAAAAAAAGATCGTTTGGCCTGTATAAGACTTATAGATGTATTAAGCGTAACCTTTTTATTTCCTGCAATGAAATGAAGGGGCACCCGGACCTTCGCGCTCAGCTGAATAGCGCACCGTCGCCGAGAACTGTGCTCTGATGATGCTCCAGCCTGCATCCCAGCCTGCTTGGCAAGTACACAATGCTCTATATGTACAGTACACACTGCTATCCACATACAATACACACTACTCTATACATATAGTACACACTGCTCTACATATACAGTACAGTACACTCTACAAGTTACACATCCATGTTGGGTGACCAGAGTCCATAGTGCCCAGGGACACCCGAAATACCCAGGGACACCCAAAATCACCAGGGACTGTATGTGTAACTTGTAGTGTGTAGTGTATGTATAGAGTAGTGTGTATTGTACATTTAGAGCATTGTGTACTGTCAGGCCCTTCCCTTGCCAAGCAGGCTGTGATACAGGCTGGAGCGCAGAGCGTCATTAAAGCGCAGTTCTCTGCGCCCTGATGACGGTGCGCTATTCAGCTGCACGCGAAGGACGTGCCAACAAATAAAGGGCAATTCCAAGGCTATACATTGCTCTAACACAGGCATATATTTAGGTAAGAGTCAAAAAGGCATGCAATTTTTATAATGCGTGGTATGAACTTTTAAACATCTATATATTTACTGGAAATAGTAAAAAAAACAGCAAAAGAGGAAATGTAAATGTTAAGTGTACAAAACAATGTAATGTCCCAATGCACATCATACAACTTAAACTAGGTCTAGGCCACTGAGCTCAGTGGAAATCATGAGACTTTTGGAAGATTTCTGCAGACCAAATTTTCTTTTTTGTCGATTGGAATGTTGTATAGGTAGATATCATGTACACTTAAAAAAAATCACATATATAGTTCTCAGCAGCAGGGCTTGCCAAAATCCGTTGGTAACGCAATGGGGAAACTGCGGGTTCGTGAAGCGAGCCCGCAGCAACTCGTGAGGGCAACGGTTGTGGCCAGGCAAGGAGTGCCAAAGGCGCTCCTTGCGCTTATGGAGATGAGCGCCATAGGCGCTCATCCCTGCGACCCCATACGACTTTGGCAGGGAGCAACGAAGGCGCTCAATGTACGACCCCGTAGCACTTAGGCAGGGAGCGCCGAAAACAAAGAGGCACAAACACAAAGAGGCACGCGTGACTTCCTAAACACTTCCTAAACGCTGCAAAACACCGCAAAACACTTCCTAAACGTAATATCGCCTTGGCGTGCAAGCGGTTGGCAAACGCGGACTTAGAAAAAAAATAAATTACGAGACACAGGACTTAAAAAAATACGAGAGGCGGGACTTAGAAAAAAAAAAGATACGAGACGCAAAAATTTACGAGATTAACGGACGAACGGCGAAAACTAAAAAACAATAAAAACACAATAAATACACCCCCAAAAAATTACAAAAAACATCACAGACAGCAAGGGGCAAAAGCCAGGACGTCTGGGAGTGAGGTGGAATGCGAATTTAACCCGATTTAGTAGATTTTCGCCACTAATACATCACAGAGGAAAAAAACGGCCGACGAAATGTTTTAAAACAAAGCTACACAACCCCGGACCGCGCACAATACTACTAAATGCGTAGCACTTTACACAGGAAATGCTCATGAGACGCGTAATACATTAATAGCATTACGAGTATACAATGCCGCTTTACACAATAAACCAACAGCTTTACCTCGCGCACGCAGCCGATTTATAATGCACACTTGGAACATTCATGACACTTTATCAGCAGGGCACCAACACTCACAATGTATATTCTATGCTGTCGGAAAATACAAACAGATTGTTAGCTCTTCAGCCTATTGCTGGCTGCAGATATTAATTATAAATACTTAAAGTATATTAATTTATTGAATAAATAATTAATTATTACTTAACTACATATACATTAAAATATATATCTCTCTTTATCATGACTCATGAAGGTGCTCAGAGAACCAAAAGGACATGACAGGAGAGGCTCACAATGAGCGCCTTCAGCGCTCATTGCGAGGCACGCAATGAGCACCAAATGCGCTCAGCACAAGCCTCGCAATGAGCGCTGAAGGTCCTCACAGTACAAAACGGTTTACATTGTGTGTCAAACAGCATTCCCGTGGCTTTAAATTGTATTGCCCTGTCATTTTTGACGGGCAAGTCGCTAGCATAATATAATACCCAAGCACTTCTCTATTTTTTGCAATACCAGAAGACCCCCAGGCCAGCTAAATGTAGCTCATAGACCACTGGTTACCATTTAATAGCCTATGATCAATGTGACATTTTTTCTTTAGAATTTTACCATAAATGTAATCTTGCGTGACTTTTGGAATCTGTGACAGAACCAAAGTTTTTTACTTAAAGGGCCGCTACAGTCACTATATGTGCTCTGCACCATCAGTAAAAGGGTGAAAAATCATATATAAAATATGTTTTCATTTTTTTAAATTGATCAACAATTCACATATACATTGTCATTTTAGTTTAGCCCTTGAAGCCCTCCCACAAGAATGCACATAAATAATTATGCTAGAATTTGTGTTTCACATTGCATTATAGATTTATACTGCACAAATTTCAGAGCAGAGTCATGTGGTAAGCATTCTGTTTAACTATTTTTCATTAGTAAGTCATAGGTTCGACTCCCCTACCTTACACTTGATTTTTTTTAAATAATATAATTATTTATTTACATATATCAATCATATATGTGTTAATAAATAAATTAGTCAAATAGAAAAACAAGAAGACACTGATTTATAACCAATGACTTAATAATGAAAATATTTTATGAAACAGCACACTTAATACTACACCAAAATTAAAAAACATTCTGACCTCGCAAAATTACGAAGCGAGAGAAAAAATGGCCGCCGCAAAAAACGAAAACGAGTCTACAGGACCCTAAACACGCAAAACACCACCAAACACATACAGATTTTAAGAAAAAGGCGGACAAGCTCCAAGAACAAGGACGCTAAATCACCAACAGCCGCGTACCACACATTAAGCGCCATTTTACAACACTAACTTACAGAATGCGGAAGTACACACCTACCCTAATGGATTTGGCTCGCGCACGCACACTATTTACCCTACACACTGCACACATTGCTCACATTTACACAGCAGCTCCACAGCACTCAAAACACACATTGTATGCTGCAGCAACATGAAAACAGATTGTCAGCTCTTCAGCATAATGCTTCCTGCATTTATTACTTCAAAATAGGTAAAGTATATTCCTTTATTAATGTATTATTTAGTTCATTACCATACACCAAACAGCATTGGCTCACTTACAATTTGATTCCCGTAATTTTTTGACGGGCAATATTCTCGTATATATATATATATATATATATATATAAACTAGTATCAGACAGTTACCTCATACTGATATACTGATATATGCATTATGATATAACCTAAAGAACATATTTCTGATTTGACATGGTTACATAGTTACACAGTAATTGAGGTTGAAAAAAATTAAGTTCAAACTTTTTAGTTCTCCTCTGATCTGCAATATTAGGATTAATTGTTAATTGGCAAAAAAAACTGTGCCAATTGTCTCAAAAGGGGGAAAAATGCACACTAGACCCCAGTCAAGACAGGATTTTGGATTAATACTTTGTGGATATAGGTGAAGCAATTAGAGGTTCCAGTGTGTCTTGAATACTAATTACCCTGATTTTATATGTTTGCTAATATTACTGCAGAGGCATTGCCCAAAACTTGTCTGTAATAAGGCAGTGTTTTATTATCTTATCTAACAACTTGAGTTGCATTTATGAGTTTTCCCAGGGAACATCAGTAATATATAAGAGGCCTCTGGTAAGAAAATGTGAATGACAGTGACAAGAGGAGGAAAATATCAAGATGCTAAGTTATGCTTCCAGTATATATGTTATGAAAAGTAGGTGCCTTGTAGCAGGTGTTACAGATACATGGCAAAAAGATTTATGTTAGATGACCTTTATGTTAAAGAACTACACTTGAAAATGTTTGTGGGAGGAGACCGAGTGATAACACAGACATTTTTTATCTGTACAGTGGAAATGTAGCATCTGTAACTGCCAGAGCAACTTGCAGTAGCAGTAATGAAAATCTTATTAATTTATAAAGTGAAACTGAACCCCTATGCCATGGGGTTCCTTACCAATCTGTGCATTGACTGGTTCAAATAAATTCCCCATACTAAAAGAGCAAGATGACATCTGAAAAATGATCCTGATTGGCTGAAATGTCATTGGCACATGTTTCAGACAACCAGAAGACACAAAATTACAATATAAGCCACACATTTGTGGCAAAAGCCATTTGCAACAGTGGAGGTTTTTTTAATAGAGCAACAGGATTTTTAGGTTGGACAGCCATTTTCAAGGCCAAGAAGATGTGAACCTCTGTAACCGTTAGGTGCTATGGTGGTCTCCATAAACCACCATAGTAATTGGGATTACAGGGAGCGGGGGTTTCCTTGGAAGGTAATCCCCGGGTTTTCCCTTCTGTGTGTGGAGGAGTAAATTCCCAGGGATCTCCCATTCATTGTACTGTAAATCAAGGATCCCTGGGCTCAAAGGGAGTAGGAGTACTGTAGAGAACCATGTAGTATTAGGGTGTTGAATGCACGTTGATAAACCCTGCATTGTGTTGTATATAAGAAATTAAGCCTTATCTGACTCAGTTGAGGTATTATAGTGTTTTTAAATTCAGATCTGACGCTTGATTAATTTTCAGAGGCATTTTTCATGTAAATTTAGGGAGAAAAAAAGTCTTACGAATGGTATGTTAATTGCGAGAAGCACTGTTAAAAGCGATTGAAATAGCTTGGAGGGAAATTTGAACTCGGCACATCACTGTAACTTGATAGACCTGATCGTTTCAGCATATTCAGTGGTCCTATGTCACTGGCCCTATGTCACTTTTCACTTAACATTGATATCATTAACTTTCTTATGTTGTTTCTCAATTTATTGAATCGTATACAGGAGTACTCTAATCACATATGTAGTAAAATGTTTGATGTCATGAATAATGTCATAGCTGATGGCATTAGCAATATTTGATTGTAATAATACAAGTATCAAATATCCTCAAGGCTAAATACTATTAGATAAATGTAGGAAACTAAATACAGATGTAAATGCATGATGAAACATATATAGGTACAATTATTACATTTCATATCAGCATTTCATATTTGCGTAAAATGAATAATAAAGTGCATGTCAAAATATATTATTGGGAAATGTGAGGTATGATATAATTTGTGATGTTACATGGCCGCATGTCCTGTGTTATGTTACTTTTTTTTACTAATTTACTATGGATTTCTACAATTTTATAGACTGAGGAGAAACAGCACGGATAAGAAAATGTTTATTTAAAATGATGTAAACCATTTTGCAGTTTGGCTATGCTGTTGCCAATACATTTTCTATATTTGTTTACAGTTTATAAATAAACAACACCCCAGAAAAGTTATGTTTTGTGAGGATTTTAACTTTGTCAATATCTTCTTGGAAGAGTTGCCTCTTTAATTACTGTAACATCTAACAAATACAGTGCCTTGCAAAAGTATTCACCCCCCTTGACATTTTTTGTGTTTTGTTGCCTCACAACCTGGAATTAACATGGATTGTTTGAGGATTTGCATCATTTAATTTACAGAACATGCCCACAACTTTGAAGAAGATTTTTTTATTATTATTGTGAAGCAAACAACAAATAGGACAAAATAACAGAAAAAATCAATATGCATAACTATTCACCCCCCTAAAATCAATACTTTGTAGAGCCACCTCTTGGGGCAATCACAGCTCCAAGTCGCTCCATGAGCTTGCCACATCTTACCACTGGGATTTTTGCCCATTCCTCCTTGCAAAACTGCTCCAGCTCCTTCAAGTTGGATGGTTTGCGCTTGTGAACAGCAATCTTTATGTCTGAACACAGATTTTCTATTGGATTGAGGTCTGGGCTTTGACTAGGCCATTCCAACACATTTACACGTTTCCCCTTAAACCACTCAAGTGTTGCTTTAGCAGTGTGTTTGGGGTCATTGTCCTGCTGGAAGATGAACCTCTGTTCTAGCCCAAATCAAGCACAGAGTGGTACAGGTTTTGCTCAAGAATATCCCTGTATTTAGCATCATCCATCTTTCCCTCAACTCTGACCAGTTTCCCAGTCCCGGCTGCTGAAAAACATCCCCACAGAATGATGCTGGCACCACCATGGGGATGGTGTTCTTTGGGTGATGTGATGTGTTGGGTTTGCTCCAGACATAGCGTTTTTTTTTTATTTTAGTCACATCAGACCAGAGCACCTTCCTCCATATATTTTGGGAGTCTCCCACATGCCTTTTTGCAAACTCAAAATGTGCCATTTTGTATTTTGCTGAAAGTAATGGCTTCCTTCTGGCCTCTCTGCCATAAAGCCCTCTTCTATAGAGCATACAGCTTATTGTCGTCCTATGTACAGATAATCCAGTCTCTGTTGTGGAACTCTGCAGCTCCTCCAGGTTTACCTTAGGTCTCTGTGCTGCCTCTCTGATTAATGTCCTCCTTGCCCGGTCCGTGAGTTTTGGTGGGTTGCCGTCTCTTGGCAGGTTTGCTGTTGTGCCATGTTCTTTCCATTTGGTTATGATAGATTTGATGGTGCTCCTGGGGATCATCAAAGATTTGGATATTTTTTTTAAAACCTAACCCTGACTTGTACTTCTCAACAACATTGTCCCTTACTTGTTTGGAGAGTTCCTTGGTCTTCCTGGCAGTGTTTGGTTAATGGTGCCTCTTGCTTAGGCCTCTGGGGCCTTTAAAAAAGGTGTGTATATGTAATGACAGATCATGTGACACTTATTTACACACAGGTGGACATCATTTCACTAATTATGTGACTTCTGAAGGTAATTGTTGCATCAGAGCTTTTTATGGGCTTCATAACAAAGGTGATGAATACATACGCACATGCAAATTTTCTGTTTTCTATTTCTGAAAAATAAATTTATGTATGTATTTTTCTCATTTCACTTCAGAAACTTAGACTATTGTGTTCTGATCCATCACATAAAATTCAGATTAACAAAACATTGAACTTAAGGCTTTAATGTAACAAAATAGGTAAAAAGTCAAGGGGGTGAATACTTTTGCAAGGCACTGTACAACTTGGAAACCTTAGTGTGTCCAACTGGCTCAAATTCTCATCCTCTAACACATAACCACCTACTATGGCTACCTCTTGCGGAGTCACTGTCCATCATGCTTCTCCGTTATCTTTCTGCTTTACGCTCCCTATCATGCCCTATGGATTTTAAACAGGGCCCACAACATCTATTACTACATCAATTATCTATCTGACTTTTAATAGTGTATTTTGTTTTCACTTTTTATATACCTTGCCATTTGTTATGTCACTGAATTTGCATTCACTCTAAGAGCATAATTAATCAGAATAAAAGGCATACAGCCATTTTTTAATTAGACAAAAGTGTTGATGCCCCTAATAAGAAAAAAAAAATTAATACCCTGGTGTGATCCATTATCATTTTTCTGAAGGGTCATAGTTGCAATGAATAAAGCAACACATTTGGCCCAGTGAGATGGAATGGATGTGGTTTCTATTTCTACATCATCCAATGATCAAACAAAGGCTCTGGACTTTTGCCTATTCCCTCCTTCCACATCCCTCCATCCACTTATAACTACAAACACACAACCCCATCATCCAGCTCTCACTATGTGATCTAACAAACACAAAATGGATCCCTGTACTTAAAAACAGAGTCTTCAAAAATTCAGGTCCTTGGCCAAACGTCTCTAGAAAGTTAAGAAAAAAAACATTGTTTTTATAACCCTATTATTATTTATCTGGCTTTTGAAGTGAGAGCTCGGGAAGCTAAAGCTAATTAATATGAATAAATTATATAATTATAATTAATATTATAAATAATATATATATATCTATATATATATAATTAATATTATAAAAACTGCACAGAAGTCTTTCCCTGTAAGGTAACTTGCATTTGTGAATGTACAGTATGTCCTAGTGACTAAAGCTGTGTAACTTTTAATAAATGTATGTCAAATTGCCTCTAGGTATGTAAGCAGAGGGCTATGTAAATGTGCCTGGCAGAGTGTTATACTGCATAGATATTTAAAGATTGTTGTAGTTCAAGAAAAACTGCATTTGTTTGTGAAATATGTAATATAACAGCATATGCAACTGTGTAATTCATAAGCATTAAAAAATATATTAAAGAAAGTCAGAATTTTTTAAGACCCGACGTATGTACAGAAGGATCTATCTTGTCTTTGTTGTTGTTTTGTTCTGAGAGCTTGAGCAAGAAAGGTGTTTTCATCTATCAATGAATGGGGGATGGGGGAGGAGGGAAAAGAGAGGTGAGGATGATTTATTAGATAATTGGACCTTAGTTTAAACCACATGCACATGCTCAAAAACAGCTAGCGACATCAATACATTTCTGTGAAATGTAAATACCCCTCGCCCCAAACATCTTTCAATAGCATGGATGCCTTCAGTGTCCAGCAATGGAATAAAATGCATTTTTCTCATTTAAAAATAGCTTCAAAGCATTTTCCCAGCCTAATTGTCCCCCTAGTTAAGCTCAAAGTTTTCAAACATACATATTATTTTTTTAATTTACAAAGTCCTTTAAAATGTATGTATAGGGGTCTCTTAATCATAACGTTCTTGAAACAGCTGTAAAGGTGCTACACTGTACTTATCTCACCCCATAAAAATTAGCAAAGTGGAAATGCTCAGCTGATCCAAACTGCTTTAGGGGCCGTAATTCCATTGGCTCATTTAGTCATATGTGGTGGGACTGCCTATAAGTGAGACTAATATGGGAAAGTATTTCTAAATTGGCATCTAAATTATTTAGTGTCCCCATTCGAGAGACTATGGAAACTTGTTTATTGGGAATTCTGGTGGCCTCGCTCTCACACACTCAAAATAAACTTTTACAATTTTTGTATTTGGCTACCAAAATTCATATAGCTAAACAGTGAAAGCAGGGGGACCTAAATTAAAAGGTAATCATAAATAAAATAGACCATATAGCTACAAACAAAATAATTACTCATTCTCTGGAAGACTCCATGAATCGCTTTATGGAAGTATGGGGGCTTTGGTTTGATTACAGGGAATGGTGGGTCATTTAGTAATCTTGCCTATATTCATACACAAAGGGGGGTAGGAGAGGGGACCCAGGTGGAGACCAGTTTCATTGTGAGGCGCAGTCCGAAAAGTGAAAGGGCTGGCAAGACTACCAAACACTGGCAAAAAGAATTGATGATGATCTGTACTGTTTAATGTTTTTTGTTTCTTTTTTCTCTTTGTTATTACTCAATATTCAGAAAGTAAAAAAAAATAATTTGACCTAAGATGGTTCCCATATAAACTAAGTAGTGACTCTAGGTATGAGTAACTGATGAGACACAAAATATAACGACTGGCGACAATAGGGAACCATGTTGGTCAGGGGTTGGGAAACTGGGTTACCTAGGATTACAGCTAATTATAAAATGCTTCAGATAACAGATTATATGTTTTGGAAATATATTTCATACTGATGTTAATGAGATGTATGCTATGTCTTACCTGATATGTGATCCAATTCCCATCTAATAAAAATTAATAAATTTTAAAAAAAAATGTACGGTATGTATCATATTTGATTACAGTCTCATTTTTGGTAGGACAGTCCCATTTCTGTGCCCACACATGTGTTTATAAAGGGACCAGAGACAGAAGCAGGATGAATGTGATAAAGTGTTATTTTTGGGGGGGAGGTACTGGTGCTAACTGTATATTCATACACATGTATCCATTTTCAACAGAAGGAATTCCGAAATAAATCTCCACTGTGACAAAAAAGTACATAGTATATGATATTAAACATTGTATGCATGTCTGTCAAGTAACACAAAATACTATTTACTGCTGGAAAAAAACTGAAACATGTTTGTAAATGATACTGCAATTTCTCAGTGGGATAAAATAATTTAGCTTTCCTGTGAAAGACAAAAGATCAAAAAGGTCTGCAACAGGACCTTTACAGTATTTACTAAACATGCCTTACTGCAATTTTGATTAATTATTTTTCTAATTCCTACACCACTTTCTTAGTTCTCTGTTATATTTCTTCTTTGAATTCCTTGGTATTAAATCCCATTTTACAGAACTAAAAAGATTGAACTTAACATATGTTTTCAACCTCAGTTACTTTGTATGCTGCAGATGCTTGCAAATGAGCAGCAAGCAGTGGTGACAGGTAATAGCAACTGTAGTTTACCTGAATATTGGCCTTGTTGTAATTATGATCACTGTCAAATGCTTATTACCAAATTATATTTGCCTACTGATTTGTATAATGATAGTCATGAAAAATATATATTTTTACCCTTCAGCTTCTATTATAATACAAATCAACAGAGAAACATAGAGTATAACCAAATTATTTATAAATTATTTGTATTACAATGCAAGGTGGCTGTACATGTATACTTTTAGGTTTGATTATAGATTTAGGAAATGTGTTATTATTACGATTGCAAAATAGTTCAGCAGATTGGCGATCAAATCTAAGACTGACAGATGCTTACTACAGAAGTGGATTACAGATAGTGCCATAAATGCAATACTCACCCTGTTGTATATAATATGGAAGGTAATGGCAAACACGTTTGTTTGTTTTTTTTTGCAGCAAAGTGGCTTTTTATTATCTTGTTGAGTCTTAAAATATCTAAAATCTAGGTGCCACCAATACATTTTATGAGCCAGACAGGTTGTTTCTGAGAGAGCCTGTAATGAAACGCTCCATAGAAATGCATTATACTATTAAAACGTGGATGCATGTTTTACACCATTGTGGAAATGTCCCAGCATCATGGGCCCCTAAAGTTTTGACTACTGGCTCCTAAATATTATCCAGACTAATAAAAACATTCTGTCCCACTCATAAAAGATCTGCCTGGTTCCAAGAAAACCAAGTAGAGCCTGGAAGTAAAGAATAATTGCAGGTGAACGCAAGTGAACGTTGCAAAATGTAAAGATTGTGTTTTTTTTTTCTTTCAGTGGTGCACCTACAAACAATAAAATGCAACCTATAAGTACGGTACTTTTGCACTGAATGTCTATGCAGATTTATTCTATTTTGTATTCCCAATAATTTTTGCACGCTACCTGAAGGAAACTCATATACTTTGGTATATAGGGACACCAAAAAGTAAGATGAGCTAAATAAATGTTTTTTTGGGGTTTACACAAGGGAGGTATCAATTGTTGGACACTACAACAAAATGGGGCTGCAAATAAGTGGTTAATGCAGGAAAAAATTAAAAAGAGACTTGAATGTAAATGTTAATAAAACACCAGGTCCTGATGCAATAGATTTAAGGGTACTGAAGGAATTGGGATCTATGATAGCTAAACCATTATATCACGAGGGCTACGCACAAGCTGGATTTGAGGATTTCCTTTCTGTGCAATGGTGAGTCAATCAGAATGACTAAAGAAGCGGTGGGGGTAACCTCAAATCCAGGCCTGTGCGATGCCCTCCAGGACTGAACATGCCTGTCACTTCAAGATGATGCTGTGAAAGTGTTACTTGCATTATGCCAACAAATTTGGAAAACTTAACAGTGGCTAGTACACTCGAAAATGCCAGTCTATAACCCAAAACCCCAAAAAAGGCAGTGCCAAAGAGTGTTCCAGTTATCAAACAATTGCACTCATTTTACATGCCAGAAAGGTAATGCTTAAGATCCTGCAAGCTCGACTCCGACAATATATGGACCGAGAACTACTATATGTACAAGACGCAGAAGCACAAGAGATCAAGTTGCCAATCTGGATAATAGAGAAAGCAAGTGGGTTTCAGAAAAAACATTTACCTCTGCTTCATAGACTATCCTGTGACTTGTGTGGACCACAAACTTAAAGAAACAGGGATATCAGACTATCTAACCCACCTCCTGAGGATGCTGTATGTGGACCAAGAAGCCACGGTCAGAAAAGAACATGGGACAACCAAATGATTTAAGTAATGAGTTCAACAACGTTGTATATTGTCTACTTGTTTATTCAAATTACATACATTCGTAAGGCCAGACTGGATGAATCTAAAGCTGGAATTAATGTTGCTGGGAGAAATATCAACAACCTCAGATACATGGGTCATACTACTCTGATGGCTGAAAGTGAAGAGGAACCAAATGACCTATTAATGAAGGTGAAATAAAAGAGTGCAAAAGCTGCTCAATGTTAAAAAGACATAATGGAAAACAGCAATTTCAGTTCCTGGCAAATAAATGGAGAAGAAGTGAAGGCAGTGACATATTTTTTTTTTTTCTGGGCGCCAAGATCTCTGCAGATGGGGACTGTAGCCATGAAATTAAAGGATGCTTGCTTCTGGGGATGAAAGCTAACTTATTAGTTAGCAAAAAAAAAATCTGTTGGTAAATTGCATGATGGTCTGAGATGCAGGATCACATGATATCCTTTAGTAAATTCCCCCGATGACTGTGACAGAGATCCCACATTTAATGTTTGTTTACAATCTATTTGTTCAAGTTATATCACCTACAATCAGATATTGTACAGCTATATTCACTAAAGCAAAGTAAGAGCCAAATTTGATTCCAAGCCTGCAACTCGATCGCAGACAGCGAATGTCTGCGGGTGTGTTGCAGGCTCCCGTTCACGTACGATTACAATGCTATTCACTTGCTCAAGCACACAAGTTACTGTTCCAAAGCAGGAACCGTAAACCATGCACGTGTTCGCAGCAGTTCAGGACGGAACATGATCAATGGAGCAAGCCCATAACCTCCTATTTAGAATCAGCCAATAGAAAATTAGACTGTCATGATTACGGCAGTAAAACATGGAGGTTACATGTCAATCAATTACGTTTGGGGGTCCTATACGCGATCAGACTCGGAAACCTGTAAAATAAAGAATTATGAAAATGAATGGCAATACAATTCTAGTCCATATGGGTGGCCTCATATGTATTAACTCAGTGATACCCAAGATCGATTTAACCCTGAAATGACACATAAAAATAAATCTTATATACTGCCGATTTGCGAGCTTGAGATTGTTGTGATATTAATTATGTCTATCATCGCTTTACCCGTTATTTACAGTGCAGTATTGATTTTTTATTTTCAGTTACAGTGCTACGAATAGGTGTTTAACCCCCTTGCGGGTCCTCGCTAGCATTCGTAGGATTTTCTCCTTCTTTTGCCATTTACGGGTGTGAAAACATTTGCAGGTTTGGGGAAATTGAGCAATTGAATAGCAATTTGCGATTTTAGCCATAGTAGCTCTTGCGACAGTGAGAGAGAAAAGGCTTCGGGAGGCGGTAAGTTACTAGTTTAACCATCGCCATTTTTTTAAGGCTGTAACTTGGAAGCCTTCGACACCGCAAAAAAATTTCAATTGAATAGCAAATGAATTTGCTACCTTGCTTATGTGCTACCGGATCGCCCATAACCTCAATTGAATATGGCCCAAAGGCTTCTCAAATATACACACACGTTTATAAATCAGTCTCTTCAGTGGTTTCCAAATCTGTTCTCTTAAAGGACATCTGCTCATACAATAGCACAGGGGTAGTCAATAAACAGACCTGCATCAAAATCTAGACCTCCAGCCATTGGTTCCAGATCTAAATATCATTATTACATTTTTTATAAATCTATTCTAAAGCTTCCATATCCCTAAAATGTGTTTAGTTAAATTGTATTGATTATGTAGTTATCATTCCCAATGTAATTCATTCATTTTTCATTTTGTAAAAATAAACTGACTACACCTGCAATTGGGGTTACTTTGTTTATTTAATAACTGTTAGCAACAAAAACAGAAAATAATTCAATGTAGCTTTTAAAACTGTAGTTTGCAGTTTAGTTTTTTGGACTTTAGAAGAGCTATTTATGTCCTCTCTCTATCAGGTGTTCAGGACCTTCTTTATATACTGTCCTGATAACATTGTTTATCTGCCTCCTTCCTTGCAGTAGCTATTGCAGCCAAACCCTGTCCGAATAAAAAGGACTGCCTTCTAGGCAGATTCTCTTTCACCTCCTGGACACCTAAAAGTGTGGAGAGTAGTGCATCTGCTGGAAGCCAAAATGATAATTGTAAATGTATTTGCATATCGGACCTCTAAACGCTAACTGATGTTTAACCTCCATGTTTTACTGAAGTAATGATGACGGTCTCATTTACTATTGGCTGTTTATAAATCGGTAGTTACAGCCTTGCTTAACTGATCATGATCACACTCTGAAATGCTACTTACATAGTTTCATAGTTACATAGTAATTGAGGTTGAAAAAATACTTTAGTCCATCAAGTTAAACCTTGTTAGATCTCCTCTGGTCTGCAAGATGCTGAATTATTGTTAATTGATCCAGAGGAAGGCTAAAAAAAAAAAACAGTAAAACTTTGCCAATTGTCTCAAAAGGGAAAAAAAAATTCCTTCCTGATCCCAGATACTGGTGATCGGATTTATCCCTGGATCAATACTCCCTCTCTATTTATCCAGGATAGCACTTGATGCCCTTTTTTATTTAAAAATATATCCAATGCCTTTTTAAAGTTATCTATCGAATCCGCTGTTACCACCACCTTTGATAGAGAATTAAACAGATTAATCACCCTTACTGTGAAGAACCCTTTTCTTTCTTTAAGGTGAAATCTTTTCACATCTAATTTCAAAAGGATGTCCCCTTGTCAGTTGAAAACCTCTTGACAAAAAGTTCCCATGACAAAGCCTTGTATTGAACCTGTATATATTTATATAAGGTAATCATATCCCCTTTTTGGTTAGTCTTTCTTCATAACTTAGCCTCTCCATTCCCTTTATTAGCTTTGTTGCCCTTCTCTGCACTTTTTCCAGCTCTAAAATGTCCTTTTTATGTAGTGGTGCCCAAAATTGTACTCCATATTCCAAATGAGGGCGTACTAGGTATTTGTATAGTGGGAGAATTATATTTGCTTCCTTTGCTTCTATACCCTTCTTAATACATGCTAATATTTTACCTGCCTTTGCAGATGCTGCTTGGCATTGAGCACTGTTACCTAGGCGGTTGTCCACAAGTACACCCCAATCCCTTTCAATATCTGATACCCCTAGATTTGCTCCAACAAGATTATAAATTGCATGTGAAGCAACGATTACATGGTTTAAGGTTTCGGCCAGTAAATTGTAGGCTTGTTTAATTAAATTATCAACTCTCTCAATCTACTGGCTCTCACTGAAACCTGGCTTTCATCTTCACTTTCTTTCCTCCAATGTTCCTTCACTGGTACTTGGAGATTTTAGCATTGCTGTTGACACTCACACCTCCCCAACAGCAGCCAAACTGCTTGCACTCACCTCTTCCCTTGGTCTCTCACAACTAACAGATTCTTCAACTCATCATGTTGGACATTCTCTTGACCTTATCTTCACCAATCTCAGCACAACCTCCTACCCAGTCATCCATCCACTCCCTCTGTCTGACCATCACTTCCTTACCTTCAACTTCACATCTTCCTCTCACCACCCCTCTTCAACCCCTGCCACCATCACAAACAGAAACCTGCCAGCACTTGACACTGCCACCTCCCTCTACAACTCTACTCTCTCTTCCACCCTTGACACTCTGGCCACCATAACCACACGCAGACGCCCTTGTTCCAGAGGTGCTCTCGCACTGCTGAACGACTGTGGAGGAAATCACGCACTTCAGCAGATTTCCTCCACTAAAAATCTATGTTACCCTCCTATTCCTCCACCCACAACCTTGCCAAACAACGCTACTTCACATCACTAATATCAACTCTGTCCTCTAACCCCAAGTGTCTGTTCGCCACTTTCAATACTTTCCCTTCCTCTCTCACAGCTGGAGACTTCGCCAACCATTTTATGCATGAAATTCAAAACATTCAACTCCTCTCATAGTGGTTTATACACTCCACCCTCTGAACTAACCAACAACACCCAGTCTTCTCCCTTCCCCAATCCAACAGCCACCATGAACTGCTTTGACCCAACTACAGAGGACAAAGTCTCCAGCCTGCTATTATCCACTCGCCTCACTACCTGTCCTCTAGATCCTATTCCATCTCAGCTTATCCCTCCCCTCTCAAACACACTAATCCCAGCTCTCACACACATCTTCAACCTTAAATACTGTCACGCTTCCATCTTCTCTAAAACAGGCCATAATTACACCCATCCTCAAAAAACATTATTCTGACTCTGACGTCGCATCTAACTACCGCCCTATCTCTCTACTTCCCCATGCTTCCAAACTGCTAAAGCAGCTAATCTATAACCGCCTTACCAACTTTATTTCCTCTAACTCCCTTTTTGACACCTTCCAATCCGGCTTCCGGCCCCAACATTCCACTGAGACAGCTCTCAGTAAAGTCACTAATGACTTGCTCTACGCCAAGTCAAAAGGTCACTTTTCCATTCCTCTTCTTCTAGATCTCTCTGCTGCCTTTGACACAGTTGACCATCCACTTCTACTCCATATCCTCTCCTCCCTCTGTATTCACTGCTCTCTCGTGGTTCTCTTCATACCTACAAAATCGATCATTCAGTGTCTCCTTCTCTGACACCTCTTCTTCTACCTACCCCCTGTCTGTTGGCGTAACCCAAGATTAATTCCTAGTCCCCCTCCTCTTCTCCATCTACACATCCTCACTTGGTACCTTAATACACTCTTTTAAGCTTCAGTATCATCTCTATGCAGATGACTCAAATCTACCTCTCATCACCAGATATATCCCCTTCTCTTCTAACACATGTCTCCAACTGCCTTTCTATTATATCCTCTTGGATGTCCACCCACCATCTCAAACTCAACATGTCTAAGACTGAACTCCTAATCTTCCCTCCTTCTACCACAGCATCAATTCCTCACATCTCTCTTACTGTCAACATTAATATCATCACTCCCACCTCCCAAGCCCATTGCCTTGGGATTCTACTGGACTCCACCCTGTCTTTCATCCCTCGCATACAGTCACTAACAAAATCTTGCCTTCTCCATCTAAAAAACATCTCCAGAATTCGCCACTCTCTTACACAAGACACAACTAAAATCCTAATACACTCTCTCATCATCACTCGACTTGACTACTGTAACTCACCTCTTGCTGGCCTACCCACCATCCGACTATCCCCACTTAAATTCATAATGAACGCCTCTGCTAGACTCCGTACACAACGTTCATTGTCGGCATCACCTCTCTGTCAATCATTCCACTGGCTTCCTTTAGCCTCCAGAATAAAATGTAAAAACATGACCCTAACTTACAAAACCCTCACCAATTGCACACCCCCTTAAATCTCTGCTCTCATCTCCAAATATTCCCCCAACCGCCCTCTTTGTTCTGCTAATGCTAATTTTCTTTCTACAACTCTTGTCACCTCCTCTCATTCTCGCCTTCAGGACTTTTCTCATGCTGCCCCTATTCTCTGGAACTCCTTGCCTCGCTCCACTAGATTGTCCTCCTGCCTCAAAACATTCAAAACCTCACCAAAAATGTATCTCTTTAAAGAAGCGTATCACCTTCCACCCTTACACACTCATCACCTCTCTCCCTCCTTTAACACACACAATACCTTTAGGTTGTAAGTCTGCAACTTTCAATCCTGCAGGGTACTTTGGGGAAAGCACCATGGACACTGGATGTGAGGCTCAAAGTCAGGGCCCTCCTTGCTTTGTTATGTTTTGATTTGTATTTACCTTTGGAACTTATCTTATGTACAGCGCTACGGAATATGTCGGCGCATTATAAATAAACAATGATAATAATAATAATTTAATCGTTCTGTAATTGTAACAAATTTCAAGCCCACAGACATATGGCCTGTATAACATAATCTGCAGGCTTTCCTTATAATTGTGGTTTTTAGTCCATATACCATTTTATTTGCCCTCTTTTACTTGCTTCTAATATGTTAATACCCTTTTGATTATAAGGTCTCCATAACTAATTTTTGTATTTTAGGTGAGGTTTGAGAAGGAATCTGGTTGGTCATTAAAACCTCTCTTTTTTAGTTGTCAAGATTTCTTCCATTACAACATAGTATCCTAATAACTACTCATGCAGCTTTGCATTACAAAAAAAGTATAATTATATGCATATTTTTTAATGTAATAACTCAAAATTACTTTCCTCTTCCGTTGCATCAAAAAACATCAAGTACATATCGTATTTTTTGGTTCTGTGAATAATTTTGCATTTATTATTTAATTTTAGCTTCTATGTACTTGATCATTCCTCCAGTTTGACTAAATTATTACATGTCTGATTTGCATCTTCTGAAATGTACACCATGTTTCATATTTGTGTGTCAGAAGCAAAGAAGCAAACCTTTACTTGAAGCCCATCACTTATAAATGTAACAGGCCCCAACATGGACCTCTGAGGCACTCAGCTGGTAACCATCCTTTTATCTAATTATGTTCTATTAGCTATGACTCTCTGGCACATATTCACTGTCCTAACCACTTAAAAGAACACAAAAGTCCCCATACAGTATGTGCTCTGAGCTATTAGTTCAAGGGTGAAAAAGCATGTAAAAAAAGTGTTTTATTTTTAAAATTGTTACTACATTCATAAAATTATAGTTAATAGAATTCAGGCTATTGCCGTGGATTGCCTGTGCCTGAATAACTAATGAGTTCAGTACCATATCATGAATATTAATTAGAATCAGGTGTAGAGGCATTGAATTAGACATTTCCTAAGTCATTTTTAACTATTTCATTAAGCCGGACCAGAGACTTTTTCTTGGCGATTCAACCCATGCAAAAACATACATCATAGTTCTTTGAGGGTGATCGAAGTGAGAGTTCATTGTAATATACATCTGCATGTGGATATTAAGGTCAACTCGGTGAATGGTCTGAACTATGTAGTGGTGCTCTCTCTCCTACCCTACCCTATTTGCCATTTATGGGTGTGAAAACATTTGCAGGCTTGAGGAATTGTAACAATTGAATAGCGATTTGCGATTTTAGCGACTGTAACCTTTGCGGACTTGTAAGTTACGATTTTGACAACCATAGGGATTTTGAGCCTGTAACCCAGAGATCATTTGCGTATGATTTACACTTTAAAAATTGGCTACCTTGTCGTGATGAAGGTGCTTGTGTACTTCGATGGAGCTATGAGCTATACCATGTAGGGTCAGCCAAGAACGGCAGGTCATGGCAGAGAGGACAGACAAATCGCAGTCGACTGGAGAAGGTACTGGCAACCCACTACAGTATCTTTGCTAAGAAAACTTTATAGACAGGCACAACCAGAGACATAACGATATGGCACCTGGAACATGAGCTCCTCAGGTCAGAAGGTGCCTACCGCATTACTGAGGAAGAGCAGAGGGCAAGTACAAGTAACACCAGATCTAATGAAGTGGTTGGGCCAAAGCCGAGAGGACACCCAGCTGCGGATGTGTCTGGAGGGGAAAGGAAATTCTGATGCTGCAGATCAATTCAGAATAGGAACCTGCAATGTTAGAACTATGAACCAAGGCAAACTAGATGTGGTCAAGAATGAAATAACAAGGTTAAACATTGATATCCTGGGAATTGGTGAACTTAAATGGACTGGAATGGGACATTTCACGTCAGACAACAACCAGGTCTTCTACTGTAGTCAAGAATCCCGCAGAAGAAATGGAGTAGCCATCCTAGTCAATCAAAGAGTGGCCAAAGCAGTGTTCGGTTACAACACAACAAATGACAGGATGATTTAAATTCAAATTCAAGGCATGCCATTTAATATCACAGTGATCCAAGTCTATGCTCCAACCACGGATACTGAAGAGGCTGAAGTTGTCCAGTTCTACGAAAACATTCAAAACGTCATAGATATAACACAAAGAAAAGATGTTACTATCATCATAGGAGATTGGAATGCTAAAGTAGGGAACCAAAGGACACCTAGAATAACTGGCACATTTGGCCTCGGAGTACAAAATGAAACAGGTCAGAAATTAGAAGAATTCTGTCAAGATAATTCTCTGGTCGTAGCAAACACCCTCTTCCAACAGCCTCCGAGACGACTCTACACATGGACATCACCAGATGGAAATCAGATTGACTATATCCTTTGCAGCCAAAGATGGAGGAGCTCTATACAGTCAGCAAAAACAAGACCTGGAGCTGACTGCGGCTCAGACCATGAGCTTATTATTGCAAAGTTGAAAATTAAACTGAAGAAAAGAGGGAAAATCATCAGATCAAGTAGATACAGAATAAATAATATACCTTGTGAATATGCAGTGGAAGTAAAGAATAGAGTTAAGTAACTAGACATGGAAGATAGAGTGCCTGAAGAACGTTGGCCCGATGTTTGCAACATAATCCAGGAAACAGCAACAAAGAATATCCCTAAAAGAAAGAAAAGTAAGAAGTCAAACTGGCTGTTTGATGAGGGAAGGAAAGCGAAAGGTAGTGGAGATAAGAAAAGATTTGTCCAACTGAATGCAGAATTCCAGAGAAAAGCAAGAAGAGACAAGGAGACATTCTACAATGACGGATGTAAAGAGATTGAAGAAGATAACCAAATGGGTAAATCAAGAGATCTCTTCAAGAAAATTGGGAACCTAAAAGGCACCTTTCATGCAAAAGTGGGCGTGACAAAAGACAAAAATGGTAGGGACTTAACAGAAGAAGATCAGATAAAGAAGAGGTGGCAGGAATACACTGAAGATCTATACAGAAAGGATCTTAACAGCAGTGATGACCTCAATAATTTGTCCAATGAGTTGGAGCCAGACATCTTGGAGTGAAGTGACATGAGCCCTAGGATGTCTTGCTGATAATAAGGTTGCAGGAGGTGATGGAATTCCAATTAAAGTTTTCCATCATACTACAGAATGATGCTGTAAATGTTTTACTTGCCTTATGCCAACACATTTGGAAAACTCAACAATGGCCAATAGACCGGAAAAGGTCAGTCTACATCCCAATCCCAAAAAAAAGGCAGTGCCAAAGATTGCTCCAATTATCGAACAATTGCACTCATTTCACATGCCAGCAAAGTAATGCTTAAGATTCTACCAGCTCGTCTCCAACAATATATGGACCAGAAACTACCAGATGCTACCAGATACTCTGCTTCTGCAGAGGAAGAGGCACAAGGGATCAAATTGCCAATGTCCGCTGGATAACAGAGAAAGCAAGAGAGTTCCAAAAAAACATTTACTTCTGCTTCATAGACTATTCTAAAGCCTTTGACTGTGTGGATCACAACAAAATGTGGCATGTCTGTTACGACCACCAGACTTAAGGGACTATGCTCACCCCAATTCTCTCTCTCTCTCTATGGGTCGCAACTGTTTGTTCAGACAAGCAGACACTTCAGATGACAGCATCATTTCTGAAGAGACAGGTACCATCAGACCCCTTTTCTTAGGATCTAAGAATCACACACCATGTACCTTTGATTAGTACAAGCAGACTCCAACACCACCGTTGTTTAATGTGTCCAAAATCAGACTGGCACTTCTTTATTGTTACAGAGATATATAAAAAAACACACAAAGATCTCACTCCCCCCACATGCCTAACCCCTCCTCTTGTGGGCAAAAGCTTTTTACACTCTCGCCACCTGGGAGATGTCTATCCCATGATACATCCCCCATCTCTTAGTTGCCAGATCTCAACTTACTGGGTTATAAAACTAAACTTCCCCCTTCCAGACTAAAGCGTGGCGCTGCCTCTCGAAGCCATAAACATTCTTTAGAATTATTTAACCCTTTGTACATTCCAGATATGACTGCATTAACTTTATTATCTAAGCATAGCCTACTATCCTACTTCTAATACATTTACAATATTTTAATGTTAATCAATGACAGTACTATATGCACTTATTACATCCTTGATATAACTACATGTATGCATTACACCCATGATATAACTGTTAAGCAAGTTGTTAGTACCTTCTAACCACACATATAATAACTGATGAACCCCAAACAGTCCAGTGGACCCTTCTGTTCATAACAGCTAGTTTCCCCCATCCTAGTATGGCCTAGGAATTCATCCTGCCGGATAAATTTCTAGCCACACTGATCTCACTTGTGCGAGTGATAGAATTGTAATTGCCTCACAGTCCACATTTCTTTCAATTACAATAAGTACACAATTTTGGGCATAGCCTCCATAGCTCAACTGCCAACCTCCTTCCTGGGCCATGGCACATGCCCCTGTCCCTCCCCATCCATTGGGCAGCTACATCTAAAACAGCCCTTGGGCCTATTAGTTAACCCAGTCCAACAGGTCCCAGGATGGTACCCAGTCCAGGAGACAGTTCCCAAGGTGACATGGCTAGCCCCCCTTCCAAAAGACAGGGCCAGTGCCCTCCTCTTCCCAATGTCTGAGGGGAGACATTTTCCTTGGGAGTCCCATAAACTATTACCTCCAGGGAGGAACATACCGGTCGGATCCTGAACCCAGCACCCATGATGGTGGTCTGGACTGGAGGCTCCACTTTCTCAGATGACATCAGGATCAGGGCTCATCTCCATTGGGATCTTTGGTCACTGGGTCCACTGGCAGGGCCTCACAGCTCTCTCATACTGTCCCTTGATTTATGGCTAGCCCCTGGACCACGGCCATGGCACTGTGCCCAAGCTCTCTTTGCTTGGGCACATCATAAGGAATGTGGCCCCTCTTTAACTGATTTGCTGTTGTCTATGTTTGGCAGGATCATAACCTCACCTGCCCTCTGGTCTGTAGCTAGCTCTCTAACATTTTTTATCGGCTGGAGCTCCTTTGATGGTTCACAGTCCATTTTCTCCTTCAAGGGCTGGTGGGTATGCAATGACATCACTACAATGACATCACTACAGTAATCTGCCAGGCCCAAGTTGTTAGTACCTTCTAACCACACATATAATAACTGATGAACCTCAAACAGTCCAATGGGCCCTTCTGTTCCAAATCTGGTGGTCGTAAAAATGTCCTTAAAAAGATGTACCAGATCATCCTCCTCCTAAAGAATCTGTATGTTGACCAAGAAGCCACAGTCAGAACCAAACAAGGGACAACAGAATGGTTCAAGATCGGAAAAGGAGTGTGACAAGGTTGTATATTGTCACCTTATTTATTCAGCTTATATCATCATGCGTAAGGCTGGACTGGATGAATCCAAAGCCAGAATCAATATTCCTGGAAGGAATATTAACAACCTCACATACGCCGATGATACTACTCTGATGGCTAAAAGTGAGGAGGAACTAAAGGACTTATTGATGAGGGTAAAAGAAGAGAGTTTTTGTTTAGAATGGGATGGTTTTGGTCAACAACACTAACAATGATACAGCAAATAGCTTTGTATGTTTCAGTATGCATACAAAATAACATTTTGGTAGCTTTTGTTATATGTAAAAAATGTGGCCATAATTTACTAAAGGGTGAAGTAATAGAGAAATCCTAGTACATACATATATTATAGGGGAGCACACCAGTGGAGAGGTTGTTCAAGAGTTCTCCAGTACTTCATCATTTAGCCCATCTGGCACAGTGTTCTAAGTGCGTGGGAGTTCTATCCTTTTAATAACAATATTTTACAAAATGGTTTTAATTGAAGAAGCTCTAAATGTTTTTTTTACTTTTCATTAAATTAGTGTTTTTCCTATAACAATGTTGAAAATAAGATTTATATTTGTACCAGAATAATAGATTTGGGATTTTAATTGTGTATTTCACTCAACATGCATTGTATGTGTAGAAATAACAGAGGACAAATATGCCTTGAAGCAATTAGCTATATGACAAATCCTTTTAATTTCTACAACTACAAAGGATTTTTCTTTTTGATGTAAAGGGCATCTAACACCAAAAAATAAATGTACCTCTTTCTATAGTACAATGTGACCTTACAAGGATGCTCAAGACCACACTTGTGCCTCTACCCTTCTCATGATCTTGATTCTAAGTAGTTCTGACACCTGTTTTTGGAAGCAGAAGTGTTTTTAGGAGTTTATGTTTAGGCTTAATCTGTTAATTATTAATCAGGAATAATATCATTTTATTTATTATTTTTAAATAAGAGCCTCTCTCTGGAAGGATGTAATTAATACATTGATTTTATGACAGAAGAAAAAGAAGACACCCTTTTTTCCCAAAGATAACTCCACTATAGATTAAATTGAAAAGAGAAATTAAATAGTTTGAAAAAAATATATATAACTTTTTATTGATGTATGCTTTAAAAAGAATTAAGACATACTTAAAAAAAGGATAGACACATGGGGCCTCATTCTATTATCGGCCGCAGACGCTGCGGGGCCGCAAGGACCGGCCGCAAGCTTTCCGGCTATTCTATTCCCTTCCAGCCGGGGATTCCGGCAGGCTTGCGGCCGGCGCCTTGCTATCTCTTGCGGCCGCACGCGCCGGAGGAAAGCCTGTGATCTAAAACGTCCGCAAGGAAATCGGCCGTAAGAAAAGCCTGGTTGCGATTCTATTGCTCCGGGAACCCTGTCTGCAAGGCTAAAAACGAGCCGCAGCTTACTTGCAGCAAACAGGTCCCGCTAGCACCAATTAAGCACATAAAATAGCTCAAATAAAGCCATCCTGCACTTTGAGAAGACTATAAAGGGATATTCGGTGTTAGAAAAAATAGCACATAATTACCCTATACTCAAATCCGTAAAATAATATTTTTTTAATATACGTAAAATATCCATCTAAAAAGTCCAGAGTGCTTGGAGCACCTCAGACACGCCCACGCCGCAGCCGGAAAATAAACAGTTAATTTGAACTCGGGTTTGGGCTGATGTGCAAGTTTGAGAGTGGGTTACTTTTAATCCTCATGTCCCCCAATATGATCCCTAGCATTTACAGAGCTGTACAGTGCAGGCTTGAATTTATTTTTGCGTTGTTAGATTTCTGAGCTTACGGCCGGTTTCAAGATATGCGGCCGGCCGTAAGGGGAGATCCTTGCGGGGCCGTATAATAGAATCGCGAGTTAACTGAACCCCCGCAAGGAATCGCAGCCTTACGGCCGATTTACGGCCGGTAATAGAATGAGGCCCATAGTAAGCTACTTCCTGATTTTTGTAATAGATCTGACTGTGCCCTTAAATAGAAAGTGCTAATCTTGTTATCATTTTTATACTCTTCTAATACGTTCAAGTTTGTTTATTTAGATACCCAATGTCTCTTTTTATATTTCAATAGGGGGGAAATAGAAACATAGTACAGATTTGTGGTAATAAAGTGCCAGTGCTATCACAAATAGTGAAAAACAAAGTGTTGTGCAATAGGTGCTATAGATGATTTGATATATAGAAATAAAAAACTAATGTAAAGAAAGGGGATGATCCCTAACTATCTTTTATGGTGAAACTGGGGGCCTGCCACCCTGCTAATAAGTGCTACTACCTATACTGATATAGTGAATTGGATACTGTCTAAGTGCTAGTGAAGGGGGCTCACCATTTACCTCTTAATCTTATAATTGACAAACTTACTACTCTGTGCTAAGCTGAATGTCACCCCCAAGTATACTGAATCTATTATTTATCAGGATGAAAAAGGCATCTGAGAAGCTGTTAATCTAAACAGGCTACTTTCACATTTGTAAATAATTTGTTGGTAACACAGTTCAAACATATTTTTGGGACATAATATGAAATCTTTTAGGTAATACCATCTTTTAACAACATATATATATAGATATCTTATCTTAGACAATAGTCCACAGAATTTGGATGGCAATGGACTGAGTAACGCAGGGTCCGGCTGTTCAGCATGTCTCTGCCATGAGTATGAAAATCAGGAAGTGCAGACTGTGTCTACGGTGGCCGATGAGCACATTTCGCTAATGCTTCATCACGGACCAATGATTCTAAGTAGACCACATAACAGGTATCCCTGTCACCAACCAATGGCATAAAAGAACATGGAAATATTTTTTTGTTGTTGCATCTGAAAGAGGATCATGTATTATCACAGTGTTTTCTTTTTTCATTTGAGCCCAATAAATAGATTTATATGTCTAACTGTTGTAGGAGCTTGCTCCGGTATGTCAGTGAGCAAAAATGTATAGCTCTACAAGTCATACTTTTTTTTACCAATGAAACTTACATACAAGGGTATGCTCTTTGCACTTGCTGTTGCTTTTAAGTAAGTTTGCATCAATTTTACTTATACAGTATTGTGAAATATTCTTTCATACGAAAAACAACAACTGCAGTGTTTAAACATGCTCATCAGAATGCATGAAAAAATAAATGTGTTCCATGTCCTTTTAGCTTAAACACACTTTCCTCACCCAAACTATCTTACATGGTTGTTATAACAAAATTGTATAAATATTTGCTTGAAGGAATATTTGCTTTCATGTCCATCCCAACATGAAAGGGACACTGGCAGATCATACTATGGGGAAAAAAAGTGAAAATAATAAAATATTCACATCAGTTTTGCATATAGGGCTGCCATAAGTGCTTTTTAAAGCACTCTCAGAATACACTTTGTACAGGACAGTTAGGAAGTGACTGTGATCTTAAAGAGTTCATAACTGCCTGCTAATGCATAGGATTAGGAAGAAAATAGCATCTATTTATATACACAGGGACACATTCCAGCCATTAAAAGAAATGTTTTATTTTTCAAATATTTTTCCACGTGTTTTGACCATGATTTGTCAGGATCATTTTGGATCCATACAAATATATAATTATCAGTTAAAGACATTGCTGTAGGACTGAGTACGGTAGTTTGAAATTAATTATAGTATTTGAAAAGAATGGCAAGGGCCCAAAATGTAAATATCCCACATCTTTATTATTAATGTCAAGTTTCACTTGGTATCACCTTGGTCATGGATATGACCCCTAATAAGGCATTCACACATATTAAAGAAGATGTATAAACAATGTTATCACATATAATAGTTTATTATCACACATAATAGTTGCCAAACTGTGAGTCGTCACGCTTTGCAAGCTCGGCTTCAATGAGCCAAAGGCTCATTGCAGGCCGCAAATGCGGACCCTCGCAAAGTGAGGGGCAGCATTTGCAGAGGTGGAGGCTCTACGGCGCCTCACTCGCAGTTACAAACAGCCACAGAAGCGGGACTTTGAAAAAAATATATAACATGCAATGACTAAATACGGACTTACACAAAAAAATAAGAGCCGTAGGACTAAATAAAAATACACCAACCGAGAGGCTCACAATGAGCGTCGAAGGATCTCAGACAACCAAAACACTTAGGGCCTCATTCTATTATCGGCCGTAAATCGGCCGTAAGGCTGCGATTCCTTGCGGGGGTTCTGTTAACTCGCGATTCTATTATACGGCCCCGCAAGGATCTCCTCTTACGGCCGGCCGCATATCTTGAAACCGGCCGTAAACTCTGAAATCTACAAACTCAAAAATAAATTCAAGCCTGCACTGTACAGCTCTGTAAATGTTAGGGATCATATTGGGGGACACGAGGATTAAAAGGAACCCACTCTCAAGCTTGCACATCAGCCCAAACCCAAGTTCAAATTAACTGTTTATTTTCCGGCTGCGGCGTGGGTGTGTCTGAGGTGCTCCAAGCACTCTGGATTTTTTACATGGATATTTTACGTATATTAAAAAAAAAGTATTTTACGGATTTAAGTATAGAATAATTATGTGCTATTTTTGCTAACACCGAATATCACTTTATAGACTCTGCAAAGTGCAGGATGGCTTTATTTGAGCTATTTTATGTGCTTAATTGGTGCTAGCGGGACCTCTTTCCTGCAAGTAAGCTGCGGCTCGGTTTCAGCCTTGCAGAGAGGGTTCCCGGAGCAATAGAATAGCAACCAGGCTTTTCTTACGGCCGATTTCCTTGCGGCCGTTTTAGATCAAAGGCTTTCCTCCGGCGCGATCGGCCGCAAGAGATAGCAAGGCACCGGCCGCAAGCCTGCCGGAATCCCCGGCCGGAGGGGAATAGAATAGCCGAATAGCTTGCGGCCGGTCCTTGCGGCCCCGCAGCGGCTGCGGCCGATAATAGAATGAGGCCCTTACTGTCTGTGGCAAACAGCCTTACCTGCCTTACAATTTTATTGCCCTGTCATTTTTGACGGGCAAGGGGCTAGAAGTCTAATAGTCTTGAATTCGTATTTAGCAAAATACATTGTTAGATTGTTATGATGATCTAGTAAAATATATTACTTTATACAGAGAATGTGACTCTTTATAGGCTAATTGAATATAGGTACAAATTTACTTTATATAGGTTATAAAACTGTTTCTTAATTAGTGTATATGCACGGCTAGAAAATCTACCGAAAATCTCCCAACTTTGCCTCTTTTGGGAGCACAGTTTGACTTTAAATAGATGAGCACCGCGAGCGGGAGAGGCTTGCAATAAGCACCGAAGACACTCATTGCGGCCCCGTGATGAGCGCCGAAGGTGCTCAGCGTGGGTCTTGCAATAAGCGCCAAAGGTGATCAGTGCAAAGCAGGAAACTTGAAGTACACGGGGGGAGAGGCTCGCAATGAGTGCTGAAGGTGTTCAGAGGACCAAAAGCCTCACATTGTGTGGCAAACAGCATGGCAAGCCTTACAATTTTAATCCTGTCATTTTTGACGGGCAAGTTCCTAGTGTATATTTATTGTTGGAAACCTCACAAGAACCTGGGAGCCCGTTGTCCAAAAAAAATTGTACTGCTGGCTTCTAAATATTTTTCCAATGTAAAATGCAACGTTATGAATGGTTTCCTTCCAGGCTCCTAAAAAACAGCCTCTCTGGCTCCTACAAAATCTTTCTGGCTCCTAAGTTTTAGAAATGTTTGTCCATGTTGTGAATTGTGAAAAATCCAATTTAAATAAGCACGGATAATTGGATTCCACCTTTAAACTCATTGTGAAAACTTTGGCCTCCATTCAATTGAGCAAATTGTAGTTACAAGAACCCGTAAAATAATTTGCTATTCAATTTGCGTCTTTTAGCTACCCGCAATCAGTTTGCGGGTTAGAAGCTCAAAATCCCTGCGGTTGTCAAAATCGTAACTCAAACGCATCTAAGCCTTTGATTTTTCAAGCTCGTAAATGTTACAATCGCAAATGGAAAATGCTACAATTCCTCAAGCCCGTACCTGCCTTCAAGTCTGTAAATGGCAAATGTAAAAGAAAATCCTACGAGTACCAGATAGGACTCGCAGTTTGTAGCACTGTAAAATCAAATAAAAACTCAATACTGCACTTTAAAAGACGGGGAAAGCTATAAAAGGCATTCAAATTAATGGCACAACAGTCTCAAGATCGCAAATCTGCAATAATTTTTTAAAATATTTTATGTTTTATTTCCGTGTCATATTAATCTCGGTAATCAAGGAGTTAATACATATCAGGCCACCCACATGGACTAGAACAGCATCTTCATTTTATTATTTTATACATTGCCGAATTGCATATTGGAATTAACCCCCATGTTTTAATGATATCATCATGACGATCTCATTTGCTATTGGCTGTTTCTAACAGCCTCATTTAATTGGGGCTACGTTGTAACAAGTAGCCTGTAACTCCAGATTTACGTGTTACGGGTATTAAACTAGCCCTGTAACTTTGTTCGCAGCTGGCTTTCTGTGTTAGGCTACGTGCTGAGCAACGTTGTACTTTGCACGCGTAAATCTTTTGATCCAACGAGCCCGTAAGCGCTACTTGTTCAATCCAGCTATTACATTGCAATGTGGTCACTCGCGAGCAAGCACGTAACGTGCAAATGGAGCCCAAAGGCCAATGTGTGCTCGAGAGCACCCGCAAGGGGGGTAAAGTACAACACGTAGCACTTGTAATGCAAAAACCATCACTCAACAGTACATTTATTATAAGGGAAAGTGATGTTATGTCTTAGAAATAAAAGCACAACATTCTCAAGCCCGCAAATCGTCCCCGGAAAATACTTTATTTCATGTCTATATTTTATGTTATATCGATCCCTGCAATCAATGTGTTAACTCGCATGCAATAGATATCATATTTACTGCTTTATTAATAGCGCATTATATCTGGACTGTGGGTCTGATCGCAAACTGCAATTGAAGCCTGTAGATCTTCGAAATCTACCCCCCCCTTTTTCAGTGATGTAACGCTAATGATCTCTTTTTTCATTGGCTCCATCTGAACCTGTAGCTACGTGATTGCTTAATTGTTTGCGTTCGAGCACGCAACCCCGACGGACAAATGGTTTACAAAATAGCCTCTCTCGTTCGTAGCTCGCAACCCATTCTAATTTAATAGCCACGGAAAACGCCCAAATATGAAGCATGCAGCCCTTGTGTACTACACGTTGGACTTACGAGACTGAAATTTAATATGGCCCTAAATCGGTAATTACGGCATAGCTTAATTGAGCATGGCCTGAAATGCTACTTACGAGTTCATGGTTTACGGTTTTGGCTTTTGGCCATGTAGTTGCGGGCTTGTTCAATTGAATAGCTCTGTAACAGTTGCAATTTGCCATTAAATGGAGGCCTTGGGCCCCTATTCAATTGCAAGGCCACAGTTGCCTTCATACCAGACGTCTGGGGGCTTGAAATCTGCAACAGTTACAGAGCGATTATATTGATCAAGCCTGCAGCTACCTGGCCGAAAGCCTAAACCGTAAACCAATAACTTGTATGTAGCATTTCAGAGCATGATCATGATCAGTTAAGCAAGGCTGTAACTACCAATTTAAAAACAGCCAATAGTAAATGAGACAATTTGTTTTTAGAAGTCCGATATGCGATCAGACTCGAATCTGGCAAAATAATACAAAATAATAAAAATCAATGAAGGAAATGTTCTAGTCCATGTGGGTGGCCTGATATTTATTAACTCCTTGATTACCGAGATTGATATAACACAGAAATTAAACATAAAATTAAATATTTTTTTATTGCAGGTTTGAGATCTTGAGACTGGTAATTCTAATGTTTTTCAACACTTCCCCATCTTTTAAAGTGCAGTATTGTTTTGTTTCTTTGCATCTACAGTGCTACAATCAAGTGTTTAATGCCTTTGCGAGTCCTATCTGGTACCTGTAGTATTGTCTTCTACATTTGCTCAGATGAGTTTGAGTTACGATTTTGACAACCGTAGGGATTTTTAGCCTGTAACCCGCAAATCGTTTGCCGGTAGCTAAAATACACCAATTGAATAATATATAAATTTACGGCTACATTACGGGCTCCAGTAATTAACAATTGCTCAATTTAATAGGGGCCTTATTCTATTTCAGAATCACAATACATTTAAATAAGTTACAGCAAAGGATTCTGCAATCTGACATGCAAATGAGCAGTCTTAATATTGTTTAAAAATTTGCTGATATACATTTCATTATGGATTAATTACAAACTGGATTTAAAGGACAAATGTAAATTAGGGGATACGTTTTTATAAGAAGATTGTGGAAATGCACATTAAATGGGAATGTAGGCTATGTGACCAACATATTTTTACTGCTCTACGCAAATAGTTACAGTGCTTTAAAATACTCAAAAAGACACATAACAGAAAAGTAAATACATGTATTGGTACTGTTATTCTCAAATCAGTGAGTAAATCAATGCAGTTGCTATATAAATATGTCACATGCCTAAGATGCTAACAGCATTTTGTATTTTCTGCAGCCCAGAATCCTCTACTGCAGCAAAACCACGGACTAATGTGATAATGGAGTACATTACACAGGTTTGGGGTTCAGTGGAAGAGGCAGCAAGATAATAATTGGTTTGTTGCCACAGAGATGTAAAGTGTAGAGTGATGTTATATTTGGCTGGAATAGGAAGCCAAATCTGGCAGAAATATTCTCATTTATTTACCTTCCAGTAAAATGTTCAGAGTTTGTGACTCCCAGGTTACATACATCCCTGAATTAATTAGTTGTTAATTAGCTTTCAGTGGAATTATTAAATACAGTGAGGGCAGGGAGAAGGGAGAGAAACAGGGAGAGAAACAGAAAAACAGTGAGCGAATGCTAAAGGATGAAGACAGAAGAGATGAGTAAAAGGAGAAAGACTTATAAATAGAATAAAAAAATAACAAATAAAATAGGACAATTGAGGAAACAAGTAAACTACAGGTAGAGGGACAAAAGAGGTGGGAAACAAGTGGAAAATTTTAATAATTTCAAAATGGATGGGAAGGAGAAGGTAAAAGAAAGATAGATGAATCCCAAAAAACTGAGGTAAACATGCGATGATAAGAGAATGGGCATGAGAGAGAGATAAAGAAATAGTGAAGAATGAAAGAGGTTACTGGTAAACTTTAATAAGGAGAAGACGGTGACTGAAGAAAGAAGAGACAAGATAACAAGACAGCTCTCACCTTGTGTAGAAGAGGTCAACAATATGGCGGCTGCACAGAGACCCCACAGAACCAGCCAGGCCCCCGCCATACCGCTCTGCACAATCCTGTCACTGAGCGCTTCACTATAACATCACTGCACAGGTGGAGGAGGTCTGTAGAGACAAAACAGAGAGTGTTAAATGTCATTTAATATATACATCACAACAACATACTGACATTGTATAGTATAATATAGAGACACTATCATGTTAAATATAACGTTTATTCATAATGGTCTAAAATTTGACACCAATTCTGAACCAATACTTTCTAGCATTTAATTGTCATTTTTATATTATCTTACAGCATATATTAATTCTTTTAATTTAGCAAGTGGCAGAAAATGGAATGATCATACGCTGTTCCACATTCTTCAATTGCGTTTTTTTATTATTTCTGAGATATTTAAGTAGTAATAAAGGGTGTGTTCTGTATGATGTTGTGCACTCGAATGTACATATGGGCATCCATATTGTTTTGCTATGGTCAAATTTGAGGGTTCAGTAGATCACATAAACCAATGAGTGTGATAGGATCAGAGGGATATATAACCGTGTGCAGGGAGGCACATTCTTTGTGTGCTATATATTTGTGAGATCAGAAACCAGACTGTAGCATTTTTCTCCCAATCCCTCTTTTAACACCACCCTCCCTCCCTCTGTCTCTCCTCCCTCCCCCACTAGTAACAGTGCGTGGTTTCCCAGATGTTGCTCTTTTCCCCTCCCCTTAGTTGTTTCTCATCCATTTCATATTCTGTCTTCCTTCCCACATCTCTTTTTCCCCTAAGCACCTCTTTAATGCAGACACTATCTATCTATCTATCTTTCTATCTATCTATCTGCAGACACTATCTATCTATCTATCTATCTATCTATCTTTCTATTTATCTATCTGCAGACACTATCTATCTATCTATCTATCTATCTATCTATCTATCACAGAGCCCCACAGCTAACAACAGATTCATATTTAGACAAGCAGAAATACACACATTTGAATACGCTCCTTCTGTCTCCCATGTTTAATCACATAATTTCCCTTTCTCCTTCTTTCTCTCTCTCCCCCTCTTCTCCTTTAATATCCCCGACACGCTCTGCATTTCTCTACACCTCTCCCCACGTTCCAGTTCTCCCTCCCCCTTCTTTATTAATCCTGGCACGCTCCCTCTCTCTTGCACACCTTTCCCCATCTCTCTTTTTCACTTGGCTGTAAACCTCTGCTATTCCAGCACTCACTCTTTCACTCTGCATACCCAGTAGAGTCACTTTTCTTTATATTTGCCTTCTCTGCTTCCAAGCATAATACACACACAAACAGAAACACACAAGCTACACCATCTTTCTCCCAAAACAAAATACTATTCCTGTATTGATTTCTCCAATCACACACACAAATAGCTATATAATTACATCTCTATCCTTCCTTTATCGGTCTACTGTTCCTCCATTTCTCCCACACACTGCTCTATCACTGCAGCATCTCTGCTATTCCTTCAATACTGTCTCCTATCAAATGCAGCTCTACCACTGCAGCATACACTGCTTTTCCATCAATGCTTTACATATGGCTTTATCACTGCAGCATCCTCAACTATTACTGCCCTACATACAATTTTCCCCCATATACAGCTCTATATCAAGTGCATCCTCTGCTATGCAGACATGACTGTTTCTTCATATAGAGAGCAGTATGAAATTAGTGTTGTCTGCAATTTCTACCCGCATGTCTCCATACGCAACTACTTGCTATTCTTGCCTGTCTCTTTCAACTATGACAGCAATGTTCTCTGCCATTCTGGAATGTCTCCTTTCTCTCTGGGCAATAGATCTAGACAGGAATGCTCTCTGCTTTTCGCCTAGCGCTCTCTCCTCACACACAATACAAAAAAAGCTCTTAGACAGCAGTTCACTCTTCTATTCCTGCATGTTCCCTGGTCACATACAGCTACACAGTAATACTCTACCATCTTGCATGTTTCACTCCTCACACCCTCACACATATAGCTATCCTTGCATCTTTCCTTCTCTCTCTCTCACATACACACACAACTCTCTAACAGTACTGCTTTCTGCTATTCCAGCATGTCTCCCTCCTCACGTACATAACACACAAACACTCTATAATAGCAATTCTCAATTATCTCTGCTACTCTGCATGTCTCCCTCCTAGTTCACACACAACACTGTAACAGCAAAGCCCTCTGTTCCTTCATGTCTCCCTCCCTTCATGGCTCTATGACAAAAGTGTGGTCTGCTTTTCCTCCCTGTTTTCCTCCTTACAAACACAGATATCTCTCTCAGTATTTCTGTAAGTTGTCTTGCTGTCCTGCAACATCACATATCTACAGTTCACAGCTTTAACACCGAAGGTGCCCGTATAGTCCACTCATTACTCTCATTACACACACATACACAGTACCATGCTTATTACTCTCACACACACAATCACTTAGTTTTCTGTTCAGCTCTCTGTTCTTGCACTGCACTCTTATTTGCACAAAGCCTCCATCTATTGCCACACTGTGTCTGCTATTCTTGTGCGCTCACAGTCACACACACATAAATCTGTCACTGTATCTCCATCTTTGTTGTAGCTCTCCCTGCTGTTCCTGCACTGAACACTCCTCCCACACACACAGCTCTATCGGTTCTCTCTGCTATTTCAGCCCAACCTACCCTTCCTTCATTTATTTATTTAGCTTTTTTTTTCTTTACTTTCCCCACCCTTCTCTCTTTATCAATTTATCTTCTCTTTCACTCTCCACCCACTCTCTTTTCACCCTACGTGTTTTTTCTTTCCCTTTTCAATTTTTTCATACTTTGCATAAAGTGGTCAACATATGCTGCAGCATTGTATAATGTGGTGTGGACAAATGACCTCAACGGAGGACAACCAAACGCTTTTCACCATTTGCCTTCCTCCTATCTCTGCCTCATTTTCTCTTTTTTCCAGACCCTCTCCCCCCTCTTTCTATTCTATCTCTCTGCTCCACTCTCAAGCCCCCTCCCATCTCTCTCCATTCTCTCATTCTCCCTCCCTTCCTTGCTCTGTTCCAGTAAATGTTTCAGTACCACAGTCAGCTCCGAGTGTGCAGCAGATGTAACACAGAAGAGGAGGGGGAGAGGGTATCTGTGTCCTTAGGGAGGGGGTTTTGCCCCAGGGTGGGTGAACGGAGAGGAAATCCCTGCTAAATTCACACAATATTACAGTATTACCGGCTGTGTGTCAGTGTGTCACTACTCTCTGCACATATAGGATGGATGGATGGATAGATAGATAGATGGATGGATGGATGGATGGATGGATGGATGGATAGATAGATAGATAGATAGTGGTGCGTTTTTTGCTTTGTAAACCACAATATATATATATGTATATATATATATATATATAGAGAGAGAGAGAGAGAGAGAAAGAGAGAGAGACTGAAAGATAAAAAGAGGGACTGAAAGATAATAATGTAGGAAATGGGTAAAAGGGAGGGATGTATATATATATATATATATATATATATATATATTTTTTTTTTTTTTCTCAGTTCATACTCCATTCTGTCTCTCTCCACTTCTATTTGGTTCCCTCCCCCCTCTATCACCAATCATTCTGCATGTCTCTTCACTTTCAGATCTGTTTGACTCTGTTTATATTCTTTTATCTCTCTTTCCCTTCTGATCACCCTACCTGTCTCTTCAGGGTGCCATCTCTCTCATCTTATGTTCCTATATCCACTTTCTTTTCTATTTCTGTATTTCTCCTCATTCAGCTACTGAGCTTCCTTTCTCTTCTCTCCTCATCAGTCTATATATGTTCTCATCATTCTACCAGTCTCTTCACTCTCAGCTCTGTCTTTCTTTCTCATTCTTCTATCTATGTAAGCATTACTCTCTATCTCTCTTCAGCTCCTCCCTCACTCTCTCTTTTCTCTTTGGCTCTTTTTTCTTCACATCTATCTCACTTCACTCAATTCTTATAATTCTCTTTGTACACTCAACTTAATCTGTCTCACCTGATCTTTCAATCTACCTACACCTCCTCTTTATCTCATTAATTCTGTCTCTTCATTCCTCAAAATCTCTCTCATTCCCATTTTTTGTCTCTCTCATTTAATTTTCCTCTGTATAATAACATTCCCTCTCTCCAGTTCTTCACCTGTTACCCCATTTAATCTTTGTATTGTTCTCTCTCTCTCGTTGCTCTTCTCTGTGTGTGCTAATCTTCCCTCTCTGTCTGTGCATCATTCTAGCATCTCCCCCTTTCACTCCCTCCTCTCTCTCTTCCTCCTTCTATCTTTCCTCGCCCCCTCTTTACATTTCTCTCTCCCTCTCCATCCCCTCCTCTCTCGAGAGCTCACAATCACTGCAGATAAATTTAGCTCAGGAAACAACGAATCTAATAAACATCCGCTGAAGAGAGAGAGACCCTCCCACACAGTGACACAGGTAGAAGGGCCTATGTCCTATGAAGTCTATCTTTCGTTCTGACAATAATACAGGCAAAGAGGTCCCATGAAATGTGTCCTTTCTGCTGTAGAGTGTGAAACACACAACATGCATCTATACCGCACTACACATACATATATATATATATATATATATATATATATATATATATATATATATATATACATAAATAAATAAATAAATAAATATATATATATATATATATATATATATATATATATATATATATATACACAGTATACAATGATGCCCAAGAATTGGCCAAGAATTTAATTTTAATTTTATTTAATGTGACATTTTAAGTCAACACCAGTGCTTAATATATGGTGCAAATTATAGCTTAAGACCAGATACATAGTTACATGGTATTTTAGGTTGAAAAAGGGCTTATAGTCCATCAAGTTCAACCTTTTAAGATCTCCTCTGATCTGCAATATGGGGATTAGTTATCAATCGGTCCAGTGAAGTTATAAAAAATAAAGAACCACATCTGTACAGAGGTTCACCATAAAGTGCAAAAATAAGATATGTGAAAATCCAAGGATGGATGTGCCATTACCCTGTTTCTTCTCTCCCAGTGTGTATATTATCACTTTTTTAGACATTTTACATTGGTCTTACAGAATCCAGATGTAAAACACAGAAATGTACACATTTAAATCTAGTGATATGGCATGCTCTATCAATATACACATAGCAATTTGCATACATGTAATTATTTCCATCAACATGTAAATGTAAGCAAATACATATTTATTAGACAGAACTGTTTGTAAATATGTTATTCACATTTTTGCACATACCTCCTCCATTGCAGTCAAATTGGTTGCTGATGGATCTATTTCTTTCTAATCTTAGCAGAGAGTATAACGATTAACACAGGTCATAATTACTGCCTGCTCTAATCTACCCCCCTCAGCATCAATATACCCCTCGCTGAGGTCTGAGGGGGAGCAGTGTCACTGTGCGGGGGGTACTAGACATGTACAGAGATACTGTTGCATAGAGAGATGTAATCAACATCACAGAATATGCACTCAGCATTACAATATCTATTTTCAGTGTATGGGTTCTCATAACCATTATCCAGCACAACAAATTCATTATAACACTATAGATATTCAGCATTGTTTTACAGCTCAACCTGCTTATTCTCAGTTTATATAAATAGAGAGCATCATTATACAGCACAATGTGTTCATTATCAGTGTATAGAAACTCATCATCTTTGCAGAGCAACACTTTCATTATTACAGGATAGACATGCTCAGAATCATTAAAATTGGGTGCTTTCAGTTCCAGTGTACAGATGCTCATTATCATTATATGTAGTGATGCCTTCATTATTAGTGTATACCCGAAACCATTACGCACAGTGACATGTCCAGCATCAAGGTGTAGATAATCAACAATCAATTTTACATAAATTCGAGAAATGGCCATCTAAATGGCAGGTGAGACTTAATACAAATAAATGTAAAGTTGTGCATCTGGGAAGGAAAAATAGCCATGCAATTTATAATCTTAATGGAGCAAATCTAGGTGTATCAGATATTGAAAGGGATTTGGGAGTGCTTGTGGACAAACACCTAGGGAGCAGTGCTCAAAGCCAAGCAGCAGAGAGGTTTTCAATTGACACAATGACATCTTTTGAGGTTAAGTAAAAAGATTTCACCTTAAAGAAAGAAAATGGTTCTAGATAGTAAGGATGGTTAATCTGTGGAATTCTCTACCAAAGGAGGTGGTGACAGTAACTTTAAAAATGGAATGGATATATTTGAATTAAAAAGGGCATTCAGTGTTATCCTGGTTAATTAGAGAGAGAGTATTGATCCAGGGAGGAATCTGATCACAGTATCTGGGGTCAGGAAGGATTTTTTTTTTTCCCATTTGAGACGATTGGCTAAATTTCACTGTTTTTTTTCTGTTTGGCTGTGTCAATTAACAACTAATCTGCATATTGCAGATCAGAGGAGATCTTAAAAGGTTGAAGGCTTTCAACGACAATTACTATGTAACTATGTAACATACTATACAAACTATATAGTGAGCTTTCCAGTTTCAGTGTCTAGATACTCAGTAACTCTCTACAGCAATAGTGGGCAAAAGGCACTTCATATACGGGCCTCAGCCTGGTTTATGGAATTGATTGTGCCCCTCTTTAACCATACACAATTCATTATCTCTCTAAAACTAGCCAATAATACACAATTGTACTGATAAACACTTCTTCTCAATAGCTATACCTCTATTACCAATCCCTTTCATCTTATAGATCAATGTTACCATTTTGCTTTGGGTAAAATAAAAAGGTTTACTGTACAGTGGGGCCCTTTTAAGGATTCAGAGCTGTATTTGGAGCCTTTTAAGTGAAATAAGTTGCCTGTCACTGCTCTACACAGTGAGATGGACAATGTCAGGTTGTAGACACCCAGCAACACTGAGCACAAATACTCTGAGGTTCAGTGTATACTCGGTCTCAGTAAGTAGACCAACTCCAGTCCTACTCAGAGTCATGTCATATTTTCAAGATATTGTGTTTAAAGGGACATGTAGGGTTCCATGTTTTTAATCTTAAGATAAACTATCTAAGAGTTTATTTGCATATTTAAACTTTATATTATATTGTTTATAGGCTATGTTTTTACTCACTGAATCTTCCAAAAAGTCCTTGCAAAGATCTTGCCCCTTGTAGCTCATGTAGTGTTTTAATAACATACCGCTGAGCCAGAGCCTGTGATTGGCTAGTACATATAGAAAGTGAGCAAATGATGTAAAAGACCATGGCACAATAAAAATAAATATTTTTTTGAAACCTTTAAGTTTGACTCAGAACATAACTAAGCAGGAAAAACATTCTTAATTAGAAAAAAAAATTGTATGCCTCTGCAGAACCCTTGTGAGAACCATGATACACTAGTGGAAGTTGTTTGTGTGAGAGGGCGTTGTGTCTATCTCAGTCTTATCCAATTATCTTTACGATGGCTCTCTGTTGTAAAATTATAGAACCCCCCCCCCCCCGCCTTATGATGAGGAAGTAACAAACAAAATTGGATTTCTCTACTTAAAAACAATTGAATAGGGCTCTAAATAAGCACATAACATTGCTTTTGGATAGATGTTTACTAACTAAAAACTTCTTTAAAAAAATATGTTATGTGCTTATTTAGACCCCTATTCAATTGGCCAAATTGCAATTGAATGAGGGCCAGAGACTTTAAAGTTCAAATTTTCCAAAAACTGATTGCCCCATAGCTTACAAAGCTGTTAATATTGTTAGTTTAGTACAAACTTAACAAACAAGTGTTTTTTTTCTGCAGTGTTCCTTTAACCACAGTTACATTAAAGGTCCCTGACACACATTAAATGGCCTCTACAGTCCTATTTTACAAAAAATAAAATGTTGAAGAACTATGCTTGATAACAATGAGCCTCATTCAATTGAGGCATTGAGAGATCCGGGCTTCGGAAATTAAGGGCGTAAGTTATTTTGCTATTATCCTCCGATTCGAATCGATGGTTATCATCACAAGTTAACGCCCCAACAAGCCTTTGATCTTTCACGACCAAAAGAGCTCCAAGCGCTAAAATCGCAAATCTCTATTCAATTGCTCCAAATCCCCCTTGCTAACTACCCCGCCAAGGCCGCAAATGGCAAAAGGCGCACCACAAGTTAGAGGTTCCAAGGAGGACTCACAAAGGGCTTAAAGACATGTCTGGAGCACTTTAGAAGCAAATAAAAAATCAATACTGGACTTTTATTAAAACGGAAAGTGATGTTAGGCTTAGAATTAATATCCCAACATTCTCAATATCGCAAATTGGCATAAATAAAATACTTTATTTCATGTTTAACTTCTGTATTATATCGATCCTGACAATCAATGTGCTAATACATATAATGAAACTTGCATGTAATAGAATATCATATTTACAGTTTTATCAGCATTGCAATATTTCAGGAATGTGGGTCCTATCATAACTCATAATTGAAGCCCGTAAGAGAATTTTTCATAGACATAATGATGACGATCTCTGTTATCATTGGCTGTTTCCAACTCGGGAGTTAGGGCCTTCATATTCAGGCTCGCAAATGCTAAATATGATGGCATGATTTCCAAATTTCGCTATCGGCCCCTAACTTGCGGTCTTGCCGAATTGAATAGCAATGTAACTCGGGCCTCTTGCGGGCCTGCAGACATACGGCCTACATCCCATAAGTTACAGCCTCCGAACTGCATGAGGCTCAATATTTTTACAAAATAAAATTAAGTAATAGAACCTCTAATTTATAACCTTTTTACAAATGATGGTGTTGTACAATCTATCTGGTGATCCACGTGCTGAACTGGGAGGATGCTTTGAATTTAGAGGACGTTTTTTTCAGCCATACGGGAATGTGGTAGCTTAATCTGCCAGTGCTTAACTGGGTTGATGGAAAGTTCCTTAGTTCATAATGACTGCATCCTCCTGAAAGCTGTGTTTTCAATTTGCTAAAAACATTCTGACCAGTATCAAGTTTATTTATTCAAAAAAACTGTTACAGAAAAAGAGGTGCTTTACTCTGGGTATATCAGAAAGGGACTCTGTAGAAAAAGCAGTCTGTAGCAGGAGTATTAATTTGTAATCTATAGGTTAGTTCCATTTTCCTTTTAAATTCTAAATCAATATATCTTATCCTTCTTTGAGGACATTATTCCAAAGCAACTATCAGATCATATCTTGGGGCCCCACAGTCCTATGAACACCCATTTGAACATAGCCACTCTTTACATTAACTGCACATATAGTAGTTAAATATCTTAATTTACTTCTCTTGTTAAACAAATACATTTCATAGACTCGGGAAGTATATCTCATCCTTGCACTGTTAATATATATTTATAGTAATGCCCTCTCAAAAGTACCCGTCAACAGAGCAGCATTATTCCGTAGTACAATCTTACACCATTTTGAAGCCTCCAACATTTAAACTAAAGAATATGTCCTTTTCTATCAATTGTCTTACTTTGAAATATGATTTGCTACTACACTTTAAATGTTAAATCCCTTGATGTTTTTGAAAGGCTCTCATAGATTATTTCAAAATATACAAATTTAAAGGATAATCATAAAACATCTCTCCCCCTCAATGTTGGGGCTGTGAATATTTCACTGAGTATATGTACATAGAAATGTGTACTAACGTTCAGTCTGGGAGATAGATCTTGGCATTCATTCCAGCTTTTAGCTGCACACATATCAATTCCATTTTGATAAAACCAGTTTTGAAGCCTGGATGGCAAGCCACATGCTCACTTTATTCTACAGTGCAGCCTTTGTTCCTTACACTGCGTGAGATCTTCTCATTCATCCAAAGAGGATAGAAGGAGATGAGGACAGAATTATTTTTGTGTTAGAACTAATGATGTCACCACATAGACAAGTATAATAATGCCTATATTTTTTGCTTGAATTTTTACTTTTTATCCAGGCTTTATCTGTGCACGTAATGGGGTAATTGCTTCACAAAAGAGAAACGGAAGAACAAAGATGGCTCAATGGTGAAGTAAATTAGGTGTAAAAGATCCACACCTGAGAACGGTTGACGATTACTAACATGCCCTATAAGTATGGTTAACTACTCAGGGTGCAGTTTCTTGAATTCTAGCTCAATTGTGTAATACCACAGGAGACATTTTTTATAATTTCAGCCTGACTTTGTCTCAAAAGGTAGTCCGGTCCTGAAATGCTGGTCAGCTCTCTACAGCTCTAAAGGTAACACTCTGTTTACAAGTGGATTTACCTTACAAGTAATGGCTGAAAAACTGCAGAGTGCACTAATTGTGCCCAGGTGAGAGGGGTGTGGCTTGACTGTTTAACTAGTATAAAAGGTTTGTGGGCTGTTTTGGGGCTGTTCGCAAGTGGATTTTCCTTGCAAGTAAAGGCTGATAAATTGCAGAGTGCACTAATTGTGTCCAGGTGAGAAGGCAGAAGTTAATATAAACAGGAGAAGGGGCAAACTTGTGAGAGAACATTTTCAGTATCAAGTTCAAATCTAGTAAAAGTGTAAGAGTTTAAATAAAAGGAGGGACTTCAAAGAAAAGGGAGGGCAGATTTATAGTGCAAAGGAGGAAAACTTTATACAAATATATTATTTTCTATTCTTTATTTTTCCCACTGAAATTTTGTAGAAAACAATAATAATTATGAGTCAGTCCAGTGGCAACCTCGCTCAGTGTACGTCCTGTCATATGTATGCAATACTGGAACAGATGATCCAGGGTTCATACCTCTGTGAGAGGTGTGAGCATGTTGCCTCTCTGGAAGCTCAAATTGGAGATCTGGAGCGGAGAATTGCAGCACTTAGTGATATTGCTCGCCTGCAAAGGGGGTTGGTGCTCACTGAGTACAGTTTAGCTGGGCCTAGCATGGAGGGTGGAGCTGGGGCTAGTGAGGATGTTCATGGAGGTAGCTGGGTTACAGTTACAATCGGAAGCAGGGGGAACAGGAGGAGGCAGGCCAGTTCCGAGTTGGCAAACACCAACAGATTTGCCAGATTGAGTGAAACTGTTGGGGATGACCATTCAGGAATGGCAATGCCAGATAAAGATATTCCTTCTAACAGCCAGGAGAACAGCTCTACTGGAGGAGAGGGAGGACAGAATAGGCAGAGCAACAGTCAGGTTTTGGTGGTAGGGGACTCTATTATTAGGAAGGTAGACAGGGTGATTTGTCCCAGATCCCAGCAATCGAACAGTTTGCTGTCTCCCGGGTGCTCGGGTTCGTCATGTTGTGGATCGGGTAGACAAATTATTGGGAGGGGCTGGAAATGAACCGGCGGTCTTGGTACATATTGGTACCAATGACAAAGTTAGTAGAAGATGGAGTGTCCTAAAGAATGATTTTAGAGAACTAGGTAATAAGCTGAAGGCAAGGACCTTTTCTGACATACTACCAGTGCCACGTGCTAGCCCAGGGAGGCAGAAGGAGCTTAGGGAGGTTAATGCGTGGCTAAAGATGTGGTGCACTAAGAAGGGGTTTGGGTTTTTAGAGCACTGGGCTGACTTCTCACTACGGTGCAATCTCTACAGTAGGGATGGATTGCACATTAATGATGAGGGAGCTTTTGTACTAGGGGATAGGATGGTAGAAAGGCTGGGGGAGTTTTTAAACTAGTAGGTGGGGGGGAGGGACTAGATATAAGTAATCGGGTAGAAAGTGTAGAGGGTATAAGGGATGAATTAACAACTCATAGGGGAGGAGATAGGGGAGGGGTAGTATAGTTAATAGGGAGGTAGTACTAAGTAATTCAAGTACAGTGGCAGGCACTTCAGAACTACAGACTCATAACATAAGGTGTATGCTTGCTAATGACAGAAGCTTGCCAGGAAAAATGGGAGAGAGAATTATTAGCAATTAATGAAAAATAGGATTTAATAGGCATTACCGAAACGTGGTGGGATGAATCTCATGACTGGACTGTTAATCTGGATGGTTATAATCTATTTAGGAAAGATAGAGGCAATGGTAAACGAGGAGGAGGGATTTGTCTGTATGTTAAGCCTTAATTTAAGCCTATAGTCAGAGAAGATATTTATGGTGGACCTAGTGATAAAGCTGAATGTTTGTGGGTAGAGTTAAATAGCGGAGCAGCCAATTCCAAAATAATATTAGTAGGAGTATGCTACAAACTCCCAAATATAGCTGAAAGTGTGGAAATACAATTATTGTTACAGATTGAAAATGCAGCTAAGCATAGGCAAATTCTAATAATGGGAGATTTTAATTACCCTGAAATAAACTGGATAAATGAGACCAGCAGTTCACCTAAGGGGAGCAGGTTCTTGAGTACACTCAGGGATCACTATCTGGCCCAGGTTGTACAAGAGCCTACTAGAAATGAATCTATCTTAGATTTACTCATCACAAATAATATTGATATAGTATCAAATGTTGGAAAAGGGCAACCTTTGGGAAACAGTGATCACAACACAGTCTCATTTGAGATTGAATTAAAAAAAAAACAAATTTTAAGGGCCCAACAAAAACTCTTAATTTTAAAAGGGCAGATTTTAACAGTCTAAGGGCAGCAATACAAAGTATAGACTGGGACAGAGAACTGGCAGGTAAAAATACTGAACATAAATGGACAACAATTAAATCCTTACTAAATATACATACACATCGGCATATACCGTTTGGGAATAAAAGTAAAAGGAGTAAATCCCATCCAATGTGGCTTAACAATGATTTAAAGATCAAGATAAGGAGTAAAAAACAGGCATTTAAATTATACAAACAAGAGGGGACAGAGACTGCTTTACGGGAATATAAGAAAATCAACAAGGCTTGCAAAAGCGGGATTAGACTGGCTAAAATAGAAAACGAAAAATAAATTGCAAAAGAGAGTAAGACTAACCCTAAAATATTTTTTAACTATATTAATGGGAAGAAGGCAAGGAAGGAAGCTATAGGAACATTACAATGTGACACAGGCCGATTGATAATTAGTGACCAGGAAAAGGCAGATGAGCTAAATAGGTTATTTTCTACTGTATACACAAGGGAGGTACCAGTGGTGGGACACTGCAACATAATAGGACTACACTAGTTTTGCCAAATAATGGTTAACACAGGAAGTAATCCAAAGTAATAAATGTTAATAAAGCCCCGGGTCCTTACATAGTTACATAGTTACATAGTAAATAAGGTTGAAAAAAGACTTTCAGTCCATCAAGTTCAACCTGTTAAGATCTCCTCTGATCTGCAATATGCGGATTAGTTATTAATTAAATTATTGATTAAATAATTATTAATAGTATAGTATTGGAGAATGAATAAAGAGTTAGTCCATCAAGTTCAACCTTTTTAGATCTCTATTGATCTTTTTAATTTGGACTATTTATTATTATTGTTAATTGTTAATTATTGTTAATTGATCCAGAGGAAGGCAAACATAAAAAAAAAACCCATTGAAACTTTGCCAATTGTCTCATAAGGGGAAAAAAAGCAAAATTCCTTCCTGACCCCAGAAACTGGCGATCAAATTTCTCCCTGGATCAATATTCCTTGCTAGTTATCTAAGATAGCCTTGAATGCCCTCTTTATTCAGAAATATATCTAACCCCTTTTTGAAGTTCGATCGAATTCGCTGTCACCACCTCCTTTGGTAGAGAATTCCACAGTTTAACCACCCTAACTGTGAAGAACCCTTTTCTTTGTTTAAGGTGAAATCTTTTTTCCTCTAACCTCAACGGATGTCCTCTTGTCAGTTGAAAATCTCTTGCTACAAAAAGTTCACTTGACAAAGCCTTATATTGACCCTGGATGTATTTAAATAACGTAATCATATCTCCTCTTAGACGCCTTTTTTCTAGCAAAAATAAGTTTAATTTTGCTAGTCTTTCTTCATAACTTAGCCCCTCCATTCCCCTTATTAGTTTTGTAGCCCTTCTCTGTACTTTTTCCAGCTCTAAAATGTCTTTTTTGTGAGGTGGTGCCCAAAATTGTACTCCATATTCCAAATGGGGGCGTACTAGAGATTTGTATAGTGGCAGAATTATATCTTCTTCCCTGGCTTCTATACCCTTCCTAATACATGCTAATATTTTATTTGCCTTTGCAGCCGCTGCTTGGCTTTGAGCGCTGTTACCTAGGTGGTTGTCCACTAGTACTCCCAAATCCCTTTCAATATCTAATACCCCTAGATTTGCTCCATTAAGATTATAGATTGCTTGGCTATTGTTCCTTCCCAAATGCATAACCTTACATTTATTTGTATTAAATCTCATCTGCCATTTAGCCGCCCATTTCTCTAATTTATGCAAATCCTTTTGTAGGGAAAGTACATCATTATCTGATTTTATTACCTTGCACAACTTAGTGTCATCAGCAAAAATGGAGACACTACATTCGAGTCCTACTTCAATGTCATTAATAAATATGTTAAAAAGGAGAGGACCCAATACTGAGCCCTGAGGAACCCCACTTATCACATTAGACCAATCAGAGTATGTTCCATTTACAACAACCCTTTGCTTCCTGTCTTTTAGCCAGCTCTCGATCCATGAGCAGATATTTACTGCAATTCCTGTATCCCTTAGTTTGCTCACTAGTCTTCCATGTGGCACTGTATCAAATGCCTTTGAAAAATCTAAAAAGACTACATCCACTGAGTTGCCCTGATCCAAGTTCCTACTAACCTCCTCATAAAAACTAATTAGATTGGTCTGACACGACCTTTCCTTCATAAATCCATGTTGACTGCTACCTATGATCCTGTTCAAATAGACATATTCTTGTATTCTGTCCCTTATTAACCCTTCTAAAAGCTTCCCAACTACAGAAGTGAGGCTCACTGGTCTATAATTCCCCGGATTTGCTCTAGATCCCTTCTTAAATATAGGTATCACCTCTGCTTTTCTCCAGTCATCTGGTAGAGACCCTGTAGTGAGCGAGTCTTTAAAGATTAGATATAATGGTTTGGCTATTACAGAACCCAGCTCCCTCAGTACCCTTGGATGTATTCCATCAGGACCTGGGGCTTTATTAACATTTATTTTCTCCAACCTCTTTTGTATTTCTTCCTGCGTTAACCAATTATTTAGTGAAGGTAGTGTAGCCCCATTATGTTGCAGTGTCCCAACCACTGGTACCTCCCTTGTGTAAACCGACGAAAAGAACCTATTTAGCTCATCTGCCTTTTCCTGGTCACTAATTATCAGATGGCCTGTGTCACATTGTAATGGTCCTATCGATTCCTTCCTGGCCTTCTTCCCATTAATATATTTATAAAATATTTTAGGGTTAGTCTTACTTTCCATTGCAACTGACTTCTCATTTTCTATTTTAGCCAGTCTAATAGCCCTTTTGCAAGCCTTGTTGATTTCCTTATAGTCACATAAAGATGCCTCTGTTCCCTCCTTCTTGTATAATTTAAATGCATATTTCTTTTTCCTCATCATGATCTTTAAGTCATTGTTAAGCCACATGGGATGTGATTTACTCCTATTTATTTTATTTCCACATGGTACATGCTGATGAGTATGTTTATTTAGTAAGGATTTGAATGTTGTCCATTTATTTTCAGTATTCTTCCCTGTAAGTTCTTTGTCCCAGTCTATATGTTGTATTGCTGCCCGTAGCCCATTAAAGTTAGCCCTTTTAAAATTGAGAGTTTTTGTTGGCCCCTTACAACTTTGTTTTTTGTATTCAATTTCAAATGAGACTGTGTTGTGATCACTGTTCCCCAAGGGTTCCCCTATTTTTACATTTGATATTATATCAATATTACTTGTGATGACTAAATCCAAGATGGCCCCATTTCTAGTAGGTTCTTGTATTACCTGGGCTAGATAATGATCCCTGAGTGTACTCAAGAACCTGCTCCCCTTAGCTGAGCTGCTGGTCTCGTTTATCCAGTTTATATCAGGGTAATTAAAGTCTCCCATTATTAGAACTTGCCCATGCTTAGCTGCATTTCCAATCTGTAACAATAATTGTATTTCCTCACTTTCAGCTATATTTGGGGGTTTATAGCATACTCCCACCAATATGCATTTAGAATTAGCTCCTCCACTATTTAGCTCAACCCACAAGGATTCAATGATGCCGTTAGTGCCAGCATAAATATCTTCTCTAACTATAGGCTTAAATTCAGGCTTAACATAAAGACAGATCCCTCCTCCTCTTTTACCATTTCCCCTATCTTTCCTAAATAGGTTATAACCATCCAGATTAACAGTCCAGTCATGAGATTCATCCCACCATGTTTCCGTAATGCCTATTAAGCCCCATTTTTCTTGTACTGCTAATATTTCTAGCTCATCCATTTTCCCAGGCAAACTTCTTGCGTTTGCAATCATACACTTTATGTTGCTATGGCTCTGCTGATGTGAAGTGCCTGCCACTGTATTTGAGGCCCCTATTAATATCTCCCTACTTTCTATTGTAACCCTCCCCCCTTCTCCTCCCCCATGGGTAAATAATTCATCCCTTTCCCTCTCTACCCTATTTACCCCAATACTTCTATATAGTCCCTCCCCCCCACCTACAAGTTTAAAAACTCCCCCAGCCGTTCTACCATCCTATTCCCTAGCACAAAAGCGCCCTCATCATTAAGGTGCAATCCATCCCTACTATAGAGATTGTACCCAAGTGAGAAGTCAGCCCAGTGCTCTAAAAACCCAAAACCCTCTGCACTGCACCACTTTTTTAGCCACGCATTAACCTCCCTAAGCTCCTTCTGCCTCCCTGGGCTAGCACGTGGCACTGGTAGTATCTCAGAAAATACTACCTTGGAGGTCCTTGCTTTAAGCTTATTCCCTAATTCTCTAAAATCATTCTTTAGGACGCTCCATCTTCCACTAACTTTGTCATTGGTACCAATGTGTACCAAGACCGCCGGTTCATTACCAGCCCCTCCCAATAATTTATCCACCCGATCCACAACATGCCGAACCCGAGCACCCGGGAGACAGCAAACTGTTCGATTGCTGGGATCTGGGTGACAAATTACCCTGTCTACCTTCCTAATAATAGAGTCCCCTACCACCAAAACATGTCTGTTGCTCTGCCTATTCTGCCCTCCCTCTTCTCCAGTAGAGCTGTTCGCCCGGCTGTTAGAGGGAACAGCTCTATCTGGCATTGCCATTCCTGAATGGACATCGCCAACAGTTTCACTCAATCTGGCAAATCTGTTGTTGTTTGCCAACTCAGAACTGGCCTGCCTCCTCCTGTACCCTCTGATTCCCCTTCTAACTGTAACCCAGCTACCTCCCTGGCCATCCTCACTAGCCCCAGCTCCTCCCTCCATACTAGGCCCAGCTAAACTGTGCTCCGTGAGCACCGACTCCCTTTCCAGTGGAGCAATATCACTAAGTGCTGCAATTCTCCTCTCCAGATCTTCAATTTGAGCTTCCAAAGAGGCAACATGCTCACACCTGTCACAGAGGTATGGACCCTGGATCATCTGTTCCAGTAGTGCATACATTTGACAGGATGTACACTGAATAAGGTTGCCACTGGACTGACTCATAATTATTATTATTGTCTACGAAATTTCAGTGGGAAAAATAAAGAATATAATATAATATATTTATATAAAGTTTTCCTCCTTTGCACTATAAATCTGCCCTCCCTTTTCTTTGAAGGCCCTCCTTTTATTTAAACTCCTAGGCTTTTACTAGAATTGCACTTGATACTGAAACTGAAAATGTTCGCAAGCTCACAAGTTCCCCTTCTCCGGTTTCTATTAACTTCTACCTTCTCGCCTGGGCACAATTAGTGCACTCTGCAATTTATCAGCCTTTACTTGTAAGGTAAATCCACTTGTAAACAGGCCCCAAACCAGCTCACAAACCTTTTATACAAGTTTAACAGTCAAGCCACACCCCTCTCACCTGGGCACAATTAGTGCACTCTGCAGTTTATCAGCCTTTACTTTTTAAGGTAAATTCACTTGTAAACAGAACCCAAACCAGCTAACAAACCTTTTATACAAGTTTAACAGTCAAGCCACACCCCTCTCACCTGAGCACAATTAGTGCACACTGCAGTTTATTAGCCTTTACTTTTTAAGGTAAATCCACTTGTAAACTGATGGAATACATCCAAGGGTACTAATGGAACTGGGTTCTGTAATAGCCAAACCATTATATTTAATTTTTCAAGATTCACTCAACACAGGGCCTCTACCAGATGACTGGAGAAAAGCTGATGTGATACCTATATGTAAAAAGGGAGCAAGAGCAAATCCGGGGAATTATAGACCAGTGAGCCTCAATTCTCAATTCTTAGTGGGGAAGCTTTTAGAAGGGTTAATAAGGGATAATATACAAGAATATGTCTATTTGAACAGGATTATAAGTAGGAGTCAACATGGATTTATGAGGGATAGGTCATGTCAAACAAATCTAATTAGTTTCTATGAGGAGGTTAGTAGGAACCTGGATCAAGGCAACTCAGTAGATGTAGTCTTTTTTGATTTTGCAAAGGCTTTTGATACAGTGCCACATGAGAGACTATTGTGCAAACTAAGAGATACAGGAGTTGCAGTAAATATCTGCTCATGGATTGAGAGCTGGCTAAAAGACAGGAAGCAAAGGGTTGTTGTAAATGGAACATACTCCGATTGGACTAATGTGGTAAGTGGGGTTCCTCAGGGTTCAGTATTAGGTCCTCTCCTTTTTAACATATTTATTAATGACTTAGAGGTAGGATTGGAGTGTGGTGTCTCCATTTTCGCAGATGCCACAAAGTTGTGCAAGGTTATTAAATCAGATAGTGATGTGCTTTCCCTCCAAAGGGATTTACATACAATTGAGGAATGGGCATCTAAATGGCAGATGAGATTTAATATGAATAAATGTAAAGTTATGCATCTGGGAAGGAAAAATATCCATGCAATTTATAATCTTAATGGAGCAAATCCAGGTGTATCAGATATTGAAAGGGATTTGGGAGTGCTTGTGGACAACCACCTAGGTAACAGTGCTCAAAGCCAAGCAGCAGCTGCAAAGGCAAATAAAATATTAGCATGTATTAAGAAGGGTATAGAAGCCAGGGAAGCAAATATAATTCTGCCACTATACAAATCTCTAGTACGCCCTCATTTGGAATATGGAGTACAATTTTGGGCACTTCATAAAAAGGACATTTTAGAGCTGGAAAAGGTACAGAGGAGGGCAACAAAACTAATAAGGGGAATGGAGGGGCTAAGTTATGAAGAAAGACTAACCAAATTAAATTTACTTTCTCCAGAAAAAAGGCATCTAAGAGGAGATATGATTACCTTATATAAATACATCCAGGGTCAGTATAAAGATTTGTCAAGGGAGCTTTTTGTGCCAAGAGGTTTTCAACTGACAAGAGGACATCCCTTGAGGTTAGAAGTAAAAAGATTCCACCTTAAAGAAAGAAAAGGGTTCTTCACAGTAAGGGTGGTTAATCTGTGGAATTCTCTACTAGAGGAGGTGGTGACAGCGGATTCGATAGATAACTTTAAAAGGGGACTGGATTTATTTCTAATTAAAAAGGGAATTCAGGGTTATCATGGATAATTAGAGAGGCAGTATTGATCCAGGGAGGTTGCCGATGTCTGGGATCAGGAGGGATTTTTTTTTTTTTATACAACTAATTAATTAATAGTTAATCCGCATATTGCAGATCAGATGAAATCTTAAAAGGTTGAACTTGATGGACTGAAAGTCTTTTTTCAACCTTAAATACTTTGTAACTATGTAACTATGTAACAGAACCCAGATGTATGTTTCTCAGTTTTCATCTGTAAGACTTGTAAACTCTTTGATTATATTCATATAATCCTTGGGATCTCCCCATGGGTTATAGAGTAAGACATTAATAACGTGTTCACTGTACCTAGAGAGATAAAGTGCTGGTTTCCTATAAGATAATAAGCATTAAATTATTAAAAATCTCTTCTCTATTTCACATGAGACACTAAGAAAATATATTTTATGAATTCCTTGGTTATATGTTATTTTATATCTATAATATAAAGGTTGTGCGTTTCTACTAATGCTTGCCTGCAAGTGGCAAAAATAAGAGGCATTTCTCGCTCTTACTTCTGTTGCACGCACATTCCCACTGACTACATAAATTTAAAATATACTCTTTACAAAAATATACTCAAATATAAGCTAAATGTTTATAGAATGTAAAAATAATATATACAGTCACTAAATAATTAAATTTTATATAAAATGATGCTGCTCTGCAATTTACAATTTTGGTTACTGCTGATCAGCTTCCTTGGTTGGAAGGAGACTTTGAAAGTATGAGGAAGCTTTTATCTGCACTATGACAATGACACAATTCTTTAAAAGAATATACTATAATTATGATACTTCAGTAGCTTTCAAAGGTAAATTTAACAGTACCAGTCAAAAGAGGCACTGTGCAAAGGTGATCACTATCTTCTCTCTATTTCTCCCTTGACACACATAAAACACCTCTTATATACTCTAGAAATCCCACATAGCTGCTACTAAACTGTCAAACACTCATTTTTTATTGTTCTTTCTACAGGGTTGAGTCACATTATCATGACCACCAACTATTTTTGATGTCAGCAGCGAGTAGCCAATGAAATACGGAACGTGTCGTGAGCTAGCTTGGTGGGTATATAGGGTGACATGTAGGAATTCTGCAAACATGTCAACCAACGATGTCTTGGTAAAACATGCGATTTGTAAAAGGGATGATCATTGGGGCAGTTTGTGAACTGTTTGCATGCTGCTGTGGTTAAAATGTAACGTGACTGGACAAACAGCACAATTTTGAATAAACGGCGTGAAAACTGCAGAGCACCACGTGCATTTGATGTCGGCTGGGAAAGTGTGTGAAGGCCAACTGACACAATACAGTTGAGCAACTCACCGTTCAAACGAACCAGGGAGCTACTAGACGTGTGTCTTAAATGACAATACAGAGAACCATGGTGCGTATGGGGCTCCAAAGCAAAAGGCTGGTCACTACACTCATGCTGATGAGGTTTCATCGTCATTAACAGTTTCAGTTTGCATGACTGTTCCAAAATTGGACCTCTTCTGATTGGCAAAGGGTTGCCTTCTCTGATGAGTCACATTTTCTAAACCACTAACTGGATGGACATTGGTGTGTCAGGTGCAAAATCTCTAAAAACAAACACTCTGCAACCACTGTTGGAAAAACTCAAGCTGGTGGAGGCAGTATTATGGTCTAGGGAATGTTTTCTTGGCATTGTCTGGGTCCACTCATACCTCTGGAAGGCAAACTCAACGGATTGGGTTATCTATCCATCCTTGCAGATCAATTACACCCATACATGTTGACTGTATGGATGGGATCTTCCAGCAATGTAATGTCATATGGCCAGAATTATCCGGGAGTGGTTGGAGGAGCACAACAAAGACTGGTGGTCATAATAATGTGATGCTCCCACTTCCCGATGGTTTGGAGTCTAAGGGATGTGTTCTGCTATTTTTTTCTTATCTATTCTGCAGTGGAGGGAAAGAAGAGGAAGGAGAGTTTGTTGACTCAGATACTATTTCAGATAGTTCTCTAGCATTCCACATCTCCCTCACATAATGCTAAACAGAAGGCAGCTTGCTAGTATACTTTCAAGCCCTGCTTATCTTGCTCTGGAACCACCCCCTCATGCTTTAAAAAGGAAGTATTACCGTCACGGAAACATATTCAATGAAGAATTGCTCTAAAAATACTTTTCAAATCTGCTAATGTTGTTAGTCTTTTTAAAATATTTCACAAATGTGATGCTTTTACTAGTTAATAGTAACCCTTTAAAGAGACATGGAAGTTTGCCTGTTTTTAATACTAAAATAATCTAAGTGTTTATTTGCATATTGAAACATAATTTTAGTAATGAGTGCCTACAAAAGATTCCCTACAAAAATCTTACACACAGTGTTTCTTTATGTACTAGCCTAGCACAGAGCCCCCGGGGTTCCCTGGTAGTCCAGTGGTTAGGATTTGTTTCTTTCACCATTACGATTCCATTCATTATACCTATTCCAGTCAGGGAACCAGGAGGTCACACCACCCTCAAGCCAAGCAGGGTTGGACCTGGTCAGTACTTGGATGGGAGACCATCTAGAAATTCCAGGAGCTCTATGCTGTGGCCCACTGGAGAAGGAACTGGCAACCCACTCCAGTATTTCTGCCATGAATACCAAGTGGATCAGCATTAATTATAAAAAAAAATGTAAATAAACACTTATGTGGATAATTTTAATGTAAAAACAGAGAACCCTTTAAGACATTCCTATTTGAAACCCATAAACAAGGTGAGCAACCCTTCTATGAACAATCTCAAGATCAGATAATGTTTGTGTAGATACATTTAGGAACAGTTTTTCTACACAGTATCAATTTAAATCTATGGAGATTTTCTTTTTTACAAAACTGTTAATTGTTTATGGGATCTTAGATTATATCCGGTACACTGGAATCTAGGTGGGATTTTGTCAGCAATCTATTAAGTGGTTTTCTTTTTGTTACTAATTCATTTTAATATAAGATACTGATATCATGCATGCTGTTCATAAATTCTATGTTTGTGATATCTTAAATAGTGACTTAAAGGTCACTTCCTTCTCTTGTGGATGTTGTCAAAGTAATGCCATTAATCTTACAGTTTTCCTTTGGGTTCTGTGCTGCAAATGCATTATCCTGACACAACATTAAACTAGTTATTATACTTGTTTATTCCGCAAAGTTACCTAAATAATTTATAATGTGCTTGACCTTTTCATGGAAACTCCAACCTGCAGCAGCCCTTTGTGTCACAAGCAAAAAGGTATTCTTTCCCTTTTAGGCCTGCTGCAATATTGAATAAGCCTTAGCAAATAGCCCTCAGGTGCACTGCTGGTAAACTGTCCTTACTTTGAATACATTATGCTATCTATAACATTCTTCTGTCTATCCGACAGTCAACACTTATCCATACGTAAACTAGATGTGTGTACAGTTGTGCTCAAAAGTTTGCATACCTGAGCAGACATTGTGAAATGTTGGCATTTACATTGAAAATATGACTGATCATGCAAAAAAATGTTCTTTTATTGGAGGATATTGATCATATGAAGCCTTTTATTATCACATAGTTGTTTGCCTCCTTTAAATCATTACGATAACAGAAATAATCCAAATGGCCCAGATCAAAAGTTTACATAACCTTTAATGTTTGGCCTTGTTACAGACACACAAGGTGACACACATAGGTTAAAATGGCAATTAAAGGTTAATTTCCCACACCTGTGGCTAGATAAATTGCAATTAGTGTCTGTGTATAAATAGTCAATGAGTTTGTTAGCTCTCACGTGGATGCACTGGCAGGCTCGATACCAAGCCATGGGGAGCAGAAAAGAACTGTCAAAAGGTCTGTGTAACAAGGTAATGGAACTTCATAAAGATGAAAAAGGATATAACAATATATCCAAAGCCTTGAAAATGCCAGTCAGTACTGTTTAATCACTTATTAAGAAGTGGAAAATTTGGGGATCTCTTGATACCAAGCCAAGGTCAGGTAGACCAAGAAAGATTTCAACCACAACTGCCAGATGAATTGTTCAGAATACAAAGAAAAACCCACAGGTAATCTCAAGAGAAATACAGGCTGCTCTGGAAAAAGACGGTGTGGTTGTTTCAAGGAGCACAATACGACGATACTTGAACAAAAATGAGCTGCATGTTCGAGTTGCCAGAAAGAAGCCTTTGCTGCACCAATGCCACAAAAAAGCCCAGTTACAATATGCCTGACAACACTTTGACATGCCTCATAGCTTCTGGCACACTGTAATGTGGAGTGACGAGACAAAAATAGAGCTTTATGGTCACAACTACAAGCGCTATGTTTGGAGAGTGGTCAACAAGGCCTATAGTGAAAAGAATACCATCTCAGGAAATTGATAGCAAGATGAATGCAGCATGTTATCAGAAAATACTGGCAGACAATTTGCATTCTGCTGCACGAAGGCTTCGCATGGGATGCTCTTGGAATTCCAGCATGACAATGACTCTAAACACAAGGCCAAGATGACCCCCCAGAGGTTACAGCAGAAAAGGGTTGGTGAGTGTCCATCACAGTCTCCTGACCTTAATACCATTGAGACACTAAGTGTATGCAAACTTTTAATCAGGGCCATTTGGGTGATTTCTGTTATCATTATGATTTAAAAAGGAGCCAAACAACGATGTGATAATAAATAGCTTCATATGATCACTATCCTTCAATATAATACTTTTTTTTTTGCATGATCAGTCATATTTTTTAAAATAAATGCCCAAATTTAGCAATTTCTGCCAGGGTATGCAAACTTTTGAGCACAACTGTATATCTATCACATTATCCATTACTTTATAACCTTGCTTACCACAAAGACTTAATATAACAGAGCAATTCTTTATTTTACAATTTAAAAAATGACTTCATCACTACTGATTTCAGGCTTACCGACCCCTAGTCACTAGACTATTCATAATAACAGTTTTAATGAATGGTGCAAAATTAGCAATTTTCGTGTCTGGTCAAGGCACTGAGACCTGCTGTCCTGTTATCTACATACTTATTGTCTTTAAATTATTAACTCCAGCATTTTTTACAAAACTATACAAGAGGTACGGGACAAACTAAACTGCCAAGAAAAATGGATTAACAAGTAATACAAAAGTAGATGGCACCATTTTTAAGTACAAACACTATATACTATTAGAGTAAAGCACATTACATTTGTTAAATAGTAGACAACAAAGTCATCTAAGGCCCTAAGCAAGTTACAAGTGGTCCTTCATAAAATAATTTTGGGAACAATATCTACAAAGGAAGTGAAAAGTCTGCAAGAGAAAAAGAAGAAAGGAACAGCTTTTAAGCTGAGTAAATATTCTCTTATGATATCTGTAAAACAGCAGTGTTAGATTTTGCGACACGGCTGGAGTATGTGCTTTGTCAAATAATATATATTTTATTCTGTGGTTGGCAACGCCCTGATTTATGGATCTGGTGGTGGGAGAAAGTGTGGGATTGCAGATTATTGAGTTAAAAGTGCAGAAAAAGAGTCTGGTTGAATATGAATATGTGAAATACATATGTTTAGTACAGTTTAGAGGATAAATATATCTCTGTAGGATAAACTTTCAGTACAGAGTGCTCTTCATCCTTTGAAGATATTTGGTTGTGTGCAAGCATTTTAAAAGGTAGTGGATTTCCTTGACTGTTATTCAGTATACAGTATGCAGAAAGATGGTGGAAGCAGCTTTATCCATGGCTGATATTAGACGTGGCATGGTGCAGTTCGAGCATAGGACAGTAGAGATTGGTAATAGTAATGAAAATAGGTTGTAATGAGCTGGAAAGATGCATTATGTCTATGGCAAGGACATTTCTCTTTGTGCACATGGGATTTGATCTTGAAGAGAATGCAGAGAGTATGACCACACTTCAATGTAATTTTACTCCAAACTTTCCAGTATAATGTGCATTAAAGGCAATGGCAATGTTTCATGGATTAACACATTTCTGTAATCCTTAGGCAAAAAGCAGTGTATGTGTATGCAGCACATCTCATAAAACATTTTATTTTTATTAATATCTAAAAATCCCTCTAATGATTATGTTGACACCCCCAGGGGGTGTTTACAAAAGCATCTCCCCCCCCCCCCCCAATTAGCATGCAGCATCAGGGGAGCAATATTAACCCATTATTTACCTGCTGTTGCTTGCTCAGCCAATCTCCATGCAGTTTCCTATATGTATGTCAGCAGCAATACATAGTTCATATCAGTGATACACTACATATCCAAGCCTGCTTTACAGCACAAATAGGAACCCAGAGTGTAAATCAAATGTTTCAGCTAACCTGATTGCCAAAAAAAATAATTTTACAGTTGATGCTAATTTAGCCTGGGTTTGGAGGGTGTTAACCCTAATTTGCAACTGTCAGAAATTACAAGAGATTTTGCTGACTTCAATGTAAGTGTTTAGATGTTTATTTTGGGATTTTTTCCATGCAAACAAAATGTTTGCAAACACTACTAATTCTCCTCTATCTGATGCATTCATAATCCAGCTCACTTTGATATGCCTTTAATGCAGCAACTGAAGAAAGCTGTGCAGAAACAAGTGCCACAAATCACTGAAGCAGAAGGTGGTTTTGTAAGCAGTAGTGGGACATGCAATGTGAGACACTGATAAACTCTTAAAGGAAATGTTTATTTCAAACCATTCCTGCTAAAGGGGGTTTTATCAGTTTCAAATCAAAGTGTGCACTTATTTTTCTACACAAGACTGCTGAATATTTTCTGATTTTATGTTTACTAAATAATGCAACCATTTACAATTTGTTTGTGTTAATTGTATCTATTGATAGTACAGAAGAACTATATATAGGTAAACCCAGATGAGCGCTGATTCTCTATAGCGCTCTTTTCCCTTGGTGCTAAATCTCGCGATATCGCTGTTTAACGCTATGGCAGTAAAATGCCCTGTTTAGTGCTGTTTAACATAGCGCTCCTAGATGCAGGAATGCTTGTGAAGCGCTATACGTGGTATTCCTGTATACAAATTACAGGATTACTGTATTTTAAGAAAAAAGGGCACTTGTTTGTGAAGTATCTAACAAACAAACATTTAACAAACAACATTCACAGTTGTGTAATCCATAGTACACTGCCTTGCAAAAATATTCACCCCCTTGACTTTTTACCTACTTTGTTACATTACAAGTTCAATGTTTTGTTAATCTGAATTCTATGTGATGGATCAGAACACAATAGTCTGAGTTGGTGAAGTGAAATGAGAAAAATATATACATAACTATACTATTTTTTAGAAATAGAAAACAGAAAACTGGCACGTGTGTATGTATTCACCCCCTTTGTTATGAAGCCCATAAAAAACTCTGGTGCAACCAATTACATAGTTACATAGTTACATAGTAATTAAGGTTGAAAAAAGACTTTCAGTCCATCAAGTTCAACCTGTTAAGATCTCCTCTGATCTGCAATATGCGGATTAGTTATTAATTAAATTATTGATTAAATAATTATTAATAGTATAGTATTGGAGAATGAATAAAGAGTTAGTCCATCAAGTTCAACCTTTTTAGATCTCTATTGATCTTTTTAATTTGGACTATTTATTATTATTGTTAATTGTTAATTATTGTTAATTGATCCAGAGGAAGGCAAACATAAAAAAAACCCCATTGAAACTTTGCCAATTGTCTCATAAGGGGGAAAAAAAGCAAAATTCCTTCCTGACCCCAGAAACTGGCGATCAAATTTCTCCCTGGATCAATATTCCTTCGCTAGTTATCTAGGATAGCCTTGAATGCCCTCTTTATTCAGAAATATATCTAACCCCTTTTTGAAGTTGTCTATCGAATTCGCTGTCACCACCTCCTTTGGTAGAGAATTCCACAGTTTAACCACCCTAACTGTGAAGAACCCTTTTCTTTGTTTAAGGTGAAATCTTTTTTCCTCTAACCTCAACGGATGTCCTCTTGTCAGTTGAAAATCTCTTGCTACAAAAAGCTCACTTGACAAAGCCTTATATGGACCCTGGATGTATTTAAATAACGTAATCATATCTCCTCTTAGACGCCTTTTTTCTAGCGAAAATAAGTTTAATTTTGCTAGTCTTTCTTCATAACTTAGCCCCTCCATTCCCCTTATTAGTTTTGTAGCCCTTCTCTGTACTTTTTCCAGCTCTAAGATGTCTTTTTTGTGAGGTGGTGCCCAAAATTGTACTCCATATTCCAAATGAGGGCGTACTAGAGATTTGTATAGTGGCAGAATTATATCTTCTTCCCTGGCTTCTATACCCTTCCTAATACATGCTAATATTTTATTTGCCTTTGCAGCCGCTGCTTGGCTTTGAGCGCTGTTACCTAGGTGGTTGTCCACTAGTACTCCCAAATCCCTTTCAATATCTGATACCCCTAGATTTGCTCCATTAAGATTATAGATTGCTTGGCTATTTTTCCTTCCCAAATGCATAACCTTACATTTATTTGTATTAAATCTCATCTGCCATTTAGCCGCCCATTTCTCTAATTTATGCAAATCCTTTTGTAGGGAAAGTACATCATTATCTGATTTTATTACCTTGCACAACTTAGTGTCATCAGCAAAAATGGAGACACTACATTCGAGTCCTACTTCAATGTCATTAATAAATATGTTAAAAAGGAGAGGACCCAATACTGAGCCCTGAGGAACCCCACTTATCACATTAGACCAATCGGAGTATGTTCCATTTACAACAACCCTTTGCTTCCTGTCTTTTAGCCAGCTCTCGATCCAATTACCTTCAGAAGTCACATAATTAGTGACATGATGTCCACCTGTGTGCAATCTAAGTGTCACATGATCTGTCATTACATATATACACCTTTTTTGAAAGGCCCCAGAGGCTGCAACAACTAAGCAAAAGGCACCACTAGCCAAACCCTGCCATGAAGATCAAGGAACTCTCCAAACAAGTAAGGGACAATGTTGTGGAGAAGTACAAGTCAGGGTTAGGTTATAAAAAAATATTCAAACCTTTGATGATCCCCAGGAGCACCATCAAATCTATCATAACCAAATGGAAAGAACATGGCACAACAGCAAACCTGCCAAAAGACGGCCGCCCACCAAAACTCACTGACGAGGCAAGGAGGGCATTAATCAGAAAGGCAGCACAGAGACCTAAGGTAACCCTGGAGGAGCTGCAGAGTTACACAGCAGAGTCTGGAATATCTGTACATAGAACGACAATAAGCCGTACGCTCCATAGAGTTGGGCTTTATGGAAAAAACTAAATGGTGCGTTTTGAGTTTGTGAAAAGACGTGGGAGACTCCCAAAATGTATGGAGGAAAGTGCACTGGTTTGATAAGACTAAAATTGAGCTTTTCAGCCATCAAAGAAAACGCTATGTCTGGCGCAAACCCAACACATCACATTACCCAAAGAACATCATCTCCACAGTGAAACATGGTGGTTTCAGAATCATGCTGTGTGGATGTTTTTCAGCAGCCAGGACTGGGAAAGTGGTCAGAGTTGAGGGAAAGATGGATGGTGCTAAGTACAGGGATATTTTTGAGCAAAACCTGTACCACTCTGTGGGTGATTTGATGGAGGTTCAACTTCCAACAGGACAATGACCCCAAACACACTGCTAAAGCAACACTTGAGTGATTTAAGGGGAAACATGTAAATGCATTGGAATGGCCTAGTCGAAGCCCAGACCTCAATCCAATAGAAAATCTGTGGTCAGACTTAAAGATTGCTGTTCACAAGCGCAAACCATCCAACTTGAAGGAGCTGGAGCAGTTTTGCAAGGAGGAATGGGCAAAAATCCCAGTGGTAAGATGTTGCAACTCCTCAAACAATCCATGTTAATTCCAGGTTGTGAGGCAACAAAACATGAAAAACGCCAAGGGGGGTGAATACTTTTGCAAGGCACTGTACTTTGTGTTTGTTACATCCCTTTCGGAGGGCTGGATCTTGATGTGTTTCAGTGGAGATGGGTGAGGAAGGTGGGAAAAGATAGACCTTGGAGAACTCAGAGGAATAGGTTACACAAGTGGACTAAAATTGATGCCACACCACTTCATCATCACAGACCCATAAGCAGGACATTTGCAGATACAATCACAGCTCTCCAGAAATGTAAATGCTCCTCTCACACAAACAACTTCCATTAATGTAACCCTCCGAGGTCCAGCAAAGGCTTCAGCAATTATTTTTTCTTATTAAAAAACAGCTTTCCCCAGTTTAATTATGCTCTTAGTAAAACACATATTTTGTTTCTTTGTACAATGGACCTTTACTAAATAAAAAAAGCTGTATGTATTACTTTCTAAAAGCATTTGCCCGTTACCAGTTCTGTTCCTTCAAATAGACAAACTGTAAAGATGGGACCCCTTTTGGATTGTATTGTTCAAGGGGCCTGTGTACTTCAATGTAGCTGTGAGGTAAACCATGTAGGGTCACCCAAGATGGGCAGGTAATAGCAGAAAAGTCAGACAAATCCCAGTCCATTGGAGAAAGAACTGGCAACCCACTCCAATATCTTTGCCAAGAAAACCTTATAGATTAGCACAACCAGACACAAGGTGTGTCTGGCGTTTCTGTAGTCCATAGGGTCACGGAGGGTCGGATGACACTGAATGACTACACAACAATAACAATATCACAATATAACAACATCATAGGACTTTTCAGGTTTGTGATATTAATGGCCTGCAGAATAAGTTTTATATTGATGTTTTTGTTATTAATCTTGCTCCAATTTTCAGTGTGTTCTACTTATGTCTGAACTATCAGAACATATTAATGATGCAGATTTGTATTTATATTGACGTACTGCTCCCACGGCAGGATTTATATATGTTACTCCCCTAGGGCAGCTTTCAGAATTACCCTAATGGGAGAATGCAATGGGGGACTGTATGTGGGAGAGGACAAGACAGAGGGCACCAAAGGAATGTGGGAGGAGAGGGAGAAGGGCAACATAATCATGTGAAGAAAGGGAAAGAGAAAGTCACGATAGAGAGACAAGAAAAATGTGGTGAATGGTGAAAGATAAGTAGAAACGGTAAGGGGTTAAAGGCACAGCATATACTGCGACTATACAGTAAAAAAGGCTAAAAGGAATAAAAGTAAAAGGAGTAAATCCCATCCAATGTGGCTTAACAATGATTTAAAGATCAAGATAAGGAGCAAAAAGAAGGAATTTCAATTATACAAACAAGAGGGGACAGAGACTGCTTTACGAGAGTACAAGGAAATCAACAAGGCTTGCAAAAGTGCTATTAGAGTGGCTAAAATAGAAAATGAAAAATGTATTGCAAAAGAGAGTAAGACTAACCCTAAAATATTTTTTAAGTATATTAATGGGAAGAAGGCGAGGAAGGAAGCTATAGGAACATTACAATGTGACACAGGCCATCTAATAATTAGTGACCAGCAAAAGGCAGATGAGCTAAATAGGTTCTTTTCTTCGGTTTACACAAGGGAGGTACCAGTGGTTAGGACACTGCAACATAATAGGGCACACTACCTTTGCCAAATAATTGGTTAACACAGGAAGTAATCCAAAAGAGGTTGGAATTTTTTTTTTTTAATAAAGCCCCGGGTCCTGATGGAATACATCCAAGGGTACTGAGGGAACTGGGTTCTTTAACAGCCAAACCATTATATTTAATTTTTCAAGATTCACTCAACACAGGGTCTCTACCAGATGACTGGAGAAAATCAGATGTGATACCTATATTTAAAAAGGGAGCAAGAGCAAATCCGGGGAATTATAGACCAGTGAGCCTCAATTCTGTAGTGGGGAAGCTTTTAGAAGGGTTAATAAGGGATAATATACAAGAATATATCTATTTGGACAGGATTATAAGTAGGAGTCAACATGGATTTATGAGGGATAGGTCATGTCAAACAAATCTAATTAGTTTCTATGAGGAGGTTAGTAGGAACCTGGATTAAGGCAACTCAGTAGATGTAGTCTTTTTGGATTTTGCAAAGGCTTTTGATACAGTGCCACATGGGGAACTATTGTACAAACTAAGAGATACAGGAATTGCAGTAAATATCTGCTCATGGATTGAGAGCTGGCTAAAAGACAGGAAGCAAAGGGTTGTTGTAAATGGAACATACTCCGATTGGACTAATGTGGTAAGTGGGGTTCCTCAGGGTTCAGTATTAGGTCCTCTCCTTTTTAAAATATTTATTAATGACTTAGAGGTAGGATTGGAGTGTGGGGTCTCCATTTTCGCTGATGACACAAAGTTGTGCAAGGTAATTAAATCAGATAATGATGTGCTTTCCCTCCAAGGGGATTTACATAAAATTGAGGAATGGGCATCTAAATGGCAGATGAGATTTAATACGAATAAATTTAAGGTTATGCATCTGGGAAGGAAAAACAGCCATGCAATTTATAATCTTAATGGAGCAAATCTAGGTGTATCAGATATTGAAAGGGATTTGGGAGTGCTTGTGGACAACCACCTAGGTAACAGTGCTCAAAGCCAAGCAGCAGCTGCAAAGGCAAATAAAATATTAGCATGTATTAAGAAGGGTATAGAAGCCAGGGAAGCAAATATAATTCTGCCACTATACAAATCTCTAGTACGCCCTCTTTTGGAATATGGAGTACAATTTTGGGCACCACTTCATAAAAAGGACATTTTAGAGCTGGAAAAGGTACAGAGAAGGGAAACTAAACTAATAAGGGGAATGGAGGGGCTAAGTTATGAAGAAAGACTTACCAAATTAAACTTATTTTCTCTAGAAAAAAGGCGTCTAAGAGGAGATATGATTACCTTATATAAATACATCCAGGGTCAGTATAAAGATTTGTCGGGGGAGCTTTTTGTGCCAAGAGGTTTTCAACTGACAAGAGGACATCCCTTGAGGTTAGAAGTAAAAAGATTCCACCTCAAAGAAAGAAAAGGGTTCTTCACAGTAAGGGTGGTTAATCTGTGGAATTCTCTACCAGAGGAGGTGGTGACAGCAGATTCGATAGATAACTTTAAAAGGGGACTAAATTTATTTCTAATTAAAAAGGGTATTCAGGGTTATCATGGATAATTAGAGAGGCAGTAATGATCCACATTTTTTACATTTCCCCTTGAGACAATTGGCTAAGTCTCGCTTGTTTTTTTTGTTGTTTTTTTTCTATTTGCCTTCCTCTCGACTAATTAACAATAATAAAAAAATAAAAATAAAAACATTAAATAATTGATTAATAATTAATTAACAACTAATGAATTAATAGTTAATCCGCATATTGCAGATCAGAGGAGATCTTAAAAGGTTGAACTTGATGGACTGAAAGTCTTTTTTCAACCTTAAATACTATGTAACTATGCAACTATATATATTTAATGCAATATATTCACCTTGTGTTCCCATTTAAATTAATGCAGATGAGATAAGAAAACACAATTACAAGGCTCTATATGAGTCTTTGTTTACATTTCCTTTTAATTCACTTGTAAAATAAAGGCAGATCAAACACATTGGGCCATATTCAAATCAAAGCCTGCAACTCAATCACAGACGGCCAAATGTCTGCGGGTGTGTTGCGGGCTCCCATTCGTCTCTGATTGCGATGATATTCGATTGCGATGATATTCAATTGCTCAAGGCCGCAACTTACTATCCCTAAGCCAAAACCGTAAACCAAGCAAACCCGTAACCTCCCATTTCGAATCAGCCAATAGAAAATTAGCCTGTCATTATTACAGCAGTAAAACATGTAGGTTACATATCAATCAATTAGGTTCGGGGTCCAATATGCGATCAGACTCGCAAACCCGCAAAATAAAGAATTATGAAAATAAATGCCAATACTGTTCTAGTCCATGTGGGTGTCCCGATATGTATTAACTCATTAATACCCGAGATTAATTTAACCCCGAAATGAAACATAAAAATAAATGTAATTTATTGCCGATTGGTGGGCTTGAGTCTATTGTGCAATTAATTCTAATTTCTGTCATCACTTTCCCCATCATTTACAGTGCAATATTGATTTTTTTATTCACATTTACAGTGCTACTAATAGGTGTTTAGCCTTCTTGCGGGTCCTCTTTATCACTCAAAGGATTTTCTCCTTCATTTGCCATTTACAGGTGTGAAAACATTTGCGGGCTTGGGGAAATTGAGCCATTGAATAGCGATTTGCGATTTTAGCCTTCCAAAGTGAAAGATCAAAGGCTTTTGGAGGCTGTAAGTTACAAGTTTAACCATCACCATTTTTTCAAGGCCGTAACTCGGAAGCCATTCAGGGCCCTCAAAATGACGCCAATTGAATAGCAAATTAGCATGCGACCTCACTTACGGGCTACCTGATCTCCCAAAACCTCAATTGAATCGGGTTCATTGTTTTCTTACTTCTTTCTGTGATACAGAAACTTTCTTTATAAAAACCTTTTGTATAGTTTGCCAGTTACTACATATGTTTGTGAAGAGAATAAACTGTCATTTTAAATGTAGTTTTTGTCACTGATGCTCATAATGCTGAGCAGATTTGGTCAAAAGTTCAAGTGCCAATCCAATCTAAGTAGCGACAGTTACATTTTCAGTATTGTTTAGCAGCTCTCCTTTAAATTAAATCATTAGCAATGAATGATGTTATCCTAAAGTTGTAACAAACATCTAAAGATATTAGACTCAATTGGCCTCATTCAATTGCGATTTGGCCAATTGAATAGGGCTCTAAATAAGCAAATAGCATATATTTTTTAAAGAAGTTTTTAGTTCGTGAAAACCTTGCTTTTGAATAGATGCTTACTAACTAAAAACTTCTTTAAAAAAAATATGTTATGTGCTTATTTGGAGCCTTATTCGATTGGCCAAATTGCAATTGAATGAGGCCCAATGTATTTTTGCAATGATTATAAAAAGCCCCCATTCAGTGTCAATAAATATACTTTATTTTATCTGTGTTTATATATGAAAAGTATTCACTATACCTCCTTTTTCAACACCTCCTAATATTTTGGAGCTTTATAAATTAACAAAAATATTATGATTTAATCATTTTCTGATCCATCCAAACTAAGGTCTCCATTCAATTGCGAAACCTGCAACTTGTGCAATGTAGGCCATATGTCTGCGGGTGTGTTGGGGGAACCGTTTGTTTGATATTCAATTGCTTAAGCCCGCAAGTTACTGTCCCAAAGCTGAAACCTTAAACCATGCACTGGGTCAGAGCAGTTCAGGGCGGGAACATGATCAACTAAGCAAGCCCGTAGCCTCCCATTTCAAATCAGCCAATAGAAAATAGGACTGTCATTATTACGACAGTAAAACATGGAGGTTACATGTCAATCAATTAGGTTCGGGTCCGATATGCGGTCAGACTCGCAAACCCGCAAAATAAAGAATTATGAAAATTAATATCTATACTGTTCTAGTCCATATGGGTGGCCTGATATGTATTAACTCATTGATACCCGGGATTGATTTAACCCCCGAAATGAAACATAAAAATACATTTAATTTCCTGCCGATTTGTGGACTTGAGACTGTTGTGCAATTAATTCTAATGTCTGTCATCGCTTTCCCTGTAATTTACAGAGAAGTAGTGATTTTTTATATGCATTTACAGTACTATGAATAGGTGTTTAAACCCCTTGCGGGTCCTCTCTAGCACTCATAGGGGTTTCTCCTTCTTTTGCCATTTACAGGTGTGAAAACATATGCGGGTTGGGGAAATTAAGCAATTGAATAGCGATTTGCGATTTTAGCCATTATAACTCTTCAGAAAGTGAAAGAATAAAGGCTTCGGTAGGCTGTAAGTTACAGGTTTAACCATCGCAATTTTTTCAAGCCCGTAACTCGTAACCTATTTGGAGCCTGCAAAAAGAATAGCAAAACGTAATTTACGACCTACATTTGTGAGCCCGGATCTCCAAAACAGCGCAATTCTCTGAACATTGTATTATGTGAATTTTAAATTCATCCAGACTTAAGGTTAAAAAAGAACTGCCTCATTAGGGAAAAATCCTTCCTGATCTCCAAATACTGGAAATAAGATTGTTCTCTGGATCTGTACCCTGCCTATTCTAGTTACCTAAAATAACCATTTTTATTCAAACGTATATTCAAATTCATTTTAAAGTTCACTACTGAATCAGGTGTCACAACTGCCTTTGATAATGAGTTCCACAATCTGACTGCACTTACTGTGAAGAATCCTTTTCTTTCTTTAAGGAAAAAACTTTTTATCTTCTAACCTCACATCAGAGAGTAAAAGGAATGACATAAGTAAATAAAGTCATTTTTATTATGGTGAATTGCATTTTCCTGTAAATTCAAGTGTGAAAATATGGATTATATATACAAAAACTATTAAGGTATAGTTTAACAAGATAGTCCTTAAAATGTTTTATATAAACCCAATGGAATAGGTAGGTAGATGGAATAGGTAGATAGAACAGGTAAGTAGATGGAATACGTAGATTGAGTAAGTAGATGGAATAGTTAGGTTGATAGAATAGGTTGATGAAATATGTAGACGGAATAGGTAGATGCAATAGGTAGCTGCATAGGATAGGTAGATGGAATAGGTAGGTAGACCAAATAGGTGTGGACATGTAGGGTACATGTAATAGGTAAGTAGATGGAATAGATAGGTGTAATTGGAAGATGGAATAGGTAGATAGAATAGGTAAATGGCATAACTATATAGATAGAGTAAGTAGATGCCATAGGTAGATGGAATAGGTAGGTAGATGGAATAGGTAGATAAAATAGGTATGTGGAATAAGTAGATGGAATAAGTAGATAGATGGAATGGGTAGATGGAATAGGTAGGTAGATGGAACAGTTAGATATAATAGGTAGATTCAATAGGTAGATGCAATAATTAGATAGAAAGAATAGGTAGGTGGAATAGATAGATGCAATAGGTAAATGGCATAAGTGCATAAATCGAGTAGGTAGATGCCATAGGTAGGTGCAATATGCAGATGCAATGAGTAGGTACATGGAATAGGTATGTAGATAGAATAGGTAGATGAGATGGGTAGATAGAATAGATAGATAGATAGATAGATAGAAATTTCCTGAAATGAGACATTTATCAATGAATACATTTCAGTATTATATTTAGAAAGCTCAGCATATCTTAAGCTCTGTACAAAAAATAATAGTTATATATAAACTAGTAACTTGCCTGTCACAAATGACGGTATCATAAATTATCTGTTTTGTCTCTTCCTCTGTGCCCCCTCTCTCTCTCTGAGCTCCATCTCTCTCTGAGCGCCATCTCTCTTTCAGAGCGGACTCTCTCTTTCAGAGTGCCCTCTCTCTCTTTGTGCACCCTCTCCCTCTCTCTGTGCGCTCTCTGTGCACCCTCTCTTTGTCTCTAAGCCCTCTCTCTGTGCTCTCTCTCTTTCACTCCCTCCCTCCTTCTCTCTCTCCCTCTTTTGCTCTCTCTTCCTCCTTCTCTTTCCCTCCTTCTCTCTCCCTCTTTCTGTCTCTCCCTCCTTCTGTCTCTCCCTCCTCTCTCCCACCCTCCCCTCCTTCTCTCTCCCCATGTCTCTCTCTGACCCTTTCCCCTATTTATCTCCCCACATGTCTCTCTTTACCCCATCTCTCTCTCCCCTCCCAGTCTCTCTCCCACTACATTTCTCTCCCACCCTCTCCCCTGTCTCTCTTCCCCCTCTCCTGTCTTTCTCCCACCTACATTTTTCTCCCTCCCTCTCCCCTGTCTCTCCGCTCTCCCCTGTGTCTCTCCCACCCTCTCCTGTCTCTCTCCCACACACTCCCCTGTCTCTCTCCCCCATGTTTCTCTCCCATCCCCTCCCGTCTATACCACCTTGTGTCTCACCCTCTCTTCCCTGTCTCCCTCTATGTCTCTCTCCCATCCTATCCCCCCCACCCATTTTCGCGTCCCATGATGTGCAGTGTGCATGTACCACTCCCAACGCGCATGTGGCGATCATGTCACGCAATGGGCATGCACGGCTCACGCAGCGCATTCGCCGCTCCCGACGAGCGCGGTTTAGCGTTACAGAGAGAATAGTAAATACAAACAGCACATTGCTGCTCTTTACTTGCTAGGGGAGATCCTCAAAAGCAGCCATGTTTGGAGGAGGGAGGTAGACAGGATCAGTGTAGGCAGTGTAGTGCTCTTTAGGCTAGGGGCAGGCTTAACGGTGATGTCACATGTGATGTCACCGATAAGCCTGCCCCAGTTGTCTATCAAGTGCTTCCCATAGACTTCAATATTCCACACAGTACATCCCTGATAGGCTGTACTGCACTCACACCCCCTTTATCAAGAGATGCAGAGGATTTGAGGAGGATCAACAGCAGCATGGAGCAGACTCTGAAATGGTAACTATGCTTTATTTATTACATTTTATTTGTACTTTTTAATGTATTAATCTTGATTTTCTCTTTCAGGTTGCAGAAAGCAGTCTAGTGGACTTAAGCGGTCTTTTAACACCCCTGAAAATAACTGCTAAAATTTGCATAAAATTCATAATTTGGCCAATCATATGCAGCTAATACATTGAATCACAATCTGTGATAGCAGTGAGGAATCATGGGATGTGTAGTTTGCAGTTTGTGAACTGTTTGCGTGCTGCTGTGGTTAAAGTGTACTGTGACTGGACAAACAGCACCATTGCAAATAAACGTTGTCGAAACTGCCATACACCATTTGTCATTGATGTGAGAGATGAACGTCGCCTGCGAATGTATGTGAAGGCAAGCGACATGCAAAGTTGAGCAACTCACCATCCAAACAAACCAGGGAGCTACCAGAAATGTGTCTAAAATGACAGTACAGAGTACCCAGTTGCATGTAGGGCAAAGGGGGTGCTTTCTCTGATGAGATCCATTATCGGCTCAATCGACTGGACGGATGTTGGCATGCCAGGCATAAAACCTCAGAGAACAAACACTCTGCAACCCTGTTGCAAGAACACAAGCTGGTGGTGGCAGTGTTATGGTCTGGGCAATGTTTTCTTGGCATTCCCTAGATCCACTCATAATTCTAGAAGGCATTCTCAACCAATTGGGTTATCTATCCATCCTTGCAGATGAAGTACACCCACACATGTTGACTGCCTTCCCTGGAGCGGATGGAATCTTCTAGAAGGGCAGTGCAACATGTCATATGGCCAGAATTGTCCAAGAGTGGTTGGAGGAGCATGGTAAAGACTTCCAAGTACTTCCCTGGCCTCCTAATTCTCCAGACTTATACTCCATTGAGCACCTGTCAGATGCACTGCAGTCTGCATGTCTCCAGATATCCTTGCCAACCTTCCAGCATTTTACTGACTCACTACCACACCATCTAGCTGCTGTTCGAGCTGCTCACGGCGGTTATTAGGAATAATTGGTCATATTAATGTGACTGGACCGTGTATTTATTCATATAATACCACTGGTAGTTTGTACAGTGGTAAATAAAGTAGTAATAGTAGGTAATTATCTACACAGAATGTCCTTATTCTTAAAATGCCACTAATAGCAATAACTGCCTCATAAATTAATCTATACAAAGCACTTGCTCCATTGGGGTAAATTCAATGGAAACTCTTCTATTCCATAAAATTGGTAAGATTGTGTTTATACAAATGCTTCTTTTGAAAATCAAACCTAGACAATTGTATTTGTCTAAGTGATTTAGTATTTGCTGGTCCAAAAATGTTTTACCGCATTCATATACTGGATGATTACAAGGACATAGGCCACTGAGTATTAGACATTATAGCTTAGATCGCATCCTGCTACTGTCCAATGCCTATAGGTAACCTATCTGAGTATCCTATCAATTACCCAGAAAACTTTACAAGTCAATTAGTTTAACAGGAGAATGAGATCTTGAAATTACTTCAGCAGGTACACTAAACAGATATCACACAGCTCCATCTCTGAGCCACTGTCTTACAGTGTTGTTCAATACAAACAGATTTTTTATCAAATACAAAGCCAATATTATTGACTGAACTACAAAGTATTGTAAAAGAAAGTGATAAATACCATCAGCCTTATTAAATTGCGATTCAGCAAATTTAAAAGGGCTCTATTTAAGCACACAACATATTTTTTTACAGAAGTTTTTAGTTAGTGAATACCTTGCTTTTGGATAGAAGTTCACTAACTAAAAACTTCTGTAAAAAAATATGTTGTATGCTTATATAGAGCCCTTTTAATTTTGCCGAATCGCAATTTAATAAGGCTGCATGTATTAATATTGTTTCTCTTATATCAGTATTCATCTCCAGGCTTAGAAAGCATCAATCTGATACAAGAAATATTCATTATATTGTTGTAGTTGTTATAGTTTAAGTATAAAATATCAACTTAAATTTAATGTTGTCCTGTCAAGATATCAGGGCATACTACCCCATATTAAATTAAGTGTCAAAGAATGGCAGATCTATCTTCTGTTACCACTAAGTTCCAATACCACAGTATCATTGCAGTTTACTTCTTTCAAGAAAGTCTATAATTATATATATATATATATATATATATATATATATATCATTATTAAAATATTGACTCATATCGTCAAAGAAAATTCAGAAGTTGTATCCTTGTAGAGTTAAGTTATGCTATTTGTTATTAGAACTTCTCAAATCTTGTAGCAGTGCTGTGTGAGCTATCTATAGGCATATTACGTTTTTCAATCACAAAGCATTTATCCTTCTCCTAAACCTGACGTGTGTTTCGCAAAAAGAGCTTCTACAGAGATTTAATACTAAGTGGCCTTTGTCCTGGTTATCAGCCAGTATGTGAATACAGTAAAACAATTGGGACCATGAAATACTCAATTATCTGGACCTGATTTTCAATGTAAACATTTGAATAAACATCATCTGACCAGTTCTATTGAATAAAAAAAGTTTCCATTGAATTTAACCCATTGGAGCAGTGCTTGGTGTAAATGGACTTAGGAAGCAATTATTGCTGTTAGTGGTATTGTAAGAATAAGGACATTTTGTGTAGGTAATTACTTACTATTAACTACTTACTTTATTTACCACTGTACTTACTACCAGTGGCATTATATGAACAAATACATTTTGTGTTGATACTTACCTTGACCATCCCATACATACACATGGTGTGCAACAATAGTATTATACAAAGTATTTGTTTCTTCTACATCAGACTTCCTAAAACATACTGGGACTCATTCAAATGTGATTTGGCCAATTGAATAGGGCTCTATATAAGCACATAGCATATTTGTTTGTGCAGAAGTTTTTAGTTAGTTAACTTCTATCCGAAAGCAAGGTCTTCTCTATCTAAAAACTTTTCTAAATAAAATATGGGCTCACAGCCTTCACACGCAAACCATGAACCCGTAAGTAGAATTTCAGGGCATGATCATGATCAATTGAAAAAGCCTGTAAGTTACTTTTTAGACAGACCCAATACTAAATGAGACCTCATCATTACATCAGTAAAACTTGGAGATTAAACTACAATTAATTAGTGTTTAGAAGTACGAACGGACTTGCAAACCAGAAATGTAAAAATCGATAAAAATCAATAAAGCAACTGTTCTAGTTTAAGCGGGTTCCATGATATGTATTAAACCATTGAATACCGGGATCGATATAACACAAAAATACATTTTAAAATAAATATTTTTTTATTGCAGATTTGCGAGCTTGAGACTCTTGTGCAATTAATTCTAATGCCTTTCATTGCTCTCCCAGAATTTTTATGTACAGTAGCATGTGTTTATTTGCTTTTGCAGTTTTACGAACAGGTGTTTAACCCACTTGTGAGACCTATCGAGGACTTGTGGAATATTTTTATACATTTGCCATTTACGGGTTTAAAGGCAATTACATGCTTGTTGAATTGTTTTAATTGAATATTGATTTTCTGTCTTCAGCAATGGTAATATTTGCGGACTTGAAACATCAAAGGAGGAGATAGGAAGTAGTTATGTTTTTGACAACCCACAGAAGCTAAAAGTAGCCGATTGAATATCAGGCCCTATGTTTCACTCTTGACCAATACAATACAGGGTCGGGTTTAACTCAATACATAGTTGATCATTTTTTCTACATTTTGTAATTCTATTATTGCAACTGTAGTTTTGGATAAATAAAAAAGCTGATACCTTGTCGCTTATCAAAAAAAGACAGTATATACAGTAGTTTAGCTATATTAATTGAACTTGCATATTCAAGGAACAGTTTAAACCCTGATACTTGTGTCTTGGGTCATGTTGGACCTTCACAGTCCTTAAAGCTAGTCGGAAACAAAATGTGAGATGAATGCTACTGAGACTTAATTCTATTGTTAAAATCATATTGAAATTGGTAGTCTTTCAATAGAACTGCATGAAAATGTGAGTAATTAGATCAGGAACAAAATACAATGGTTCCCTGTAGTGTAACAAACTTTTATACAATTAACACTGTATGTATTTTTCATTCTACGATAACTTGGCCAGTGCAAAGCGGAATTATTCAAAATAGCATGCTATTGATAAGTAACGTCAATGGTCATTTAAGATACCAAGCCACTCGAAATTTTGGGGATAAGATGTTGGATAGGAATTAAAAAGAAGATACAGGCTGCAGCGCTTTAATTGCATTTATAACATTATTATTTTTTTATAAATATATTGAAATAATTTTTGATTCCATCTGAGAAATACATAATTATCTTAGGTTATTATTAAATGATCTTATAAGTCTGTTTACTCTGTGTAGGCGTGTATAATACTGGTAACTGTTCACTAATAGCAGTCCCATATCTAAGCTTCTAAGACAATAGCAATCAAGAGTTTGGAGCAAGTACAGACATGAAATGAAGCTAGTCATATGTTGGAGCAATTAAAGTCATGAGATGGAGATAGTCATAATTTGGAGCAAGTTCAGTCATGAAATGGAGTAATGATTCAATCCATAAAGACACGATCATGCAGGCTGTATCAATAGAGGGCTTATGGAAGCATTTTAGTTTGGTTAAAACACCTGGCTCAGAATGATATATTTAATTCATTTTACAATATGCTTTAAAATTGTGTGTTTTTTTTCTTTATTCTCAAAACAGCACACAGAGAGACAGCAAGACATACACACACAGAGCGACAGATAGATAGATGATAGATAGATAGATGTTCAAATAATTACTGTTAGTATTTTTTACTGTTTAATTGACAATTACTAGAATATACACATCCCCCAACCCACCCCAACAGTTCCATACAGCTTGCACATATTTAAAAGGTCCAGGTTAAAGACAACATAAAATCAAGTGCTATTACTTTATAGCAAAGTCCCCATAGCAGCAGAGACATTTTGTGAACTTGGCAAATAAGGTATTGGAAGAACCATCATTCTACAATCCCTTTCTATATTATTGTAAGGTTGTTATGGGGCCTGCAAGGTCCACAACCTATCTTGTTGGTCATGTCCCTGTTGTTAATTTAATACGATATTATACACAAGGCCAGTATAACATTTCATGTATGCTAGCGTGCATGTTCTCATATAATTATGGCTTGGATAAAGTATTCATTTAGAAAACAAACATGATTATAATTGGTATACAAGCCATACATGTTTTAGTCTTACTTATCACTATTGCAAGAGGCACCACATTAGCGTAAATTAAGCAGGTCATTTAGCAAACCTTGGTGTCTGTTTTTGAGTTTAGTTCAGCTAATTTTCATAAACAAAAACATTCAATATGATATGATTTGGAGGCAATGTCAATACCCTGCCTTCCTTTCATACCTGGAATTGGCTGATGCATCATTGTGGAGGGACTAATAAGGTAACAGCCGCAATGACAAGAGGGCCAGGTATCAATGGGTTATAAGCTTGTGAGTATGGTACTAGTCAGTTTGGGAACCTAGCTGTATGATCAGTTTCTCATGCAGAATTACAAGGGTGCAACCAAGTCTTTTGGTCTCAATGGCATTTGCACACCAAGCCCTCATAGTGTCATTGTCCCATTAGGCTGATTAAATAAAGATGAGAGAAGGCCCAGTTTGGAACTACTGAGAGATGTGTGTCTGTGTTTCATAGTTTTTCATCAGTTATGCCTACTTCTTTCAACTACTTGATCAAGTCAAAAGGCAAGCATAAATAAGTTTTATATTTCCAAACTAATGTCCTCTGTGCAAAGTCTAATCAGTAGTTCAAACCTCATCAGTGGCAATGTGCTATCACCACCCATCATATGAATACCTACCACAATATGTTTTATTCACAACAGAACAGTTCTTGCAATACATTTTATTTCTTACAGTTTAGTGAATAGTTTGCAGTCTTTCCAATTTGCAGTAGTTTCATTCATCAGAAGTAACTCTGCACACTTGTGTGATTATGAACAGTTTCAGAAAAGTGCCACGTGGATAGCTAACTATCTCTCCCATACTAACTATGGAAGAGAAAAGGGTGGTTAGTTAAAAAGTATAGTAAATTACTCCACTTTATATGATTAATAAGTATTATAGTATTCTGAGTGTTTTTGTTCTAAGGAACTATATATATATATATATATATATATATATATATATATATATATATATATATATATTTGAAATTAAGTCATTAATCATAGAACTGTGCAGCCTTGGAAAGTTGGTAAGGTACCTGAAGATACCATACTTTGTCTATGCATACACAGCGTTGCTGTCATCAATGTATATTAGATCAGTGACATTAAATAAGAACTTATGTAGGCTGCGAGAATTGGAGCTTAGAGAGGAGTTGAGGTTACTGGAATGTCAGAACCAACTTAATTCTAAGGCCCAGCTGCGCCAAAAAATTGATACTTGTAGACTTGAATTAGATAACCTCCTGAGCGATAGAACAGAAAAGGCCCTCCAGCGCACTAAACATCTATTTTATGCTAAAGCCAATAAACCAGGCTCCATGTTAGCAAGGAGGCTTAAAACAAAATCTGGCAAAACCACTCTCTAGAGTCAAAACACCTACTGGTGGCATTACAGTGAGCCAAAATGAAATTCAGAAAACTTTTGCTGAATTCTACCAGGATATTTACACCTCAAAGCCCAAAAGCAGTGCAGAAGCCATACAATCATATTTGGATAAATACGACTTCCCATCGGTGTCAGACCAAAATTTAAGCAAACTTAACTCGAATATCACAGAGGAGGAAGTTCAAACGGCCATTAAGAACCTTAAGACGGGCAAAGCCCCTGGGCCGGACGGGTTCACTAACTCATATTACAAAAAGTTTGCGGCCCAATTATCCCCCTTTCTCTGTAAACTATTCAATTCAATTCTTGATGGTGACTCGATGCCCCCAGAGCTTAACAGGGCGGATCTGGTCCTCTTTCCCAAAGAGGGCAGGGACCCTCTCGAGGCCAAGAATTATCGACCGATCTCCCTTATGAATGGAGACATTAAGCTCCTGGCTAAGATAATGGCGGGCAGGGTCTCGGACTTCCTACCAGATTTGGTGCATAAGGACCAAACAGGCTTCATCCCCTATCGACAGACAGCAGATAATATCAGGAGGACGCTGAATGTCTTGCACTCTGCGCAAGTAGCTAGCACACCTTTGTGCGTTCTCGCGCTGGATATCGAGAAGGCCTTCGACACGGTCGAGTGGCCTTATCTCTATTCAGTCCTGGGGAAGTTTGGCTTCGGGGGACGCTTCATTAACCTAATTAAAACACTTTATCATTACCCAGCAGCCAATATTAGATTACCAGGAACAAAGAAAGTGGATATTAAAATTCAGAGAGGGACTAGGCAGGGATGCCCACTCTCTCCACTATTATTTGCTTTGGCGATTGAGCCCCTTGCCCAGGCCATCAGGACCAGATCTGACATCCAGGGCCCGGAGGTGGGATTTCAACACATTAAATGTTCGCTATTCGTGGACGATCTTCTCTGCACTCTGACAAATCCAGTAGCATCGATTGCCAATCTTATGCTGACTATCGATGAGTTTAGCTTACACTCGGGCCTGAAAATTAACTGGGATAAGACTGAGGCGATGGGCGTGGGGATGCGGCAGACGGACATCCAGGTTCTGAAACTTAGGTACAAATTTGTCTGGCCGTCAGACGGCATACAATACCTGGGGGTCAGGATCACGGAGAGAGTCTCAGGGATGTATAAAGCAAACTACCCCCCACTGTTTCGGAAACTGTTAGACGACTTGCAAAAATGGTCTAAATATAATATATCATGGACAGGGCGTATCGCTACTATTAAAATGAATGTGTTACCTAAAATTCTTTACCTATTTAGGACGCTGGCCATCCCAGTAGAAACCCTAGTTCTCGAAAGGTTGCAACAACATATTTTTAAATTTATTTGGGCAAACAAACCACTGCGGATAGCTAAGCAGTTAATGTACAGGCATAGAACCCAAGGGGGTCTCTCCTGCCCCAATCTTAGGCTGTATCTAAGAGCCGCCCAGCTAGCTTTCTTACCTAGAGCCCACTCAGTCAAACACCAGCCTACCTGGGTGTTTATGGAGAATCAAGATCTCAAGCCCTGGACGTGGGACACTATTATATGGCATCCAGGGTCTAACCAGCCTCTTCCTAAATTTTCCAACCCAATGATTAAACTAACTCTCTCGGTATGGGACTGGGCAGTCAAGAAGCATCAGCTGTCAACCCCGCTGTCCCCTCTAACCTCCCTTAGTTCCTTCCCAAATTTTAAAGACGTTTTTCACGCAGAGTCCCGTCAGTGGTGGGCTCTTGGACAACTAGATAGGATAAACACCTGGTTCTCCAATGATATAATGTACACACATACTCAAATGCTGGATAAGTACGATATCCCGCCAAGAGAAAATTGGCGCTACCTGCGTCTTAGGCACTGGTTAACGTCGTTGGTACAGAGTCTAGGACCCCCAAGATCACCTCTCGGTGGTGTGTAAGAACCTGCCTCTGACAAGGGGTACACTGGGAGCCCTGTACTCCTTTTTTAATAGGGCTGATAAAACTCCTAAACCCCCCTTTATGCACAAATGGGAACAGGACCTGGGAAGGGGACTGGGGCCGGCGGAGTGGAAGGAGGCCTTTACCAATCTGTCTAGGGGCTCTATCACATATATAGTTGTGAGCGTACGAGTTGTTGCTAACGCTGCGGGCTCGCGCAGCGAGCCGAGGCCCTCGCGAAGCGAGGGCACTGCCCGAGGGTCTCAGTTGCTGGCATGGAGCGCCGAAGGCGCTCCATGCCAGCACCTGAGGACCTCGCAAAGCGAGGGCCGCAGTTGCTGGCATGGAGCGCCGAAGGCGCTCCTTGCCAGCAACTGCGACCCTCGCAAACTTCACGTCGCAACCCAAACAGTACGACACACACATTACGACACTCGCAAACAACATACGACACACGTTCACACACATTACGGACTCGCAACACTCGGACGCAACTCGCGAACATTACAAAATGTCAAACACAATACATACACACACCACATACATAAAAAACTTACCTACACCAAGAGGGAGCACCCAGCACCTCAAAAATACAACTTACACCTCGATTTTACTTCAAATAAAACAGTTTAGAGACTAAAAAAAAAACGAAGCGAGAGAAAAAATGGCCGCCGAACAAAACGAAAACGAGGCTACAGCACTCTAAACTCGCAAAACACCACAAGAAACTCGCAAAACACCACAAAACACCTACGGATATTCCGATACAAACGTATAACACACATTACTCGCCATTTCTCGCCAATGCGGAAGTACACGACTACGCTAACGGTTTGGTCTCGCGCACGCACACTGTTACACTGCACACATTCAGCACGCTTACACAGCAGATCCACACCACTAATGCTGCAGCAACATCAAAACACATTCACAGCTCTTCCACACAATGCTTTAAAATAGGTAAAGTATATTCATTTATTAATGTATTATATATTTCATTATTACACACTAAACAGCATTAGCTACCTTACAATTTCATTGCCGTCATTTTTTGACGGGCAATTCGCTAGTTACATATAATATTCTGGAGGTGTCGCTTAAAGTCCTACACAGGACATACCTCACCCCCGCTAGAATGCATTCTATGAACGCACAGAACAACGATAAATGCTATAGGGGCTGTCATCAGAAAGGGGAATTTTTGCATACTTGGTGGTCATGCCCAGTGGCTAGGGACATTTGGGAACAAGCTATGAGTCTTGGATCCAAATTATTTGGTAGCCCAATTCGACCCTCAATTGAAAATTGCCTTTTAGGAATGCATATTGAAGCCTTGACTAAAATACAAAATAAGTTATTGCAATTTATTAATTTAGCAGTTAAACAGCATATAGCTAGAAAATGGAAATCCCCAAGGCTTAGCTTAGGTGAGATAATCACCAAGGTTAACTTCATTATGATTAATGAAAGATTAACCAGTACTTTAGAAGATCAGTACCCCCAGTTTTTAAAGATATGGACCCCTTGGCTGGACTCCCAACATAGTATATCGATTAGGTAAGGCACACTAGTCTCTCCTTTGTGTCCCTGGCCCCGGGGGTGGGCGGAGGCCGGCTGGAGCGTAGACCGGAAGTGATCATGAGTGGGGTAACTAACCAGGAGATGTCTTTTATTCCTTTTTCTTTCTTTCTCTTTCCTTCCTTTTTTCTCTGTGTATTTTTTTATTTTTATTTTTTATTTTGTCTTCTCTTCAATTACAGTTTCTGTTTATACTAGATGCTATGTTAAGTTAATTAGTTGCAATTACCAAGTTATATTGGCTAATTTCCTCGGTATTTTATATATCGAGTAGGCTAAGTTTAGATTTGAGGAGGGAACTCCTCAGTAAGTAAATCACAGAAAATTATTCAAAAATGTGTGAAGACTGCAGAAAGTTTTCAAATCTGACACTGTGTTTATGTTCAACATATAATGCTTGGCAATGGAGAATCTGTCTATCTGATCTATCGGTACATGCAATGTTTTACCTTTGGTCTTCAATAAAAAGATTGGAATAAATAAGAACCTGTTTTTCATAATGAAGTTTCCATTGTAGTCTCTGATATGCTGCAGTACCTGTTACTGCTACCATATTAAATATAAACAGAAAACAAATCTGTGTTGCTTGAAAGTGCAAATTCTGCAATATTTAATAACCATGTATCTGGTAGGGTGTAGCTAAAATTTGGATTTCAAAGTTGTATTGCTCTGATTAGCATTTGTGGAAAATACACATGGAAAAATAAAACAATAGAGATGTCCTGCCACTTAATGTTTGAGAGAGGATCATACTGGGCAATTTAATGCTCTGCTGTAAGAAGTCTTTAATACATATGTCAATGCCACCTCAGCTCATCCAAAACTTCTAGCCCAAGAGGTCGCCATGAACTCCTGACACTGTTTCCTAGTGCAGCTCCTTTCCCTTATGAACAAAAACATCAACTAATCCCTGACCTAACAGGTACTCCAGGCTTCCTTCAAGGTAGGCAGCAGGAGTTCCTGAACCTGACTCCCTGAAGAGACAATATCTCTTTCTGCCAGAGGGCACAGCACACCCTCAGTGATAACACATTTTCAATGAGGTTAGTGCTTATCTTACATGGTTTTTTTAACTTGATTTGTATTTTATAGATGCAATATAGAAGATGATTCATTTAACAGAGACAGATACAAGTAGCTGCATATTTTTTTTTCCTCAAATGTAGGAAAAAAGTAACAGGGGGAGTTGTTAAAGAAAATGGATGAAGTACTCAAATGGGGAACAGTGGTTAAAGAAGGAATAGGACAAAGGGAATAGTTTGGACAGACACCGAGTGTAAAGTATACATTTTTGATACTTCATATTTAGTTAACATATAAAGTTGATCTTTTTCACATAAACCAAGACATTGATTTCCAAATTTTGGGACAGTAAACCATGCATTTTCTATTTGAAGAACATTTACTTTATATGTATAAGATGCGATTTCTGGTTTGAAGTTTATCTTGAAAGGATGTGGGAACTGGAGCTCCTGACCAAAAATTATTAATTCCCCAATTTAGTCAACATGCATTAAAACTAAGCTGAATGGCCTCTGCTCTGCTGGATGAATATAGGGATACCACAAGTTTTAGCAGGTATTTCTGGGAGTCAAAAGACAGTTTTCAGCATAAATCCCATGAGGAGATTGCAGCTTCTTAATCACAGAAGTACCTCTACCCCCTCCTATAAAGAATACCAGCCTGCTGTCATTAATCTGAGGTTAAATGTTAAAACCTGCACACTTAGCTTCATATCAATGCATGCATTTAATAATTTTTCTGTAGTGTAGTGGCCCCCTTGGGGCCTCCACCCCCGCCCTTCCCATTTTTGTACTGTAGTCTGTCTCCATTCTGGCTACGCCTCGGCTCCCTTGGCTTCAATAGTCCCCCACCCCTCCCGTAGTGGATGCTACTGGAAAGTGGAGCAAGCGCATCTTGGAGATGTGCTGCAGGTGGGGGAACTTCATGCAGGCATTAGATAAGGGTGGGGAAACAGGTATGGGAAAGGGTCATGGTAAGGGGTGCTGTTATGGGAAGGGGTCTTAGGAAGGGGAGCTGTTATGAGAAGGGGACTTGGGGAGGAGCACTGAGTGAATTGATACCAAAGGTGCTCCTGCACAAAAAAATGTTTTCACCCTCCCTCCCCCAGGCGGGGTGCCCAACATTTTGTTTTGCACCAAGGCCTTCCATACTCTAGCTCTGCCCCTGAACCACACAGTATGTCTCAAAATGAAAGGTCTATATTGTAACTAAAACCTTAACAGACGTACTCACGACTACCTTGGAGGCATATACACTATGCAAGCGGGCCATATTGTGTAGCTACACTATATGGCACCCTTCCTGTAGAGGATACATTTGAGTTGTACCCTATACCAGCCAAGAAACTCTTGGATTCACAAAACTCATAGCTACGCGAGAAAAAGGCAGCTGCATTGGAAATTGAACTTTGTGTCAGATAACAAAGTAATCCTGAATCCTGCTTGGTCATTTTAACATACAAGAAACAGGAGACAAATTAAGAAAATTGTATATACCAGACCAAGGAAACTTCCCAAACTTTCCCAAATGGAGCCTGAAATCACCATATGAACCATTCAGGTAGAGGGTAGAACATCATGTGTATGAGTTAAATAATTTATTATTTATTATTATTATCGTTTATTTTTAAGGCGCCAACATATTCCGTATTGCTATACATAAGTTAAGTTCCAGGCAAATTCAACAAATTGCAAAGAGTGGATGGCCCTGTCTTTGAGCTTGGAATCCGGTGTCCATAGCGCTTTCCCCAAAGCACCTTGCAGGATTCAAACTCACAGACTTACAATCTAAAGGTTGATGTTTGTATGTGGTACAGTAGGGAGAGAGAGGTGTTGTGCATGTTTGAAAGAAAGGTTATAGGCTTCTTTAAAGAGATGTGTTCGAGGCAGAAGGATAGTCGGGTGAAGAGAGGCAAGGAGTCTCAGAAAATTGGGGCAGCACGAGAAAAGTTCTAGAGGCGGTAGTGAGAGGAGGTGACAACAGAGGTAGAAAGAAGAAGGTCGTTATTAGAACTAAGAGGCCATGTGGGGGAGTATTTGGAGATGAGAGCAGCGATGTACGTGCACTGCTGTTGAGAGCTTTGTAAATTTGGTTTTTCTTAGATATACTTTTTATGTATTACATGTATAGCCCCTAAAACCTTCTCACAAGAATATGCAAGGAAAGGGTAATTTTGTAACTGTCACACTAATTATATTTATTTATTGATTTCTCTACATCCCATTTCACATGCAAAAATGAGGCTCAGTATGTAAAAGCCTCGAAATGCCTCTGGTTTTAGAACTGTATGTTTTAAGTTCCAAGTCCTCTTCATCCTTTTTAATTTTTTTACATTAATATTTATTTAGTTAAATGAATTATTTAAAAAGAATCACACTACCTCATGTCATCTCAAATATATATTTTAATTTTATCTTGTAACCAAAAAAATATTATTTAAAAAAATAAGGTTGTGGTAGTAATCAGAATCACATCTTTCCGTTTACAATCAAAGCACTCTGCAATGTGACAATGTATTTAAATACAAATGTAACTGTAAAAAATAAAAATATAAACATAAAACGTAATCTGGAACTATAACACTTTTACTATTCACCCTTACCACACTCATATTTGTCATATATTACTTCTTTACAGTTAAAATATAAATCTAGCTTTATCTTTCGATTTACAAAATTAAATAAGTAAAAAGAATAATTATGGTTGGATTTAAACACTGATTTCTAACATCCCAGACCATCTTCTTAACCACTCGATTTGTGATTAACTAACTTGAACAATATATCTAATCTTGAGATTAACATTGGAAATGTAACATTTACAAACTGCAAGCTGGTGCAGTTTATTCTGAAAATGCAAGGGTATGTTAGAAGAATCACTCATAACTCAGATGTTTTAGCAGCGATTTTAAGATGGAATTTTATTTATTTATATATATACTTTCCCACCTGCTATCTGATGGTGCACAGCACATATGATGACTCCCATTCCCTTTAACAAGTAGCAACCAGAACAGAGCTCTGTGTCTATGCCTTTCTTGACAAGTTTTTCGTCTAACACTGTTGCAAGAATCTGTGCAATTAGCACTTACCTAAATCAGGTGTCAACTGGCCAACTGAGTTGCACCGCCTCCACTTCTAAGATGAAGCCCAAACTAGAAAGTGAGCTCCTGTTTAGGGTTCCCTGCACAATTTTGGAAGTTTCTTGGCCCAGTACAGTTAAAATGTGCAAAGTATTTTGTTCCTGGGTAATTCTCATTCATCATCCTGTGATGAATTCTAACCTGTGTTGCACCTGACAGGAACAAGCATTTCTACATTGGCATACTTTTCAACCAACCCTCTTTTGGATGGACGTTTCTTCTTTTCCAGGAAACAACCCTGTGCTTCTTAGCTCCCAAAATGTCCCTCTTTTGAAGGAAAATCCCATCTTTTAGGACACAAACCTGTTTTCCAGCCCTAACCATGTCCCACTTTCTCTTGTTACTTTTGTTATCTTCTAGGAGAAAGATGTCTGTATGAAACATTGTGCCCAAAATAAGTGTGTATATGTGAAAATCATAGTTTAGATATCATACACTATCTATTAGTGCATAATTTTTCAAAAATACAAGTGACCCTCTGTAGTCATTTGCAATGTGGGGAGATATGCTTTGCGATATTTACTGACTCACACTCCAATGTATACACTCCAATACATCTTGAAAATGTGCATCTAGTGAAATGTTTTTCCCTTACAATTTATGGGAAAATATGCTATCGAAATATGTATCCTAGATCTAAAGTATTGCCTGTGACCACGGCCTTCCAGTTTACCACTGCATGCCTCTTAACTCTCAACTTAAATCTACAACTACTGTTTTGACAATTGTACCTGGACCACAGTTCATGGGTTGATCTATAATCTCTCCTTCAGCCAAGTCTAGTGCAGTATTGTCATTGGGACGTATAACCTCCTGACCATGATAAGTTGAGAATGGAAGAGACAGTTTAAGCACAAGACGACTAGGAGCATGCTTTGTGTACCATGTATCCGACATAAGTGTGTGTACCTATGATAGCATGTTTGTATGTTTGACAGCATATGTGTAGGTTAGCATGTGTGTTTTTGCTGGCTGTGTGAAAGTGTCCTGTTCTTGACAGCTGTCTCTGAGTGTTATTTATCGCTGCATATGATATAGGCATTCAATTTGTAGTGTCTCTGTATTCTTATTGTGAAACATCTATACATGTCTACAAGCATTAGGAATAACATAAATTCCATTAAAAAAATTGTGATTGTGTTAGAATTCTTCCTTGCCACACAGTACTTTTGTGCACATTAAAATTCAAACCTGAATTTTGCAAATACGCTAGTTTTTATAACATTGCCAATTATGTAATGTGTCTTCCAGTGTTCTGACATGACAGAAAGAAATAAGACAAATGTTATTTTTAATGCTATTATAATGCACCTTCATGTACGGTTGTGTCAGTATATCAAACAACACAGTTTTATATTGAAAGGAAAAAATGGCAGATGTGATTATAATACACTGCTCTGAGAGTAGCATAAACACATAAACCTCTGCTATTATAACTTTAAAATGTTCAATGTCTCTAAAATTACTTTAACTGATTCTGTAACTCCTGGCAATTATGTGCTGTTAAAAGACAATTATCAGTTCCTATGTGGCCAGAGCCATGCTTAGCACTGAGAACAGGTAAAATAAACGTCACACCTATGGACAGCACTGACAGCTCCATCCCTTTGTGTACTGAGCTGTCATGTTTTAAGTCTGAAAAAAGCAAGTAAATGATTTGCATGCAAGTCTATCTGTGCAATATATCATAATTACATTTGCCAGTTTAGGTCCTTGCACATATTCCCAACATAATAATTCCTTTTTTTTAAGACAGGGAAGTCAACATCCTCCCCTCCTCCTTTTTTGTTAGAAATTACCTTTTCGTTTACCATTTTATTTCACATAAAACGCAGTCTGTTGGATTACTATAAATCCACAAGTGAATACTACTCACAGAGGAGTTAGTTTGAGAGAAGGATTTGGTTTTATTCAGTCTGAGAATATGAAGCAGCCTTAGTGAATGGAAAGTGCCTTAAAACTGATATTGTTGTTGTTGTTGTTTAGTCATTCAGTCATGCCTCACTCTTTGTGACCTTATGGACCGCAGCACACCAGGCAAATCTATCAGTTGCTATCCATCTAAGTTCCCTCAAGCTCATGCTCATTGCTTCAGTGACCTCATCTATCCATCTGTCTCTGCCGCCCCTTCATTGTGTGAGTTCAGTCTTTCCCAGCATCAGCGTCTTCTCTAGGGAATCCTAAGGCTTCCTAGGGACCATCTTACAATATTATACAAGATGTCGGGTTTTGCCATTGGACACACTATTGAGCTTTAAAACTGTTAATATTATTCCTCTATAGATCTTCTGTGTATTCCTGCCATCTCTTCCTTATCTGATCTGCTTTTGTTAAGTGCCTATAATTTTGTATCCAATACCTTTCACTTTTCTTCTTTCCTGTGCTACTTTCAAAGCCTCAGCTGACAAGTCAGTTTGTCTTCTTAGTTTTGCTTTCTTTTGTAGCAATCTTTGTTGCGGTTTTCTGGACAACTTCTGTCCAAAGTTCTTCAGGCATTCTATCTACCACGTCTTGTCTCTAAAATCTATTCTTTACCTCCACTGTATATTCACATGGGTTATTATTTATTTGATATTTGATTGGTCTGATGATTATCCCTCCTTTCCTCCATTTAATTATGCACTTTGTAATAAGAAGCTCATGATCTGAGCCACAGTCAGCTCCAAGTCTTGTTTTTGATGACTGTATAGAGCTCCTCCAACTCTGGCTGCAGAATATATAGTCAGTCTGATTTCTATATTGCCCATACAGTGCTGACCATGTATAGAGTCAACTCTTAGGCTGATGGAAGAGGGTCTTTGCTATGACCAGAGAAACATCTTTATAGAATTATACTAACCTCTGACCTGCTTCATTTTGTACTTCATGGCCAGACTTGCCCCATTATTCCAGATGTCCTTTGGTTCCCTACTTTAGCATTCTAATCTCCCACAATACGTGTAATATCTATTCTTGCTGTTATATCGATGAGGTGTTGAATATCCTTGTAGAATTACAGTGTCGACCTCATCAGCATCCATGAGTGGAGCATAGACTTGGATCACTGTGATGTTAAATGGCTTGCCTTGAATGGAAATTGAAATCATTCTGTCATTTATTGGGTTGTAAATGAGCAGTGCTTTCTCCACCTTTTGATTGATTATGAACGGTACTCCATTTCCTCTGCTGTAAAAGATCTGGTGGCTGTTTGATATAAAATGTCACATTTAAGTTCACTAATTCTCAGGATATAAATGTTTAATATTGTCATTTCATGTTTGACCACATCAAGTTTGCCATGATTCATAGTTCTAACGTTCCTATGCTGAATTGTTCTTTACAGCAGAGAACCAGCAGCAAAATTTCCTTCCCCATCGAGACACATCCAGGGCAGGGGGTCTTCTTGACTTTGACCCAACCACTTCCTTAGATCGGTTACTACTGGTGCAGGCCCTCTGCTCTTGCCCTTCTGCTCTGGTGTCATAATGTTATGTCTCTGGTTTTGCTTATATATAAGGTTGTCTTGGCAAAGATACTGGAGTAGGTTGCCTTTTCCTAATCCAGTGGGCCATGATTTGTCTGACCGCTCTGCCATGACCGGCCCATCTTGGGTGACCCTACATGGTATATCTCTCAGATTCAATGAAGCATGCAATCTCCTTCACCATAACACGGTAGAGATCAAGGACGGGTAAAATTGATATAGAAGCTAGTTATTTTACATATAAACATCCACCATCTCAGGTAATAGTTTTATCAACAGCAATTAATTAAGATTAGCAGTGGTGCATAATAAAAATGTGTAATAAAAAAGAGTGTTGTTCGACAGTTGTTCGGCTTGTCCGAGTCTCTGTGACCCTATGGACCGCAGCACGCCAGGGACATCTGTCAGTTACTGTCCCTCTAAGCTCCATCAAGTTCATGTTCATTGCTTCAGTGACCTCATATATTCATCTCTGCCTCTGTTGTCCTCTTCTTCGTGTGCCTTCAATCTCAGTATGCCCAGGTTAAAAAATGCTAATAGTGACAAATACATTTAATAATTAAATGTCCCAGTAACTGTTACTGTTTTTTTTTTCAAAGGGCATACTCTTATTATTTATTATTCCCACTGGTAATCTTAATTAATTGCTATTGACAAAGCTATTACTACACAAGGTGGATATTTCTGTTAATTTATACATAATATAACTAACTTTTATATAAATCTGAAGACACGTTCACTTCGAACATTTAAATATTTTTATTGCTACAAGAGGGAAACGCAAACAATTGACAACAGTGTTGTAAATATACTTCTGCATATAAATCACACACTAATACCTTTTGATATTGCACAACACTTCTATGTTTGCATTACATTTTCTGTATTTCTTTTCTCCTTGTTCCTTTTTCGTCAATTTCTTAACTTGTACAATATCAAATCTAACATTGTAAATATTTCCAGTAGAAAGTGATCAACATATTTCTCACAACCATATTTTTTAAACAGATCAATCAATAATCATATACATCAAATCATAATAAATAAAGCAAGCAATGGTAAAATAAATAAAAAAAGGTGGAGGTGGAGTGAGGGAATAATCTGAGTATATACCTTGTTTTCTTGGAAAATCTCTCTTTTCTGAACAGATTGATCTCTATGCTTATCTCTCTGTCTATTCCAACTTATTTTCAGGATCCAGATGTCCCAATGTGAATCCCATTTTCTATAATTCTCGTCTATATCTGCTGAAATCTTTTCTATCGTGGTTATAACTGATTTCCAATTTTTAGCTACTTCTTGTAGCTAAGAATATTTGGTTTATTAAGAGTTGTGAGTATTTTCAAATATCTAATATTTGTACCCCCAATATTGCCTCTTCTGGTTTTCTAGGGATAGAAATCCCCATAAGTGTTTCTATTATTGCGTATACTTCCTCTCACAGCTGTGACATTCCCATAAAGCATGTTTCAACATGCCATCCTCGCCACATACTGTAAAATATTTACCATCAAGTGATGGGTTTGAAGCTTATAATCTTACTGGTGTGAGATACCATCTCATCAATGTCTTATAGGCTTTTCTCTTAGAGTTATATTGAGAGGGCAATTGGCAGCATTTCTGAGAACTTCGTCATATTGTTTATCATCAATATTTACATTAAGCTCTTTTTTCCATGTTATCTTGGCTACTGTGTTTTGATCTATCAGATAATAATAAAGAACGTAAATGCTTTTCTTATAAGTAGAGTTATATATACATCACTTCTCAAATTTTGTTTTAGTGGCTAGTTTGTTGCTTTTGTTATAATGTAGGCCATATTTTGATTCATTATGGCTAAGTTACACCGTTCTTTTTGTGGGACTTGCAAATATTCTCTTCACACAACTGGGGAGCATTTAGTAATTTCTGTAAGGACATCTGCTGCTATAAGTAATTGTTGTTGAATCTGCCAACTAAATTGAGGAGTCCTATATCTTGTAGGCCCCTTATGAGATGAGGGGAGAGCCATTAACATTCAGTTAATAGATGTGTCCTTTTGTTAATATGTTTCCATACTGTTAAAGAGTCCAAAATGCTTTGGGGTAGAATTTCTACGTTGATCTTAAGCTGTTCCACAACACTTGTTGTATCAAAATATATATATATATATATATTTTTTTAGAATCACTCTTTGTAGTTTTAGAATATCAACTGCTTTAATTGCTATTGGGATTGTATGAAATACGTATAAAAGCTTTGGGAGAATGTTAATTTTCATGGTGTAAATCCTGCCTAAGCAAGATATTTTATATGAGGACAAGTTCTTTAAATCATTAAATAAGCTTTTCAAAATACTTGGATGATTTAAGTTATAAGCCTGGTTAATTTCTTTAGCAAATCTATTAGATTGGGCAGAATGTTTTTTAATTATGTAATTGTTGTCTGTAAAGAGGCTTACAGCCTTATTAAATTGCAATTCAGTACATTTAAAAGGGCTCTATTTAAGCACACAGCATATTTTTTTACAGAAGTTTTTAGTTAGTGTAGACCTTGCTTTTGGATAGAAGTTCACTAACTAAAAACTTCTGTAAAAAAAATATGCTGTGTGCTTAAAAAGAGCCCTTTTAAATTTACTGAATCGCAATTTAATAAGGCTGTTAGTTTATATTCTTTATCCGCAACTTTTACTCCTGTAATATTTGAGCACTTTCTTATTGCCATAGCAAGCAGTTTAACATGCAACAGTGCAAAATTTAGAGGAGATAGGGGACAGCCTTGTTTAGTTCCTCTTGTATTGTTGAAAAGTTGTGAGTGAAACTCCTGGTAAGTTATATATGTTCTCGGAATAGAATATAAAGCTAAAATACTCTTTAAGAAAGTATTGTGGTCTGTTGTTCAGTTGTGTCCGACTCCTATGGACACACATCACATAAAGATTCACACATATATACCCTGAATATTTCATCAAAAGCTTTTACAGCATCCAAAGACAAAAGCATTAGAGGGATTTTATTCTTAAATGCTACATTCATACAGTCAAAAGTTTTTTCTGTTATCTGGTGCTTCCCAACACAGTATGAAACCTACTTAATCAGGGTGTTCGGGAGGAGAGATGCTAATCTCTACAACAGCACCCGTGAATATATTATAAGGTCACTATTTATATGCAATATTGGTCTGTAACTTTGACATTGAGTAGGATCCTTCCCCTATTTGTGTAGGACTATGATTTTAGCTTCTAATGGTTCCACTTTTATTGGCAATCTTAATGTCATTAAATAACTTTATAAGTTGAGGCAAAAGAATGTGTATGAATTGTTTGTAATATAAATTTGTAAACTCATCTGGCACAGGGGCATTATAAAATTTTGTTGATTTTATCGATTCTTTGGTTTCATTAGTTGTGATTGGGTTGTGAAGTCGTCCTCTTCTATTTGTGGAAAGTTTAAGTCTGAAAAAAATGTGGTTGTTTGTGAGTGATGTCCAGAATTTGTTTTTGCTATATACAGTTCAGTACTTTGTAAATGTATAGCTAATTTATTTTGGTTGAAGGGTGTTCCTTCCTCCCTTCCTTTCTTGTTTCTTATTTTAGAAATAAAGAGGCTGCTCTTAGCTAGTAGGCCAGCAGAGCAAAGCTTATTAGAAAAGGTAAAGAACTCAGATTGCTTACGTTGCAATATTGTTATGAGCTTTCTCTGCAGTATCTCAGTGAGTGTATGCTTAAGGCTAAGAAATTACTCATAGGTTTTGGGGATTTGTGGGTAATTAATGAATTTTTGTAATCATATCATTAAGTTCATTAATTTGCTTAATTTCTATTTTTTTTGGCTGCAGACGCCACTTTAATATCAAATTTCATTTCTTAAATAAATGGGACCTTTTTATACAATTCAGGAACATCAATGGATAATTGTAAGTGTACCCGATGCATGATAAACCTGAAAGCTTTGTGCACAAAACATTGTTTACTTATCAAACAGTATAACAATAACTCTACCTTCATAATTTTCAAAACGGTGTGCAATATTGGGAGATATGCTTTGGGATATTTACTGACTCACAATCCAACCTAGCATACATTCTGAAAATGTGCATCTATTAAAAAAATTACCGTTATTGTTTATGGATAAATATGCTATTTAAACATGTGTCCCAGATCTGTCATCTACATGGAGGTACAAACAAATATTTATTTAAGACAACAGCAATTAAACTAATTCATGACCCAAAGTATTTAGGGAACCCCAGAAAACCAAAATGGTCCTCATGGAAGTCCATAATCCTTCTGCAGTGCCACAAAATTGCTCTTTGTAGTCTTAAATCATTCTCAAGAACCCAACATTTCTGGTATAATATCACATGGAGTCTGGTCACACAAAATTGAGCCTCGGGATCCACAAAACACTGACCAACATAACTTATCACTCTGATAACTTAGTAAATACTCCCACTATTTTGGGAACCATTCTTCTATGCAATTGCAGATCTCATGCATCATAGCACATTATGTTTAATAGCTCCAAATTCTTTTTTTTCCTAATTTAGACATCTGGCACTATTAAGCAACAAATGTCATATTTATTTTATGTCCTGAAGAAGTACCTGAATTGATAACAAGCAAAATGTTTTTACAAAGTTTAAAATAACTAAATATAATATTTGTATTTAATTAATTAAATTTTAGTTTAATCATGTCAGAAATCCTGGCTTTGCTTTAACAGAATAAGATACCTGGAAAGATTCAGATAAAATGTCTATTCAGTTTGGTTAAACAACTATTCTACAATAGACCTGAATATAGAGTCTTATAGTCTTATTCTATTAGCTACTTCCGATTGCCTTGAACCCTTTGGGTGTTTTGTTTTTTTAAATGTTTATATGCATTCTGTTGACTTAAGAATTCATTAGTGCCAATAAGTAATATTTGCCAAATATGTAGCAATATTAAGAGTGATTTTAAGTGTGTATAAATTTACAAATTTGGCAACTGAATCAGGCCCTTAGTATATAACTTTCCTCCCCAGCCACATTGGCCAATTATGATGGAAGTTGATATGTCTTTTGGAAGGGCTGAGACTGACATATAGCAGTAAATTTATGTTTATGTCTCTGAGAAGGCCACTCACATCATTAAAACATAGAAATGATACCAATAAGAACCTGAAAAGGCCCCTCTAGTCTGCCCATTTTAATATTATTATTATTATTATCCTTTATTTGTAGCCCATGAATTTATTCTGTAGCGCTATAGAGGGGTTAGGTTCAAGTCAAAACATTTCTGAATATATGTTAACATATATTTTTAACAAGAATAAAACTTGTCTTAGTCCAGAACACTGAAGTCTTGTGTGATTAATTATTTATGGCTGGAAGCAGGTGGGTTCTCCTTTACTATGTGTGTAGTGGGTGATGTGGTCATATTTGTTTCTGGCAGTGTGTGCAGCTTGATCAATTAACCAATATTTTTATATATAAAAAAACAATAAAGTTCTTTGACTAATATAAGACATCTTCTGTCTGGCAAAGAATTAATTAACAATAGTTAATTAACACCAATAGAGCTGGTCTAAAGAACCAATACAGAAACGTTCCTGGTAATTTGGGGAAGAAAAAAGCCCAGGGGAACCGTCAGCAACATTATTAACCCGCACCAGATCAGATGAGGATTTGACGAATTTGTTGATATTACCTCATGTTTTGAGGTACTTAAAGGTGAGGTTCCACTCACATATTAATGTTGTCTGTGCTCGATCTTCGCCTGAAGTGACCTGCACAAGATTTTGTGCGCTCTCTTCCCCTCCCCTATTGTGCTTCCATTTACATATTTTCAAAGACACTAATGTGAACAGTGTCTAGCAGAACAGCAGCACACCATAAACTACGAAAGAGCAGGGATAAAAGAAAAAAAGAACAAACAGGACAACCAAGACCAGCTAATTCACCATCATTTTTCGAACAGCTCTATATAAAAAGAACCGATTGCTTCATGAATAATAATAAGAAGATAGATCAGCGTTCTAACCTTTAACACCCTTCCGAAAGTCTTCCCAAGCGCTACAGACGCTTTTATTGGGACCAAAGACTCCAATAATATTGAGATACATATACTGGCTTGGGTGCAACAGCCATACTTGATCCAAGAAGTCACTACATAGTTGCATCAGCAAAGTGTCTGAAACAGCTGCTGCACTGTTGTATAGTGTACACCTATAATTTAAAGTCAGCCACTTTAATATGATATGAATTTGATAAGGTTTATTGAAAGAATGGTCTATACCAGTGGCGGACAACAGGTGGCTCGGGGGGTATGCGATCCTCATGATCTTCCCATGCGCCCCCCAACATGTGCCCTGGAGTGGGAAAACATGACCGTTGTCAGCAAAAGCAAGTCCATTATATTTCTCTTAGAGAAACAACTCTACTGTGCTCCTAAATACAACTCTTCACAATGATACATCAATATTATCAATAAATCCCTTCCCTACAATGCTTTTCCCATTTTGCTTTAAGTAAAATAGAAAGGATTTACAGCACTGTGAGACCCTTTTTAAGGGCTAATGGTCCACATGTGAGGACCTTCTACTGTAATAGGTTGGCTGTCACTGGTCTATACTTTTGATAGTCGGCATAATTTTATTTACATATTTAAATGAATATTGAGTTTTGAAATCAGTGTAGTGCTAACCCTACCACTTCCACAGAAAGACTGTTTCACTTGTCTGCAACCCCTTCTATAAAGTAGTATTTTCCCACATTACCCCTAAATTAGTCCACGTTAATGTTTTGTTTTTGCTCATTTCCAGATAATGCACCTCAGATGTGATTTGTTTATATATCTATGAATATTTTCCAATTTTTAATAACTGTAAATTGTCACCTAAATAAAAAAACACATGTCAAAGTAAACATTGTTGCATTTTCCTTTGTTTGCTATTTTCTAGACTACCGATCTGGAAGTAGATAAAAGGTTCAATAAACTGTCATAGAAATCCCAGCAGACAGATCAAGAAAAGAGGTATACTTTATTGACAAAACCATACCTGACAGTTCATTTAGACAAATGTTTTATATTTGTTTTTAAGAACTGACAGTGAAAAAAGTACAGTGTTCATATATTTTATATGATTATTTGTAGTGTATGTTCTAAAATCTCATTATTTGGGATATGATCACTGCCACAGGCACATAATCAGTCCTAAATATGTACTAAAAGGTAAAGTGTTGGAAGTCTGCTGGAAAATCTTATGTCATTACATCTGTCTTTTATATTTCAAAAAATGTGTTGGAGAAAACTAGTTAGAGTTTCTTGTACTTCAAGAAGATCCAACCATTCCATACTAGAGGAAATCAAGCCAAACTGTTCACTGGAAGGTATGGTCATGAAGTTAAAGTGCAAATATTTTGGCCATATTATGAGAAGACAAGGTTCCCTAGAGAAGACTCGGATGCTAGGAGAAATTGAAGGCACATGAAGAAGAGGACAGCAGAGGCGGAGATGGATAGATGAGCCATAAACAATAACGATAGAGTGAGTTTTTACCTCTATATGTGAAACTTAATCTCAAATGTGTGGAAAGAACCTTCCTTTTTAGCAAACTTAAAGGGACTCTGTCACCCCTGGACATTTTTTTTCAATCATTTCTTAGAAATGCAGTATGTGGTCTGCATTTTTTTGCAAATTAGCAGGTCCTAATTACTATGGTTACTTTAATGTTAGAATAAGTTAGTTAAAAAGTAATTGAGGATGAAAAAAAAACATTTAGCCTATCAAGTTTAACCTTTTTAGATCTGTTCTGATCCTTGTAATATGTGGATTAATTGTTAATAGTTAATTGATCCAGAGCAAGACAAACCGTATAAAAACCAATTTAAAACATTGCCAATTGAGGGGAATAAATAAGGGGAAAAGAATAAAATACCTTCACGATCCAAAATACTGGCAATCTGATTACTCTCTAGATCAATACTCCTTTTTCTCCAGTTATCCAGAGAAACCCTGAATGCCCATTTTAAAAAAATATATTCAACCCCTTCTCAACTTCTTTTTAAAGTTATCTATTGAATCCAATGTCACCACCTTCTTTGGTAGAGGAGTTTAACTTCCACGGTTTAACTGCCCTCACTGTGAAGAACCCTTTTCTTTAAGGTGGAATCTTATTAGCTGGTATAAAGACTTAACTTGACGAAGCCTTATTTTGACCCTGGATATTTTTATATAAGGTAATCATATCTCCTCTTAAACACATTTTTAAATAGAAAATAAGTGTAATTTAGTTAGTCTGTCTTCATAGCTTAGTTCGTCTTCATAGCTTAACCCTAATCGTTTTGTTGCCCTTCTCTGTACTTTTTGTGGTACTAAAATGTTCTTTTATGAAGTTTTGCCCAAAATTGTACTCTGTATTCCAAATGAAATTGTACTCTGGATTTTTATGGTGGCAGAATTACATGCTAATATTTTATTTGCCTTTGCAGATGCTGCTTGACATTGAGCACTGTTCCCTAGGTGGTTGTCCACAAGCACTCCCAAATCCCTTTCAATATCTGATACCCCTATATTTGCTCCATTAACATTATAAATTGCATGGCTATTTTTCCTTTCCAGATGCATAAGTTTACATTTATATGGCAACCTGTGAAGCTCTGGTGAACTCCATGCCCATAAGGGTTAAGGGTTAAGGCAGTGCTGGAAAATAATGTTGGGCACACAAAATATTGACACTTTGGACCAAATTTGGACAATTCCACTTAGGGGTGAACTCACTTTTGTTGCCAATGGTTTAGACATTAATGGCTGCGTGTTGAGTTATTTTGAGGGGACAGCAAATTTACACTGTTATACAGGCTGTACAATTACTACTTTACATTGTAGCAGAGTGTAATTTCTTCCGTGTTGTTACATGAAAAGATATAATAAAATATTTTCAACAATGTGAGGGGTGTACTTACTTTTGAGAGATACTGTAAGTGTACATTGCTTATAAAGTAAAAAAAAATAAAAATAGACATTTTATCTTTTATAGCAATTATTTTTTATTGGAGTCATTGATGTTCTATATGTTTTAGCTGTATCTGTCTTTTACTTTCTACTGTGCATTCCATTACTCGTATTGAAAACAATGGCAGTTGAAGTTGCCACATTCCATAGTACAGACAAAATATTTCTCCTATTCAGTCTCCTCCCACCTCAGGAGCAAACCAAAATGGCAGATCTCACAGCAGTATAACTGCAAATGAAACATAATAAATTAGCAGCTGTATTATATTATTTTCCGTTCTACTATTATGTGAAGAACTACACTTAAAAATGTTTTTGTAGAATAAAAAAATGTGACCACAGAGGTCCTTTAACAGGGAGAGTTATGTGTGGTACAAGCACCCCCCCCCCCCTCCCACCTGCAGGTTTTCAGTGTCCGTATAATGCTCATTATTCATTCATGAAAAACTGTTTATAATGTTTAAAACATGTTTTTAAAAGCAAATTAGTCATGTGGGAAACTCTTAAATAGGGGGACCTTTTGTGCTATCTCTTTCTATTATTTGAATTTTGTAATAACAATCCAGAGATGTGTTGCACCTCAGCCACCTCCAGCTTAATTTTGCTGTACATATTTTGTAATATGTGAGTGATTCTGTACCTTTTGTGCCCAAATACAAAGCAAACTGCATTATTATGTTGTATCTCCTGCTTTTCATCGGCCGACAGATTGTTTCATGCATTACAATAGAGTCATTTGAAAGCATTTGGAATTCAGAAGATCTGACTGACTGACCCGATTACTCCAAGGGCTATTTTAACATATGAGACTTGTAGCTGTATTATGTCCACTAGACATTTTAATTTTCCTTCCATATATTGTAAAGATATTTTTTTTATTTTCTCTGTTGTTGTTTATGAATGAAGAATTTAGCAAACTGGTTCTAGCTAATAAAATAGGAATGTTTTATTTTTTCAAAGAATTCACAATCTTGAGTTCCACCCAATTTATACTGGATTTGGAGGAACAATTTCCATTATATTTTTCAATTACCAATAATTATCTAAATTCATCCTTATATGTTCATTACAATTGGTGTACTAGTATTTATACACATCATCATTTGTCCATGGCTACTATTATCTATACTTATCATTATATGTCCATTACAATTGGTTTCTAGTATATAAACACATCCTCATTTGTCTATGCCTTAGGTTAGCAGGGCCATGCCTAAATTAGCAGGGCATCTTGGGCAAGCAGTAAATAGGCTCACAGAATGCAGCTGCAACTCCAACCTCCTTTCTTCACTCTCTCATCATGCTTCCCCTTCACTGTGTCTCTTCTCTTTCATCCAAACACTTCTCTCTACTTTTTCATCTCAATCTCCCATTTTAATCTTCATTCTTAGTGTATATCTCTGACCCCACTCTCATTGCCCCTCATTCAGCAACCCTCTCCCTGCCCTGAATAAACATGTCTTTTTCTGCTACCGTTTTCATTTTCTTCCACACTTTCACCTCTACTACTTTTTCTTCCCGCACTCTTTATTCATTTTAGTTATCTCTTCCTCACTTTACTGCCTCTACCTCACTTTCATTTTTCTCCTCCACCTAAGTTTCTCTCAGCACCTTCCATCTCTTCTCCTTGTCCTCCTCTTCTTTCCTTCTCTATTTTCCTTCTCTATTTTCTTCATTCTTCCCTCTTTTCAAGTCCTACTTGTTTTCACTCTCTATTTCCCCTTTTCTCTATCTGAGTTCCAAGTCTCTTTCCCCTACAGGATGCTTCTATAGTTACTCCTGCTGGCATCACAGAGGGCAAATTCAGCCCTAAACACCTATCTCTGAAACACCCCTATCTGTATAGGTCTGAATTTGAGCTGACATTTGCATTATCATTGTTACATATTATTTATCTATGGATCTTGAAGATAGCCCTCATTTATTGTGTAACTGTGGGATACACTGACACCTTATAAATAAATGATAATAACAATAATAGATGCTCAGCATCACTTCATTATACAGCACAGTGTGTTCCTCACCAGTGCAAAAGAGAAGTGCCTTCTCTATTACTGTATAAATTCTTACTAACATTATACATTTCTGTTTGTATCAGTATAATACTCTGTGTCACTAACTAGTACAACCTGTTAACTATAACAGTAATCACTTTTTAACACTGTGTTATTAAAGAAAGGGTTTGGTTTTATGGGGAAAATGGGAAATGGATATATATATATATATATATATATATATATATATATATATAGTTACATAGTTACATAGTAATTAAGGTTGAAAAAAGACTTTCAGTCCATCAAGTTCAACCTGTTAAGATCTCCTCTGATCTGCAATATGCGGATTAGTTATTAATTAAATTATTGATTAAATAATTATTAATAGTATAGTATTGGAGAATGAATAAAGAGTTAGTCCTTGAATGCCCTCTTTATTCAGAAATATATCTAACCCCTTTTTGAAGTTGTCTATCGAATTCGCTGTCACCACCTCCTTTGGTAGAGAATTCCACAGTTTAACCACCCTAACTGTGAAGAACCCTTTTCTTTGTTTAAGGTGAAATCTTTTTTCCTCTAACCTCAAAGGATGTCCTCTTCAGTTGAAAATCTCTTGCTACAAAAAGTTCACTTGACAAAGCCTTATATTGACCCTGGATGTATTTAAATAACGTAATCATATCTCCTCTTAGACGCCTTTTTTCTAGCGAAAATAAGTTTAATTTTGCTAGTCTTTCTTCATAACTTAGCCCCTCCATTCCCCTTATTAGTTTTGTAGCCCTTCTCTGTACTTTTTCCAGCTCTAAAATGTCTTTTTTGTGAGGTGGTGCCCAAAATTGTACTCCATATTCCAAATGAGGGCGTACTAGAGATTTGTATAGTGGCAGAATTATATCTTCTTCCCTGGCTTCTATACCCTTCCTAACACATGCTAATATTGTATTTGCCTTTGCAGCAGCTGCTTGGCTTTGAGCACTGTTACCTAGGTGGTTGTCCACTAGTACTCCCAAATCCCTTTCAATATCTGATACCCCTAGATTTGCTCCATTAAGATTATAGATTGCTTGGCTATTGTTCCTTCCCAAATGCATAACCTTACATTTATTTGTATTAAATCTCATCTGCCATTTAGCCGCCCATTTCTCTAATTTATGCAAATCCTTTTGTAGGGAAAGTACATCATTATCTGATTTTATTACCTTGCACAACTTAGTGTCATCAGCAAAAATGGAGACACTACATTCGAGTCCTACTTCAATGTCATTAATAAATATGTTAAAAAGGAGAGGACCCAATACTGAGCCCTGAGGAACCCCACTTATCACATTAGACCAATCGGAGTATGTTCCATTTACAACAACCCTTTGCTTCCTGTCTTTTAGCCAGCTCTCGATCCATGAGCAGATATTTACTGCAATTCCTGTATCCCTTAGTTTGCTCACTAGTCTTCCATGTGGCACTGTATCAAATGCCTTTGAAAAATCTAAAAAGACTACATCCACTGAGTTGCCCTGATCCAAGTTCCTACTAACCTCCTCATAAAAACTAATTAGATTGGTCTGACACGACCTTTCCTTCATAAATCCATGTTGACTGCTACCTATGATCCTGTTCAAATAGACATATTCTTGTATTCTGTCCCTTATTAACCCTTCTAAAAGCTTCCCAACTACAGAAGTGAGGCTCACTGGTCTATAATTCCCCGGATTTGCTCTAGATCCCTTCTTAAATATAGGTATCACCTCTGCTTTTCTCCAGTCATCTGGTAGAGACCCTGTAGTGAGCGAGTCTTTAAAGATTAGATATAATGGTTTGGCTATTACAGAACCCAGCTCCCTCAGTACCCTTGGATGTATTCCATCAGGACCTGGGGCTTTATTAACATTTATTTCCTCCAACCTCTTTTGTATTTCTTCCTGCGTTAACCAATTATTTAGTGAAGGTAGTGTAGCCCCATTATGTTGCAGTGTCCCAACCACTGGTACCTCCCTTGTGTAAACCGACGAAAAGAACCTATTTAGCTCATCTGCCTTTTCCTGGTCACTAATTATCAGATGGCCTGTGTCACATTGTAATGGTCCTATCGATTCCTTCCTGGCCTTCTTCCCATTAATATATTTATAAAATATTTTAGGGTTAGTCTTACTTTCCATTGCAACTGACTTCTCATTTTCTATTTTAGCCAGTCTAATAGCCCTTTTGCAAGCCTTGTTGATTTCCTTATAGTCACATAAAGATGCCTCTGTTCCCTACTTCTTGTATAATTTAAATGCATATTTCTTTTTCCTCATCATGATCTTTAAGTCATTGTTAAGCCACATGGGATGTGATTTACTCCTATTTATTTTATTTCCACATGGTACATGCTGATGAGTATGTTTATTCAGTAAGGATTTGAATGTTGTCCATTTATTTTCCGTATTCTTCCCTGTAAGTTCTTTGTCCCAGTCTATATGTTGTATTGCTGCCCGTAGCCCATTAAAGTTATATATATATATATATATAAAAGCTAAATAAGTATACATATGTACTATAAGAAAAAGTATGCATATATAAACATTACTTTGACAAAGGACATGATGCCCTTCCAAGTGCCTCAGATCTAGTCCTAGTTCCGTCTAACCTATCCATCACAGTAGGATCTGTTATCCTTATTATGGCCGCCATGCAATTGAGCTTTCGGGAGATCCGGAGGCTATTAAATTGGCATCTTTTTGTGGGCTCGGAACGACTTCCGAGTTACGAGCTTGAAAAAATGGCGATCGTTAAACTTGTAACTTACAGCCTCCAGAAGCCTTTGATCTGTCACTTTCGCAAGGCTAAAATCGCAAATTGCTATTCAATTGCTCAATTTCCCTAAGCCTGCAAATGTTTTTACACCTGTAAACGCCAAATGAAGGATGAAGGAGAAAATCCTCCGAGTGCTACAAAGGACCCGCAAGGGAGTTAAACACTGTAAATGCAAATAAAAAAATCAATACTGCATTGTAAATAATGGGGAAAGTAATGATAGACATTAGAATTACTTGCACAACAGTCTCAAGCTCGCAAAGCGGCAGAATTTTAACTTTATTTTTATGTTTAATTTCAGGGTTAAATCGATCTCGGGTATCAATGAGTTAATACATATCAGGCCACCTACATGGACTAGAACCATATTGGCATTCTTTTTCATAATTCTTTGTTTGTGGATTTGCAAGTCTGATCGCATATTGGACCCCCGAACCTACTTGATTGACATGTAACCTCCATGTTTTACTGCCGTAATTACACAGTCTCATTTTCTATTGGTTGATTCAAAATGGGCGGTTACGGGCTTGCTGAATTGATCATGTTCCCATTCTGAAGTGCTCCGAACTAGTGCATGGTTTATGGTTTTGGCTTGCGACCTTGAGCAATGGAATAGCATCGCAATGGGAGACCAACAGGAGCCCGCAACTCACTTGCAGACATTCGACTCAAATCGAGTTGCAGGCTTGGAATTGAATGTGGCCCTATGTCCTACTCCCCAGGCATGTGCCTCCAGTCCCCCAGTTTAAGGCCCTTCCACTTCCTTGCGCCACCAGCCCTTGATTACATTCCAGGTGGGAGATATGCTTAAACTCAGTGTACATGTGCATTGGATTAAGATAAGGGACTAATCTCACTGGCACCACCTGAACACCAAATTGTCTGAATTCAATTCCCTGGGGTTGATGCTCTCCACCAGATTGGACAAATGGATTCTCCAGCACCCAATCCCATGAAGTTGATCTCAGTAGGTCCATGATTGGAAGTGGGAGGTGCAAGTCGGGTATATTGGACTTGAACTCTTGTCTTCTTGTTTAATGTTTGATTTGCCTATTGTTCCCTTCCCTATAAAATATTCACTCTTCCCCCGAATATAGGTTATTGTTCTTGTTAACGGTTACTAGATGTTTACTTGTTAACGGTTACTGTCTTTTGTTAGTTCAGGGAGCTTCTTTAAGTGACAGTTACTCTACGTCTAAAAGAGAAAAGCTGTAGGATAGACTATCCTGTTCAACCCAAGAACCTAACCAGCAGGAGTTCCAGAGAATGCCAGTCCTGCTGGGCCAATATTGTCACGATTACAAATCTGATTTTAAAACTAGCAAAAAAAATTTGCATACTCTGAAATAACTGTAATATTGTATAGGCACTGGTTATGTGCATAAGTTTTTTTCCAGAAATAGGCCCAGGCTTAGGGCAGCAACAATATGCAGTGATATTCCTGTCTGTATGTGTACTTTCTGACATTATATATATATATATATATATATATATATATATATGTACATAAATATATAAACATATTGTTTGACATAGAAAATAAAGAGAAGTAGCTGCAAGTGGGAGTGAAGAGCACACAAATCTGAATGACCTAGGGCAGCACAAAACCTAAATGTGCCCAAGGTCTGGAAATTGTATAATTGGCTGTTGTAATAAATATTAAATAATAAGTACCCATGTTAAAAACAAATATATTGCTTATACAGATACTCAATATGATCAAACATGATTGTACGCTCATTTTTACTATGTAGAAGCTCACGATCAGTGCTAGGTCCATCAAACAGAATAATCAGAATCATTCCAAGACTGACATGTTCTTTTATATGTCTATAAATATTCAGCATTATTACACAGAGAATGTTTATTAGTGTTGACAATTAATTAGGGATAGACAAAACATTTTATATGAGGGTCAATATTCAAATTTGTTCCCACATAAGTACACATGACCAAATTAAGTAGCATTAATCAAAACAAAAAATATATCTTTATGTATCAACTAACTTCAAATTAGACAATAATCTATTGTTTTTAACATGGATTTATTGAAATATCTAACAGTGCTTTTGCTTACAGCACGCTAATATATTTTCTCCTAACTTTAGAAGGTTTGAAACCTGTCATTGTACTGAAGGCTAAACAGAGTAGTGGCACTGATGTTTAATTTAGTTTTTCTGAGTTTATTTGTAAGGCTATATCATATTTATATTATATTTTTAAGCATTTAAAGTGCCTTTTAAATTATTTGGAAAATAACTGCTAGAATAAGGTAAAGAGGAGACTGAGGGAGAGGGAAGAAGGGCAAGATACCGGAAGCGGTAACCACTTTTTCACTGGTATCCTTCTTTGCCATACTGTGATCCTTAAGCCACAAGAGGAATTACCCTGCCACAGACCTAGACCACCAAAATACTCTGAGTACACCTTTGTGTAATTTTACAGATATAATAAAGTTAATTTACAGTCACTTACCATTTCCTTGATCTTTGATATCATGTGAACAGTATTTTCACCTGAAAGAACAAGAAGTTTTGAGTAAAAAAAATATTACCTTTACAAACTCGATAATTCCTAATTAACATCATTTTACAACAGAAAAAATTACTTTTGATTTGCATATTAGAATTTGGAAGCAATCACTTCTCACAAATTGAAAGTTAAAATACCTTGTTTTAACATGATGATTTGCGTTAATACTGTATGCACTGTTTGCATAAAATAATTGTATTATTAATGCTATACAGCAATTTAGAATAAAAGATTTCTTCAAATATGTATAATATGAGGATTTTTCCCAAAGATGGCTACCAATAATATAACATTAATTCCAGTTTGCTATGTGCATATATGTTTCTTGACAACTTTATAGCTAAAAAAATACTAAACTATAAAATTTACATTGATTACAGAACTCATATTTAATATCTGTATAAACGACTAAGGTTTCATTATTTGTCTATTTCCTATACATACCTCATATCGTATCATGTTCTGTTTTTTATTCTTGCTGTGCACTGTGTTTTATCGATTATCTGAACTAGGAGGTGGTGCACCTTTCTCTCCCACCCCCCTCATTTTTTTTTATAATCTATTAAGGGTTTAATTTTAGGCACCTGCCTACATTTTTTTTAAACTGCCCACCCCAGATATTGGTATATATTTCAATATTATTTATGTGCTAGTATCTGTACCAATGATTATTTTATATTTCCAATGTTATTATATACTAGTATCTCCAAACATTATTATTTGTCCATTCCCATTGCTGTTGGTATACTATTATCAATAAAATGTATTATTTGTATATTTTGCATTATTTGTATGCTAGTACCTAAGCTCATCTTTGTCAATTTCCATTACTATTGGCATACTAGTATATATACACATAATGAATTGCATATTTGCCATTACTTTTGGTGTACTATTTGCTGTATTATTATTCATCCATTTTCCATTGCACGTTTTTAAAGATATATGACCTATATGGTTAATATCCCAGGTGCATCACACCTCTCTAATGACAAAAAAATATATAATTTATAGGGATATAATTAAAACTGGAAAAAAAACCTGCTTAGTGACTAACAAAAAAGTGCCAGAAAATTGTTATTTTAAATATCCTTATTGGGAATAATGCTAAAAATAGTTTGAAGTACTGGAGGTTTCTAATCAATCCTCATATGCAATGCCACATTGCCAAACCAATCCAAAACCTGGATATAGCTCACTGCTTAATCCCAGGATTGATGAATAATGACAATATATATAGCACTTATTAAAATACACTAAAACCAAACAATGAGCAAGATGATTATAAAGGCAAGAACAGACAGATTCTTATTTGCACATCAATCATTAAAGCAATATACTTGTGTATCTTAATAGCCGATGTCCACTGCCCTTTAGCCATTGTATAAAGTGCCAGGTGCTATTGCCCAAAAGGAAAAGAATTCCATTACACACATAAGGTGCAAAGTTTTTTTTCCGTGTCATTGTAACCATCAAGACTTATATGATCATTTAGCAAATATCACACTTTGTGTCCCAGTATCTATACCCATCCTTATTTGTATATTTTACATTACTATTGGTGTATTAGAGCTTTTTTCCATAAGGTTTTTGCATTACAAATCATTATTTGTCGATTTTCAATTACCACATATATATATATATATATGAAGAGTGAGGTAGCCGTGAATGTCCAGTAAGCCAGTTCAATAATTCAGTATTTCAGTGAATAGTGATACCTTTTTTATTGGACAAACGTGTATTCATAGTAGAGCGACGAGCTTTCGAGAGATAATGCCTCTCTTTATTAAGTCAAAAAACGACTGATACAAGTATGAACTAAAAACAGTAAACAGAAAGAGATGGGGGGGGGGGGGGATGGAAAAACAAGAATGACAAAATTTTAAGTGAGAAATAGACCAGCATTGTGAATAATGTCCTGACAGGTCAGTAAGTAAGTCTATATATCAGGTTGTAGATAAGAACACCGCAGAGTAAAATGAAGAGCAATACATTTCAGCATAGCATGTAGCTTACAAAAACAGCAATAGAAGGGGGGGGTAAATTCCATCGCTTTATTATGAATATGTTTGTCCAATAAAAAATATATCACTATTCCCTGCAATACTCTGATTATATATATATATATATATATATATATATATATATAATTTATTTTATTTACACTGATGTACTATCTATCTATAACCATCATTATATGTCCATTTACTCTTACAACGGGTGTTCTAGAACATATAGACGTCATCATTTTTCCTATACCATTTGTGTACTATTATCTATACCCATCATTTTTGTATATTTTCATTTACTATTGGGTGTACTAGTCTCGATATCGATCATTAAATGGTAGGTGTCAGTCATAGGCTGCAAAGGGAGCATCAGCAATGCAGTCAATGGGAACATGCTATGAGTCGACATGGGCTGTAACTTCTCCTGTGGAGTTCCCATCCCATTGACAAGGCAACAGAATTATAGGCTTGTGCTTTGTTAAATAGAGTAGAGATACTTATCATCATTATAGAGAGACTTGTTAATTATCAGTGTATATGTACTCAGCTTCATCAAACAGTGCAGCACGGTCGTTATCAGTGTATACAGATATTTTACATCATTACACAGCACAGCATGTTCATTGTTTCAGTTTAAAGAGATAATCACTATCATACAGCATGGTGTGTCCGTTATGAGTATAAGGTAGGTACTCCACATCTTTATACATTTAACTTAGTTGATTATTAGAATCTAGATAAGTACTACATCGTTATAATGCACAGCATGTTCATTATCATATAATGGGATAATGAATAGCATGTTCATTATCAGTGTATAGACACTGAAAGTGTATGTACAGTGCAGAATGCTCATTATCATTGTAAATATCATCTACAGTGCAGAACTTAAGAATTACTTCTGCTCATATGGTGACAGGGATTGTTTAAGGAAAGAATTAAGAGTAAGTTCCCTGTTTTATGCCTTAACAAAAATACCATTATTTAGCAAGAGTATCCACTGCATACCATATCCTTTAATTAAATTCTGAGTTCTGTATTCTTGAGGTTAAACCCTTGCCTTATGTCTCTCACAGCCTCATTAAATTCAGGGACCGTAAGTCCAACGTGAAGCCCGTAACGGCTGCAGGCTTGAAATGTGGCAGAGTTACATTGCTATTAAATTAGAATAGGCTGCGAGTTACAGGCTTGAGAAGGAAATTGTAGCTCGTTTGTAGAACGTTGGATTTTCGGCCGAGCGGGCAATCAAATAGAATAGACAGTAGTTACGGGTTTAGACGGTCCCAATGATCATCAGAGTTACGTCACTGAAAAAGGGGAGGTTATTTTTCAAAGTCCTGCGGGCTAAAATTACAGTTTGCGATCGGACCCACATTCAAGGTGTAATGCAATATTGATAAAGCTGTAAATATGATATTCTATTACATGCGAGTCACAGTATATGTATTACCACATTGATTGCAGGGATTGATATAACACAAAATATAAACATGAAATAAAGTGTTTTTTTGGGCCGATTTGTGAGCTTGAGAATATTGAGCCATTAATTCTAAGACCTAACATCACTTTGCCTTTTCATATTAGTACCGTAGTGTGGTGATATTTCCTTTACAAGTGCTACGTATTGGACTTTACCCCCCTTGCGGGTCCTCTCTGCTCTGGACTCCAATTGCGTGTTACGGGCTAGCTCGCTGGTGACTTTGTTGCAATTTAATAGCTGAATTGAACAAGTAGCGGTTACGGTCTTGACAGATCAAAGGATTTGTGGGCTGCAAAGTTGCACATTAACATCCCATAGGCATTTTTCAGCCGTCCTGCAGCTTACCCCACAAGTCATCTGCAGGGAGGTTTAAGAGGGCAATTTAATAGCTCTAAGTCATGCGAGCTACTCTACGGGCTACGATTTTCAAAAACAGAGCAATTTAATGAGGCTGTTAGTCACATAGTCCCAATCACAGTCACCTAGACATGTAGTCCAATATGTTCTCAGTAAACACTTTCTGTATAAAAGCATGTGTGAAACTGTTTGTTGGAAACTCAGTGGTCGTGCCTTGATTCACGTTCTTCCCATGACCATTCTAATAAGGGCAGCTAAACTTTAAGACCTGTGCTCAGCTGTTTTCTTTATCAATTGACTTAGACCCAGTATTCTAATTGAGCGGTAAAATTTGCGGTATAACGAAAAATCGGCTGTCTGAGTTTTTTTTCGCCCTTACATTACATTTTTGTTCTGTTCTTATCACTCGCAATATTACGGTACTCAGCCCACATCCATAAATTCTGCCTTGTCCAAAGAGATTTCAGTGTAGGAAGTATGCGTTCATATTATCAAACCAAGCATTACAGATGAGAAACGGCTTGAGGAAACAATAGAAAATGAGAATGTCACGATTATTATACTTATATTTTGTATATATTTAAACTTCACACTACAAGTGTACTGCTGTTAGCAAGCATTTGTGACATTCTGTGTCCCTTCCTGATGCAACATGACTGTGATAGTATAAAGTCCATCCCTCTGAGAATGGCCTTATGTCACCACTCATGAGAAATAACAAGAAGAAAGGAAAAGGTTCTAGAATGTTAGAAAATTCAAGCTTCTTAGAAGTAAGTGAAGTGTAAATGTAATATCAAAATAACAGTAAGGAGGATAAAATCAATTAAAAAACCTAGTTAAAACATTTATATTAAAAAAAGAAGTGAAGTAAATAAATATATATATATATATATATATATATATATATGTTACTGTGAAAGTCCGAAATTGGAGAATGTCGACATTCACATAGCCGTTTGGTGTATGTCCGAAATATTTGCTAAATACCCTTATTTCTGACTTACACCGGTGAATATCGACATTCAACATGCGCTAATGGTGAATGTCGAACACGTCAGAGATTGATATGCAATTCCAATCTTATTTATTGCAACAACTTCAACTGTTATGACACTTTGAATTGCACGAGTCCCTTGCTTTTCCAACTGCATTTATTTGCGGAACGCTTCCTTTTTTTTTTTGCAATGACAGAGCGTATAGCCTCTTAGGTGCGCTGTGCTTAATTTTACACCGTTCGCATGAATTGAAATACGTTACAACTTTGTATATAATATTTTTGGGTATTTAACTTGCAACTCTTTAAGCGTACGCGTTCTTCCTCCGTGGCCTATTCTGCCGCGAGTTTCGTCTAGTATACCGAACGATTCTTCACTGGTAACGTAATACCGTAAAATCGTTTGACCTGCTTTTAACGGTACAATTAACTTCTCTCCATCGTTCGTTTTTAAAACGTAAAAAAAAACGTTTTAATCGTCTGTAATCCAAAGGCTTGTTGCGCTTAGTTTTTAGCAGAAACCATTTCGGAAAGTGTTTTAGAGTACTTTTCTTGAGAAAAAAAATAAAAACGACTTTCTTCTCGTTTACCCGCAATGAATGCATTGAACTTTTTTTCAAGAAAAACGATCACGATTTACTGCAGTATCCATTTAGTATAAATGGCATCGCCCTCTCTCAGCAGAACAAAGGATTCGGCGTAAGAGAGAGAAGGTCGCCTCTTCGCCGGCTCCTCTCTTTTGGACTTCCACCAGAGCAGAGCTGTGATTGTCGACATACACCGATGAGGGTCAGAATGTACAAGAATGGAACAAAATATTCCGTCTTTCACCGGCGTATTTTGGTGTGTGTCGACATTCACCGGTGAATGTCGACATTCTCCAATTTCTGACATTCACAGTAACATATATATATATTTTTTCTAAGTCCCGATTTCCTTTGGTATTTTTGCAACCTCGTATTATTATTTTTTTTATGTCCTGCGGCTTGTATTTTCTCATTCCGCATGTTTTTTTTTTTCTAAGTCCTGCTTATGTGGGGGGTTTTTATAGCGAGAGTGAGGCGCCATAGACCCTCCACCTCCGCGAATGCAGCCCCTTGCAATTTGCGGCCTGCAATTAGCCATCACGAGGTCCGCATTTGTGGCCAGAACTGCGTCCTTCCCAAGCTCGCAAAGCGTGACAACGATTGACAATTATAATATGTGATACACACTATTCAGCCCATGGTTTCTATTATTATAGAAAAGAGGTAAAAAGTAAATCTACCTTGTGGGTTTTATTATGTAATGTTAGTGAATGTCACTAGTCAATATGCAATTATTAGTGTCAAATATACAGATCTATGGCAACCAATAAAAAGTATTATATGCTACATACATGTATTTCCAATAACACTTCTCTGTGACACACATGTATTTGCAAACATTTGTCTTTTGTTTCAATTATTGCTTTAGTCAGTCTGGCAAACCTCTGTTATTTACTCCTGATTGCTGACATAAAGCAGGGGCCTCAATTCCTTTTGTATCAATGTGTGTTGTGATAGTGCCATGTAATTCTGTACCCACGAATATCACTACATAATACAAATAAAGGATAATAATAAATAACTTGAGAGATTAAGTACAAAAGTGTTAGAGAACGCTTTGACAATCTTATAGTATTGTCTTAGTGAATACAGTGAACTATAGCAGTCTTTCATCACAAATGCTAGTCAATTTAAAGGACCAATGTAATCCTCTAACAGCTTAAGCAGCATGATTTAATTAGGAATTGATCATTAGTAAAAAAAAGCATATGCAATGTTTTCAAACAGTGATATTCATATTCTCAAAAATGAAACTCTGCTGCTGGTATCCATCCAACCAACAGGTCAATGGTAAGAGGAACCTTTGTCTGCCAGGTAGCTGGTACATTTTCAGAGACAATGATCCCTATCCAATTGAGAAAATGGTAGTTTCGGGAGCTTGTAAACTAATTTGCTATTCAATTGGCATCTCTTAGCTACCCGCAAATGATTTGCGGGTTAGAAGCTCAAAATCCTTGCATTTGTTAAAATCATAACTCCAACCCAGCTAAGCCTTTGATCTTTCAAGCCCATAAATGTTACAATCGCAAATCGCTATTCAATTGCTACAATTCCTCAAGCCCGCAAATGTTCTCACACCTGTAAATGGTAAATGTAGAAGAAAATCCTATGGGTACCAGAAAGGACTCGCAAGGGGGTTAAACACCTGATTGTAGCACTGTAAGTGCAAATAAAAAATCAATACTGCACTTTAAAAGACGGAGAAAGCGATGAAAGACGTTAGAATTGCACAATAGTCTCAAGCTCACAAATCTGCTATCAAAAATAGAACAGTATCGGCATTCATTTTTATTATTTTGTACATTGCAGGATTGCGAGTCTGATCACATATCGGACCCCTAAACAACGTTTATTCTCCATGTTTTACTGACGTCATGATGACGGTCTCATTTACTATTGGCTGTTTTTAAATCGGTAGTTACAGCCTTGTTTAATTGATCATGATCATGCTCTGAAAGGCTACTTACGATTGCATGGTTTACGGTTTAGGCTTTCGGCCAGGTAGCTGCAGGCTTGATCAATTGAATCGCTCTGTAACTGTTGCAAATTGAATAAGACCCAATGTGTACCACCAACAAAGTGATGTTCACTGGTTGGAGACTTGTTTTCTTTGGCAGCAAGCTTTTTCTGCTGGAGCAGCCTATCAGTAATTGTTAATTTTCTTACCATAACTGACTTTTCTGAAAACCATTTAGACCTGTCTTTCTTCCAACACCCCATCCGATCTTTAATGACCTTATCAAGTAGGAGAGAAACACTCAACTGGAAGCAGATACTATAATCTTTGACAATTAATTTAATATTAAATGTACCTGTTATAAATTACAATGACAAATGCATAAATAAAATAACCTGCTTCTCTTATCAGGGCATTGCAGTGGCCCTTTAACCATTTGTGTTAGAATATCATGGTTCCCCCTTTTTTTTTACTCCAAGATTCAATTATAATATATATTATTATCATTCTTATATCATTAGTGCATTGTTACTATTATTATTTTGACTATTTCAGTATTAGGTATGAGTTTCCAGAAGCCTGAAATTTAATGATTATGTTTAACGATGCTTAAGGGACCTTTTGCTTCTGTAGAAATCCTTTAGAAAAACAGAGAGCATTATGGAATCCATTCAACAATGCGTGTTAAATAATGACACAAGTCTCACCGTGCGGCACCATGCTGAGTTGCTTGAAATTGGTGTCACTCAGCAAGTGCTGACCACATATCATAAGTTGCATTAAGGTGCAAATTTCATTTGATGTGATAAGTGGCTCTAAGACAAAACTGGAAACTGTAATGACACAATACATTTTCAGAGAATACAGAGAGATGACATTGTAAATCCATGTACAAATAATATGTGATTAAAAATATGTGCAACAGCTTTAATTCCTATGAAACATGCATTTGTATTTTATAAGAAGAATAATTTCACATACTTCCGTCAAAAGTTGTAATTTCCTTTGGGAATTGAACTTCAGCAGTTAGTTTCTAAATATAGAAATAAACATATTCAGAACAAACAGATATTCACTGCATGGTTATAATCTGCAATTTCATTTTGCAAGTTAGGACTTAAGAGTCATGATTTTTTTTTCTCATGCTAAAAAGTCTAAATGGCAGTGGGTTACCTTTTTACTAGAAAACAGCAAAAAACAAACAGAATACAGCTTTAAATTCATAATTGTGACAGTATGCTCAGTTTTAACTTATATCACTAAGCATATTCTTGGATAAAATAAGCAAATTCCATTATATCTACAAACATTTTCTCTGTGTGTGTTCTTTTAACAACATTGCATATTTAGGAATTGTTTTACCATTACAAGTATTACTTATAGTAATATTAAGCAATACATAAAATCTTAAAGGACCACTGTCGTTTTTTTTTTCAATTAGTTTTTTGAATAACTAGACTTGATGATGGGCAAAATGATTGTAGAATGCAAAAAACTAAATAAACACATCCTTTGCATTTTTATGCTTAAATCATTACAAAAGTTGGTTCTCATATGAAAAATAATATTAAGAAAATGAAAAATATCAAAGCAAAAAGCATCTTTCAAATTCATGAAACAAATTAACTAAAGTGTCTCTTTAATCACAGTATATTTGTACATAATCTTTTATTGTCACCTGCCAGTGTTCCTTTCAATAGTAGCAATTCCTGTGTCATCAATTCCAATATATTTGGAACATCAATAAAATTATATTTAGTGACTGATCTACTATAAGAACAAAATGGTTATTTTATTGGTAAATAATGACTTAATGAGTGTTACACTTAAATAGTTAGGTAATGTTGGTCTGAGAATTTGGTTCTAGATTTCAGTATCTCAATATTTGATTACCATGCCAGGCAGAAGCTGCAAGTGCAGTTAAAATATTAGCATGCATTAAAGGAGAATTTAAGACTTTTTTTTCTTTGTTGCAAAAGGTATTTGTTAACTTCTTTTTTTTTTTTTTAAACCAAGGTCCTGGAGCAGAATACACTGCTTTGAATGTAAAACTTTCCATTGTCCGTCAGGCAATGTGCAGTAATAAATGTATGAGTCATAGATATTCCAGTAAGTTCAACAAGCTTAAATACACTTTTATAATGTTAAAACATGCTCCTTAGAATTCACAATATAAAAAGTTGCATTCCATGTCCCTTTAAGAAGGGTGCCAGAAGCAAGGGAGGCAAATATAATGGCCCACTATGTAAATCTCTCGTACAACCTCATTTGGATTATGGAATACGTTTTTTTCCACCACAAAGGGCAAAGTTAGAAAAGGTACAGAAACGTTCTACAAATTAACAAGGAAAATGGAAGTATTAAGGTACTAAGAGAGACAACCAATTTAGACTTATTCGCTCTAGAAAAAAGTCCCTAAAATTGGATAAGGTTACCTTATATAAATACATCCAAAATAAGGCTTTGTCAGGTGATTTTTTTTGCCAAGAGGTTTACAATTGATAAGTGGTCACCCTTGGGTGTTAGAAAATTTCACTTTAATAAACAAAAATGTTCTTCACAGTAAATTAATCAGATTGCAGAAGTCCCTACCAAAGGAGCTTGTGACAGCAGATTCAATAGCGAACTTTACAAAGCTGTTGGATATATTTTTGAACTACATGTTGGATAACAAGAATAGGAGGGGCAGTGATCCAGGGAATATTCAAATTGCAGTAGTTGTGATCGGGAAATGTGTTTTCCCATTATGAGACAACTGGCAACATTTCAACGTTTTAGTTGAGGTTTTTGTTTGCCTTCCTCAGGTTCAATTAACAATAGACATAATACAAGGATCAGATAAGATCTAAAAAGCTTGAACTGTGTGGACCAATATTCTTTTTTTAGCCTCAAATACTATGCTATTTTTCATCTTAGTATCACTATAAATCAAACTATTTGTGAATATAAAAATTAAATTTAACACAAACATTGTTATGTTAACCTAGTTTGGAAGACTAACATGACATGCAATACATATATTTTAATAGAGTGTTAAAAATAAAGATATGTATCAGTAGGCAGGGTCAGACATGTTTATTTCCAGTGTATTTTAAAAATGCATTGTTAAATGATGCCAGTGTGCTAGCTTGCGTATCCAGTGGAATTTAATGGTAATCGAATGCTACTTTTTTCGGAACAAAAAAACGGTTTAACAATAAAACACACCGAGCTGAATAGAAAGTTCCCTATCATTTAATTCTGTCTGCATACAAAGTAATATGTTTATTATCAGTGTACTCAGCAGTGTTGCACAGAAGTAGGGTGATCCTTAACAGGGGACATAGAAACTCAATTTCATTATATAGAGCTGCAGTATCAATGTACAGCATCAGTCACAAACTGCCAAATAATATACAACACCAGACATGTTAGTTACGAGACCTTATAGAGACTCAGAAATATACAACACCTTCACTATTAAAGTCAAAATTATCTTAAAGAGACAGTTAATTTAGCACAACTTGGAGCACACCACTAGAATGTACTCCTGAAAACATGTTGAAATACTTTTTGAATTTTTGAAATAGGAGCCTTTTCCACGGAAAAAAATCATAAAGGAAGTGTCTGTTTAAATGAGTCTCTGGCAAGTCCCCCACACAGAGTTACATCAAGAGCTGCGTTCAGAGAGGAGAAACATCGAGAGGGTTAACCCTTCACAAATTCATCTGTGCAGGGAAATGACTGCTAAAAACTCCAAAATCTTTATGTTCACGGTGCTTGTAACTGCCATTGTGGCAGATGCTGTTAATCATGGAACAGTCAGGAGAGTGTCTGTAAACAGACTTAAGACTGCAGAATTTAGAGTAATAAAAAAAAAAAACAATAGATCAGTTTAACATAGAATCTTGTGCTCTTTCACACTATGAAGAGCACTTATAGTGATGAAAATGGGCCTTTAAAGCTAAAAAAATGGAAGGCCAAGCAATCTACATTCAAGGTTCAAGACTAATTAAAGAGATATAAAAAAGGTTCCAGGTGTGTTAAATTGACATATGGACCAAGATAAGTATTTTTGTAACAGCTTTTTGTGGCCCTTTATCTCTCCCTGCTAACTAACTCGGTCAATGGGAGGGCGCACATGCTCTGTCCTACAACAGTATAGCAGCTTTCAGCCTTGACATAGGACACATCACATTCACACTTGAAGATGACCATTATAATCAGCGCGAAAGCTGCAGTGTTACTGAGGAACATAGCAGGTGCACTCCCCACCCCGTTGATTGGGCCAATGAGAAACAGAAATAACCCAAAGAGGCAGGTACAAAGTTTTTAATAACAAACCATTACAAAAATGGTATTTGTAATCTAAGTTTTTTTATCTATAACACAACTGGTTCATTTTTGTATGTAATAGAAAAAATGTTGAAGGACATCTAGGCCAAACAAGAAGAGCCCACTTAGTCTCCATTCCATCACATGGTCACAGTTTTATACAACTCCATGGGCCCAACCTAAAAATCAATTGTTCCTATTTCTTAAATTACAACTTAAAAAGGTGTCCCCAATACCAACCTGCCACATAGGGATAAAACATTTTGAGGCTCATAATCCTTTTTGGATGCTGGTTTAGTGAAGTCTCTCTCTGGTAGAGATGATTATGGTAAAAGGCCCACACTTCTTAACATTTATGTTTACACATTATGGCCTCTACTCAATTGTCCAAATCGCAAATTACATGAGCCCATAATGAAGCCTGTAAATGTTACAGATATTTAATTTGGCTACATTTTGCAACTCGCAATCCATTTGCGAGTTACAGGCTCAAAATCACTGCAGTTGTCAAAAACGTTGATCTATCAAGCCCGTAAATGTTACCAATGCTAAAGACGCAAAATCCATATTGAATTGCAACAATTCAACAAGCCCGCAATTGCCCTCAAACCCTAAATGGCAAATGTATCAAAACGTTCTATGAGTACTAGATAGGTTTAAATACTTGTTTGTAACAATGCTAAAGCAATACTGTACTTACAAATACTGGGAAAGCAATGAAAGGCATTCAACTTAATTGCACAACAGCGTCAAGCTCGCAAATCTGCAAGAAAAAAAAAAAATGTTTTATTTCTATGCTATATCTATCCCGGGAATCAAGACTTAATACATATCATGGAACCTGCACGTACTAGAACAGTTGATTTATTGATTTGTATTGATTTCTACATTTCTGGATTGCGATTCCGATTGAAGATCGGAATTCTAAACACTAATTGATTGCAGTTTAAACTCCATGTTTTACTGATCTCATGATGATGGTCTCATTTATTGTTGTCTTTTTCTAAATTGTAACTTATGGGCTTGCTTAATTGATCATGATCATGCCCTGAAATGCTACGTATGGGTTCATGGTTTGCGTGTGGTGCCTGTGAGCCTGTACTTGCGAGCTTGAGTCAATTAAATACATCTGTAACTGTGACAAATTTCTAACCCGCAGACATATGGGCAGTGTGAAGGTAATTAAGGGCTTGGAATTAAATGGGGGATAGACCTTTTGCTTTAAATGACATATTGATCTTGTGTATTGAAAATATACAATAAAATAAGTTATCAGACATATTCATTAATATAAAGAAAGTCTGTAGTTTTATACAGCACATCAAGTAAGATCAACATATTTTACTCCTCCTCCATATAATACTCCAGTATTATATGTATTATACATTTGTAGCTATATACAGCGTGACTGGACCAATTTAAGAGGCTTTTAGATAAATATTATTTAAGGCTCCAGTACTGGGTCTTATTTATAGAACATAATGTAACTATTAACGTGGTCGACAGGCAGTTTTTTTCAGGGTATTTTTTTAGAAAGAGAAATTGGAATCCAAGTTGACTTACTCAATAGCCTGAAACTAGCCTTCAGCTAAACTACCTGATCTTAGTCACAGGGATAGGGTTATTATTATTAACCTTTATTTGTAACGTTCCAACATATTCCATAGCGCAGTACAGGGGATAAGAACAAGGAAGAAGACAATGTTGGAGAGCACTGTTTTGAGATTAGAATCTTTGTATAAAGTTTTTTTTCCAAATCACCTTACAGGATTGGAAACTCATTACTTACAATCTAAAGGGAATCGAAGAGACAGAAACCTGGGGAAGAAAAGGGGAATAGCAAGGGTGAGAAAGAAAGTGAAAGTTTACTTAGGTAGGAAAGTTCACATTGTGAGGTGAATGGCTCTAATGTGTAATATTTTATCTGTCCCTAGTGGTCAGATAATGAAACCTGGTAGTGGAAATGTTGTTCGGAGGATTATCTACAGAAGCCAGAAGGAGAGAGAGAAAGAGAGAAGGGAGATGGAAATGGAACTTGCAGAAGTGTTTCTGCTTATTAGTAGCTCATGGAAGCATAAAAGAGGAGAAGAGAGCATGAAAGGTGAGATGGTTATGTTAGAGACACAATGTGGGAAACTTGAGAGGAAGAACCCAAGAAAAAGGCAGGAGGTTAAGAGGAAGGAGATTGATCAGCTGAAAGAAATTTGAGTGACTCAATAAATTAAGAGCAAACAGGGGTGGGTGGGTGACGAGCAGTGAGGGAGGGGATTGTTTTGCAGCTTAGATAGTTCAGAGCAGGGCAGGAGTAAGGTGTGCACAGAGAGAAGGAAAACTTTTAGTAAACAGTTTTTAAAGAGAAACAGGATGTTATTAGAGTATGATAGAGAGGGGTTGGGGGTAGGTTTGAACAAAGAGAGGAGGGGGAGGAGTTAGAGAAATTGTTAGAATGGAGATGGTCTAAAAAGTAACAATGTCCCCAAAAATAATAACAGATAAATGCAAAATATTATTAAGTGCAGATGGTACAGATGGCTGAAATAAATTTAACACCTTCAACAGCCATATTAAATTCCAAGCCCGCAGTGGCCCTGGTACACCCGCAAAGCCTGCTTGAAATTCGGCGGAGTTACAGAGCAATAAAATTAGCCAAGCCCACAACAGATCGTGGTCGACATCCAAATCTGTAAAACATTCTTGCGTACGTTGCATTTGCGGCCATGAACATGATCAATTAGTCAAACCCGAGACTACAGGTTTAGACAGAGCCAATGGTAAAAGAGATCTTCATCATTACGGTACGGGTTTGAAGTACGAGTTTCGATCAGGCCTGCATTCCCGAGTTTTATTATATGTATAAACACATTGATTGCTCATTTTATTACCTAACATCACTTTCCCTTTCATTTAAAATATAGTATTATGTTTATATTGGAATTTACAGTGCTATGGACAGGACTTTAACCCCCTTGTGGGTCCTCTCTAGTAGTTTTTACTCCATTTGCCATTTATGGGTTTGAACGTCAGTGCGTCCTTGGGGATTTGTAGCAATTTAATAGCAATTTGCATTCGTAACATTTACGGGCTTGACAGATCAAAGGCTTTGCTGAGGCGGAGTTCCGATTTTGACAGCCATAGGGTTTTTCCGTCAGACTAGCAGGCTCCTTTACGTGCTACAAGTAGGAGGAATTTAACAGGGCTGCAAGTGTCTTCAATATACCTTAGAAATGGAGTTGTTGAGCAGTTCAGATAGATTGGAGCAGGGCAGGAGCGAGGTCTGCAGAGACTTTTTTCACTGTACTGATAGCACATTCATTTGTGTGAGATTACCCTGGAATTGAAAATACCATTTGATTGGTAACCAGTAACATGGGATCTCATACCAGTTGATATTGAAATCATAGAGTGTCTTTACCTTATAACAACACAAAGGTGCTTAGTTGGGGAAAAGTATAAAAATGGAAATGTCATCACTAAATGAAACAAATGCTTTTTTTATTTTTTTCAACAACACCTTAGAATTCTAAAAAAAATTACACAAAAATTGTACAAAAATAGCTTATAGACCAGCATGTAAAACCATTATCTTATAAATGTAAAGACCCAAGTTAATGCTGTCCAACTAGTGGCCCGTGGGCCTAATGTGGCCCAATAGCTAATTTCTGTGGCCAGCTGACTGCCAGGAAGAATTTAATCACAGCTCATGTTATTAAAATAAAACACTTGGACAGTTTAGACACTTGGAATATAATGTATAACTTCACAAATGTTTATTTTTTCATATAATATATTAAATATTTCATGAAATAAGTAAACATTTGGGAAGTTATTTATGATATCCCAAGTTTTAAAACTGTCCAAGTGTTTTATTTTAATAACATTAGGTTTGTGATGAGATTTTTCTTGGCAGTCAGCTGGCCACAGGAAGAATCTCATATTTTTTTTAAATTACTATTTTAAATTCATAACTCAGTATAATTCTGGCCAACCAGGATAAAAATCTCCTCCCCGCTAAATCTTTTTAGGTTAAATTTAAAGGACATGAAAAGCTAGCTATACATTGTACTCACATTTTTATTGTAGAGTGAATTATTCCTTAGATTATCAACATTAATTCTGCTGTATTCTTACGCAATCAGCAGCTCTCAAATACTAATTAGCTGCACTGATGTGCTACTTGGGATTACAGTTTGAATTTCTCTGTATTGGTAAAACAATGCCTCGATAAGGTCCTAATGTTATTAGATTCCACATACCCGTACACTCCCCCCATTCACTCTGTTCAGGATTTTCTTTTCTTACACTAATCTATGTCTTATGTCACTCTACACAGAGAATGTTCTTAAGTTTGAGGTTTATGGCAGGGTTTGGTTAGTGGTGCCTCTTTCTTAGGTGTTGCAGCCTCTGGGGCCTTTCAAAAAAGGTGTGTATATGTAATGACAGATCATGCAACACTTCGATTGCACACAGGTGGACATAATTTAACTAATTATGTGAAATTTGAAGGTAAAAGTTTTATGTATATATTTTTTCTCATTTCACTTCACCAACTTAGACTATTGTGTTCTGATCCATCACATAAAATTCAGATTAACAAAACATTGAACTTAAGGCTGTAATGTAACAAAATAGGTAAAAAGTCAAGGGGTGAATACTTTTGCAAGGCACTGTATATACAAAACAGACACTTTACTTCTGCCATGCAACTGCACAAATCTAAGACTCTTGTTGGACAGAATGGTCCAGAACTTTTACATAGAGTGGTTGCAAATGTCTAGAGATTGGGAGAGATTGGGATGGGTTGTAGTATCTGCCATTAGAGTGGATAGATAAGCTTCAAGAGTATTTATTAACTAACCTCACTTGGTTGTGAGTCCTTGCAGTTGCCTAGTTTTACGCCAAACCTAACTCAAGAGAGCACAGTCATTATGTAAAGAACGAGAAATGCACCAGAAGTACTTTGAGTTACCGTATATACTCGAGTATAAGCTGAGTTTTTCAGCATATTTTTTAATGCTGAAAAAGCCCCCCTCGGCTTATACTCGAGTCACCCTGCTCCCTGCTCCTGCTGCTCTCTGCGCGTCTTCCGGGATATATTCTAATTAGGTGACGCGCATGTGACATCACATCATTAGCATATACCGGGTCCCGACACAGCCGAGAGCAGCAGGAACAGCTGATGAAGGTAAGAGAGGGGAAAGGGAGAAGGGAAAGGAAGAGGGGGGTAATTGGAGAGGGGGAAAGGGATGAGGAGGGAGGATGAGGAGGATGATAAGGGGAAAGGGAGGGGGAGGGAAAGAGACACAAGGGAGAGGGAGGGAAAGAGACATCTTTATAGAGGGGGGACACAATAGAGGGACACAGAGGGCACACAAGAGGGGGACACAGATGGCACAAGAAGGAGACACTGGAGGGGAAACAGGTCACACAAGAGGGGGACACAGAGGGCACAAGAGGGACACAGGGGGCAGCGCATTTTCCACCCTCAGCTTATACTCAAGTCAATATGTTTTCCCAGTATTTTGTGGTAAAATAGGTGCCTCGGCTTATACTCGGTCGGCTTATTCTCAAGTATATACAGTAACTATGTCAGCATTTGACTCACAAATGTGAAATCATGTAGGATGAATGGTAGACAAGGGGTGTTGGCCAGGATTTTTTGACAAACTAAGTCATAAACAATGGGTGAGGGTAGACAAATGAAGATTCAATTTATTCTGAATAACACTGTTATTTTCAGGGATGGTTAAAATACTAGATGGTCATATCACCATTTCACCCATCACTTTCTTAAAATACAGTCAGACAAGGAATGTATGTCTAACTTCATGCAGAGTTTATGGGATATATCTCCTTTGTTGTCCTTTCGCACCACTATTTACCCTTAAATGCCTTAACAATGACATTTTGAATTAGATCTTTTAGAAAAACATTAAAAGAAATGACAGAATCATAAGAAAAAAACAATGCATGTCCATTGTATAGCACATTTCTGATGCTGTATGAATTGAGATAAACAATGGGAATTATTTCAGAAAGACTGCAATGGTTCAGATATTTATGAATATTGCAGAAGAATATTTTAGAACTGTTGTCAGTCAGGTTAGTTGAGAAGAACATTTGGTTTGACAGAAGCAGATCGACATTATAGAACCTTTAAAGGATCACTGTGGTCAATTTGTTCTATATGTTTAGTTTAAATTAACACAATGTTTACATGTTGCAGCTTTATTTTCTCTATATAGTCCTGACAACATTGGAAGCGAACGCGATCAATTAGTCTAACTCATAGTTACAAGTTGGGATGGAGCCAATGGCAACAGAGATAGTCAATGAAAAATGGAGGTGGAATTTTTAAGGTCCTACGGGGTTCAATTACGAGTTACAATTGGACCCACATTCCAGATGTAATGCAATATTGATAAACCTGTAAATATGATATTCTATCACATGTGCATTACAGTATATGTAATAACACATTGATTGCCAGGATCAATATAACACAAAAATGAAACATGAAATAAAGTATTTTTCGTGGGCCGATTTGCGAGCTTGAGAATGTTGTGCTATTAATTCTAAGACCTAACATCACTTTCCCTTTTAATAAAAGTAGTGTGGGGATATTTGCTTTAAAGTGCTATGGATTGGACTTTACCCCCCTTGTGGATCCTCTCTAGCACTCGTTGGCTTCTTGGCTCCATTTGCTAGTTACGAGGTTGAACGCCAGTGATTTTAATGCAATTTAATAGTACAATTGGAACGCAGCGTTTACGGGCTTGAAAGAACAAAGGATTTGCGGGCGCAAAGTTCCAAGTTCCACATCCCGTAGGCATTTTTCTGCCTTTCTCGCACCTAACCCGCAAGTCGTCTGCGGGTAGCGTTAATAGTTCAATTTAATAGCCGTAACTCTTGCGGTTAAGGGCTACGTTTTAACACATAGTGGGAATTTAATGTGGCTGTAGGTTTAGTAAACTCTGCTAACCTAGGGCTCAGTTACATGAGTCCCGTAGGAAATTTAGTAAGTGAACTTTCCATCTAAAGAGCCACATAGCTATTACATTCCACCCACAGCCAGCCCTTTTGAGTTATCGCTATGTATGAACAGTTCCCTGCTTTACGGAAGATTTTACCTAAAGTGTGAATACTTTGGATCCCTTAAGAATTACTGAATATTGTATGTGTTATTTGAAGGCTCTGAGAGTGCTCTCAGTGACACAAATCCTTAGATGTAAACTCAACCCTCCAGAAGAGCGAAGAAAACAATTACAAGTCACTTGAGGAATTATAAGTGTGCCAAAACAAGAAAAAAATAACTAAAGATGCCTAAAGATACACATTGTAACGCTCAAAAGAAGTCTTTCTAATGGTTAATCCAGCCCTATACAAAAATACTAAAGAAGAATCCAATAAAACACAATGTCAATTACAAATAATCTATCTGCTCACACATTTATAAAAGAACAACCAACTAATACTGCATGCCATACAAATACATTTACTATACCCCTCAATAAAAATCTTTTTTCAGCCTTCATTGTGTATCCTGTGATATTTAACACCATGTAACACGTGTTCAATTAAAAATTATTATAGAATTTGATGTGTGCAAATATAGAAAAACTCAATGTGTTGTCAACTTTTGAATGGGAAAAACGTAGCTATGTTACAATCTTTGCTATTGTTCTTTAAATTTAGAGGGGTTGCTACGGGGGTTTATTGCCACTGACTTGTAACTCTCGCTGCTGCTTAACAAACATGGGCCATATTCGATTAGCTACTTGCAAATGCCTTGAACTCATAAATTTGGCTTCAGGTGTTTTTTTTATAAATGTTTATATGCATTCTATTGACTTAAGAATTCCTTAGTGGCAATAAGTAATGTTTCCCGAATATGTAGTAAAATTAAGAGTGATTTTAAGTGTGTATAAATTTACGAATTGGGCAATTGAATAGGGCCCCTTGTAAGTACTATTGCAAGCACTTGCAAGCTATTTCCCTTACATGACAAACATCTTGGCTATGTATCAGTAAGGAAGAAATATAAAAAATAGTCTGCGGGAGCCAAGTAATGCTACATAAATTATCTTGTAAGAGCTCCCAAGCTACGTATCAGCCTTGAAGGAGATCCCAAGGGAGCATTGTAATTGAGTCCCTAGGGGAGAAGGTACTGAAAGATTTTGAATTATCCTAGATCTAATAGTGCAATTTAATAAGCCAATCCATTTGTTTTGCTAATTTACAGTACAGCTATTGGTAATTAAAAATCAACCCACCCCAAAATAAAGGTTGATGAGTTGATGACTCTACTAGCTTGTAGGAGATCTGTATGCAGAAAATGCTAATTATTTAAATAATTTAAATTTTGTTATTAATGATTTCCTATATAATTTTAGAAAAATACCATTTATTCATTATTATGCATGGTGGATGGTAGTTTTTTTTGAGAATTGTGCAAAAGCAGTACTTTAAAGAAATGGTAGTAGATAAGTGGAAAAACTTTCCAGGGTTAACGTTAGGGAAAGTGATAAGGAAAACGCTGAGGCCATCATGAGGATTTAACAATTTTGGGTAGATAAAATGGCAGATTTGATGGGCCTTTAGGTTCTAATTTACTGCCATGACAGCACAGATTGGCACTGTGCAAGGTGACAGATGAAAAGAAACTTACTGGCCTGTACATGTGATGCATAAAAATAAAAACTGATCTTAAAATAGTAGATTCAACTCTTCACAAACATGCTGGAGTAGCAGGCAAACTAGACAAGCTTCATAACTTTTATATTGATAGTTAATCTTTGAGTGCTCTTTAAAATAACAGAAACATCATTTTGGATGGAACGTGCCCTTTAACCAGTGAGTTTACTGCAGCAGGTGTCTTGAGATAATGTGAAATTACTGCTTTCGAGAAAGCATAAAAGTATTTTGTTCATCATCTAGCACTCAAAGGGGAGAGAGCATGGATATAGTAAGAACAAGAACTAGCTGCCAATTGCGGTAAGGACTCAGTACTATTGTAGAGCTGGATGATGTTTATGATTTTTTTAAGCTCAGGAGGCTTCCTACAGATTACAAAATGTACAGTAATTGTTCTACTGGATGACAGGAAGTTTGTGGGTGAAGTGAGATTCCCTGTTGACTGTTTGACTAATTTCCTGACCTGAATGGCGCCACGAGTCTACCTGCTCTTATTCACAGTGATCATTACTGAGGGATTATTGCCTGTATGTTCATAGTCATAATAAGTTAATCAATAGGTGGATTTGTTAAATAAAGGTTACCACAACTTCCTGTGACTGATTGTCCCTTGTCTAATCCCACATTACTCTAACGAATGTTGGATTACCAGGTCCTGGTCATAACATTCAGCATCAATATTCAGTATCAAGTATGTATAGCATCATGAGAAATAGATACTCAGTATTAATATACAGTGCACGGCATGTAAAGTTTCATGAGAAAATATATAATCCATATTAATTTCACTTTTTTTTTTTTTAAAGACACATTGTTTGCTAGTGAGCGTGTGTCTGTAATGTTCCTGGGAGCCAGGGTTTCTCAAGAACTGGAGAAAGATTAAGGGACTTTGTACCTAAACATCGGACTGTTCATTTCAAAATAGGGGCTAGGGGCTAGAAGGGATTTTTCTAAAAAGAGAAACCTTTCCTCCAAAACATTAACAGCTGAAATGTATAACATACAGTGGCAGGTATGTTCATATTCATGGAAACATTTTCTTCAGTATTAAGAAAAGTGCCAAATCTCTACATTTATTATGAGGGACCATATACTGTGTGAGGTATAAAGATATGTTCAATAATAGTGAAAAGCTATATCCTACAGTAATATATCCTTGAAATAGTATAGTTGGGATTATAAGTATGAGTTATGTTAATTTAAAATTATATATTCATATTACAGTAAGAAAAACATTATCCGGCACCCACGGGGACTCCCTATTGCCAGATAACTGTAATTGCCATGAATTTAAGGGTCTAAACGACCCTTAAACCCCCCCAAAACCCAACAAAATGCCTTTTAAAAGGCATTAGAACCTAAACTGGGCCATTCAGGGCATCAAAAAAACGATTAAAAAAAAGATAGCTTTTTTTTTTTTTCCAGTCTCGAACTCCTGATAGTGACGGTTATGCCGGTTTAGCGGTAGTTTTTTGAAAATGGGGAATTGATGCTGGTGCCGGTTGCTTGAGAGTTAGTTGGGTGCCGCATAACCGGGATTCTACTGTATTTTTATTATTGTTTTTAAATATTTCTCCTTTTGTTACGTGTGAATACACACCTCAAATAATACTAATACTCTGTTCCAACAATACTTTTATATATTTATTATTATGGCATAGCACTATATATGTTTATTATCAGTGTATAGAGATATTCATCATCGATATAAAACACCAAGCATGTCTATAAACATATTCAGTTTCAATATAATGTATCAGATAAGTTCAAAATCAGTGTCTAACCATGCTCATTAACAATATACAATAGGGAATGTTCACTGACAGTGTACAAATATGGATACTAATTAACAGTATTCTTTGATTTGGAGATAGAGCAATTATTTTGAAACCGCAACAAAATATATTTTAAAAATACTCACAGTGCCATTATATAGGTATTTAACATTATAGGATTGACATACCTATATCAAATATTGGAGCGAAACACATAAGTGAGGAGCCAAGGATTTTTTTTAGTATCCAGTAGATAAGTAGATCATATATTAATAAATATAGTGGACCCTCTGTACTCGACTACATAAAAACTCGTCGATTTTGGTATTCAACGCGTCTGGATGAGAAAAGAATGCAATACTTGCTCAGTACTCATTGCGCTTGCACTACCCTGCATCCTGTCATGTTAGGAAGTTAAATAAAGTATTGCACTGTGGCATAGTGTAGTTTGTGCTAACAATAGCCCAAGAGCAGTATATGCATACAAGAACCAAAGTGCAACCTGTGCTTATAATAACCGAAGTGCAGCCTGTGCTTATAAGAACCAAAATGAAGCTTGTGCTTACAAGAGCCAAGAGTAGCTTGTGCTTACAAGGACCCAAGTGTAGCCTGTGCTTATAAGAAACAAAGTGTAGCTTGTGCTTACAAGGACCCAAGTGTAACCTGTGCTTACTAGGACCAAAGTGTAGCTTGTTTGTACAAGAATGAACATGTAGCTTGTGCTTACAAGGACCTAAGTATAAGTTGTGCTTAAAAGAACCAGAAAGAACTGCCTCTGAGGGCCCTGCTAATAATGTACAATGCTTCTGCTCACCCTCCAGGCTTGGAGGACAACTTGCTGGAGGATTTTAATTTTATAACTGTGAAGTTCTTGGCCCCTAAAACAACTCCTCTGATCCAGGCCATGGACCAGCAGGTCATCTCAAACTTTAAGAAACTGTATACTAAGCCCCTCTTCCAGAGGTGCTCTGAGTTGACCTTGGACACAGAGAGAGTTCTGGAAGGCCGATTTCAATATCCTCCACTGTGTCAGTGATTGTTAAGGCCTGGCGTGCAGTCTCTTATAAGATCATGAATTGTGCCCGAAGGAAATTGTGGCCAGAACCTGTAACTCCGAAGAATGTGGAGGCTAAACCTGGCCCAATAGTGGAGGACATTGTGTCTCTGGGCAAATCCATGGACCTAGAGATGAGCAATAAAGACATTGAAGTGTTAGTGGAGGAGCACAGACAAGAGCTTAGTACTGAGGATTTGCAGGAGCTTCAAATGGAGCAGCAACAGATAGTGGCTGAGGAAATTTCTTCGGGTGAAGAGGGAGGGGAGGAAGCACCTACTGCACTGATAAAATAAATGTTGGCTAAATGGGTTGAATTACAACCTTTTGTTGAAAAGTACCATCCTGACAAAGCTCAAGCAAGCCAAAATATGGACTTGTGTAATGATCAAACAATGTCTCACTTCAGAACCATAGACAGAAGCAAGTTTCTCTTGATAGGTTTCTAGTGAAATCAAAATCTCCAGCGGGGCACAGTGGTGTTAAGAGACAGAAAAAAGAGAGAGATCCCTTGTGCAAATGCCTGATGTTTTAATGGAAGAGGATCCGCTTCTCCTCCTTTACCTCCTCTACATCTCAATATCCCATTGGGCCCTCAAGTCCTCTCAGAACAGTTAAAGTTAAATTCTATTTTATTTTATCTGATTATTGTTTTTTTACTTATATCTGTTTAGTTTTAAGGATTTGCATAAAAAAACATCACCATCTGTCCATAATAAAATGTGAAATTTTGGTGGGTTGAGGACGGATTATTTCACTTTAGGAAAAGCTTGTTTGGTACTCATCGTTTCTGGTACTCGTTTTGCCACCTGGAACAGACTGAGTGCCAAGGGACCATTGTATGAATAAAATAACCGAAAATGTTAGGAGCTAGAAGTAAAATTTGAATTACCTGTACCAGGGTTTTGTCAACCTCTCCATTACACAAAGCAGCATATTAAAAATCATTAGAGCAAAGATATTCATAAACTTTATACAGTGCAAGTGTATTAACAGTGTATAAATAATTAACCTCATAACAAAGCAGGTTTTTATGAGTTTTCTGAGATTTTTCTATTATACAGTAACAAAGTCTTGTTGCAAATAAAAATTGCTTGACCAAACTCAGGATTTTTCTATCCTGAATCTTATATTTCTTATAACTGCTATTATAAAGTTTAGATCCATGTATTTCTTTATATAACTCATTATTAGTGAATACTACTCAGCATCACTGTACAACACAGCATGTACAGTATATTATCAGAATGAAGGCGTATTCAGCACAATTATAGAGCACTGCAGGTTCATTACTTCTACAGAAAAATGCACAGGAATATTCTGTTACTATACAATGTGGAATGTTAACTATTACACTACAGAGACACTCAACGGGGTAATTATAAACCACCATGGTATCTATTGAAAGATTTTTTTTTTTAAACAACCATTCTGGTGCATCAAAATGGTTTACCTTAGTAACAAATTTAGTAACAGATGGGAAACATAAAGTCACATGCAATGCCACCATTTCTTTTAGGCATCTTTTGTTTAGCCCTATTAAGCACTGTAGTTATAAATTAACTATTAAAGTAGAGGCTGTTAGATACCAAAAGACCATCTTAAAACCAGATCTAAATCAAATTAAACACATAAAAATTGGAAATGGATACCTAAAAGAAAATGATGGTCCTACCTCAAAAAACATTTTTGTTCAAACAGGAAAAATAAGAAATATTGTAATTTAATGTAACTTATTTCTTCTATTTCCATTGCTTACAATAAATGCATCATGTATCTGATGACTGCTATTTATTGAGAAAGCAGAAACAGGTCAATGATCCATGGGGATTTTAAGTAAAGGACAATTTTAAGTTTTATGGATGAAGGGAACAGGCAGGAGAAGGCAACAACAGGAGGCACAGCTCTTAAAGACAAATATAGCAAGATAGTGAATGGAGGATCATGAGCAGTTAAACTTGTTTGCTGTTATAGAGGGATTACGGCCATCTACTACCCTGCAGAGAGATTGTTAGTTATTATAAGTAATTTAATAATATAATAAGTTTATCTAAATGTACCTTTCTTATTTTAATATCCTATAGTATCACATTCATGAAAAAATAGATATGGTTAAGACTTTATGACTGGGATTTCAACAGGGGGATAAGTAAGGGTAAATATTCCCATTTCCTATGTTTTCTGTAGGGGCACTTTGGGCCCAATTTGAACGTTTCCACTTAGGGGTGTACTCACTTATGTTGCCAACGGTTTAGACATTAATGGCTGTGTGTTGAGTTAAAGTGACTTGCAAAAGTATTCACCCTCCTTGACTTTTTACCTATTTTGTTACATTGCAGCCTTAAATTCAATGTTTTGTTAATCTGAATTTTATGTGATGGATCAGAACACAATAGTCTAAGTTGGTGAAGTGAAATGAGAAAAATATATACATAAAACTATTTTTTAGAAATAGAAAACAGAAAATTGTCACGTGCGTATGTATTCACCCCCTTTGTTATGAAGCCCGTAAAAAGCTCTGGTGCAACCAATTACCTTCAGAAGTCACATAATGAAATGATGTCCACCTGTGTGCAATCTAAGTGTCACATGATCTGTCATTACATATACACACCTTTTTTTAAAAGGCCCCAGAGGCTGCAACACCTAAGCAAGAGGCACCACTAGCCAAACACAATGCCATGAAGACCAAGGTACGCTCCAAACAAGTAAGGGACAATGTTGTTGAGAAGTACAAGTCAGGGTTAGGTTATAAAACAATATCCAAATCTTTGATGATCCCCAGGAGCACCATCAAATCTATCATAAACAAATGGAAAGAACATGGCACAACAGCAAACCTGCCATGAGACGGCAGCCCACCAAAAATCATGGACCGGGCAAGGAGGGCATTAATCAGAGAGGCAGCACAGAGACCTAAGGTAACCCTGGAGGAGCTGCAGAGTTCCACAGCAGAGACTGGAGTATCTGTACATAGGACGACAATAAGCCATATGCTCCATAGTTGGGCTTTATGGCAGAGAGGCCAGAAGAAAGCCATTACTTTCAGCAAAAAACTAAATGGCACGTTTTGAGTATGCAAAAGGCATCTGGGAGACTCCCAAAATGTATGGAGGAAGGTGCTCTGGTCTGATGAGACTAAAATTTAACTTTTCAGCCATCAAAGAAAACTCATGCTGTGGGGATGTTTTTTAGCAGCCGGGACTGGGAAACTGTTATACAGGCTGGGAAACTGTTATACAGGCGGTAGGTACACTTACTACTTTACATTGTAGCAGAGTGTCATTTCTTCAGTCTTGCCACATGAAAAGATATAATAAAATATTTGCAAAAATGTGAGGGGTGCACTCACATTTGTCAGATACTAAACATAAAAAGGCAGATAAACCAAGACAACATGTTTGTACATACACCGTGTTAAATGAGGAGATGAGGGCCCTGCTCTCAGGAGAGCCTACAATCCTTTATGTGATATGGGGATATAAAAATGAAGTAATGGAACTGACGGATGGGTTAATGATGAGGGAGAGGTATACAAAGCAGAACAAGTAACTTAGTATAAAAATGTGGATGCTTTTTTAGTTAAGGACAAAGGTCCTCATTCAATTGCGATTTGGCCAATTGAATAGGGCTCTATATAAGCACATAACATATATTTTTTAAATAAGTTTTTAGTTAGTAAGCATCTATCCAAAAGCAAGGTTTTCACTAACTAAAAACGTCTTTAAAAAAATATGCTATCTGCTTATTTAGAGCCCTATTCAATTGGCCAAATCGCAATTGAATGAGGCCCAAAGTCATTAACAGGTCATTTTTCAGAGAACTATTGGATATTTGAAGACTAGTAGAAACTTTTACAGAGCGACATAGAGAATTTTGAAAAAATTGGGGTTGTTCTTGAGAAGCGCCGTTGTAGAGCATATGAGAATGTAAAAGTAGAGGATGAGAGGAGCAAATCTTGGAAAGAATGGAGAGTGTTGTTTGGAGTGTATCTGGAGACAAGAGTCGAGATGTAGAGAGTTGCAGTGTTGTTGAGGGCTTTGTAAGTGAGGCTAAACTTGAGGAAATGGGTAGCCAGTGTATATGGACTTTCAGGGAAGTAGCAGATGCTGAGATTTGTGTGGGGTGGATGAGTCTGCTGGAAGCATTCTGGATGTACTGGCGGCTTAATGGAAGACCGATTAGGATAGAGTTGCAAAAGTCCACATGTGACATAGTGCCTAGGCTGAGGAAAAGACACATTTTGGAGGTGTTTCAGAGGTGGTGACGGCAGGATTTGGTTAGTGATTGAGTATGGAGAATGAAGGAGAGTTTTCACTCAAGTGTCACACAGACATCGTACTTGAGACATAGGGTTGATTTTTGCTTTGTCTACAGTAAGGCCTATATGAGGTATAGAGGAGGAAGGAAGGGGGCTTAGTAAAAGCTCAATCTTGGAGAGACTGATCTTTTATCAAACTGATTACTCCATATTGACATGGTTTAGAGCTGATTATTTTTCTTCCTCTTGACAAAACCAGAGCACTGTATTTTGCCATCCTCTGATACATACAGTACATTCAGTAAGTACATTTATAAGTAAATGCACTAACCAAGCAATGCATATATTTCTAATAATGTGGTGACCTCATGTCATATTTGATTTCTATAGTATAAAAGCCAACATAAATAATCAGAATCTTTTTCCACATGTTCAAAAATTATGTAAATTACTTCATCTAAATGATATGTTTTCGTAAAAATGCTGAAATTTTTTGACCTTTCGGGCTATTATTTATTTTGGAAAATATTACAGTCAATGTTCTAGGTAATTACATTAATATGTATGTTTATTACATGAGGACCCAAGACGTATGTCTCTACTTCAGCTTATTAAAATGCTCTGTGTGAATGTGTTGTCTCTAATGTATTGGATATATTCAAAATATGTACATAACATTGTCTGCATCAAGACATCATAGGTACATGTAAAATACATTAATGGGAAAGCACAAAATGATGTGATGCTAACCGCTTTGTAGTATGGAAGGGCTGGTCATGATAAGGGAACCATGGGCCCAATTCAATTGCAAGCTCGCAACTCGATCGTTGTAGGACATATGACTGGGGGGGTGTTGCTGGCTCCCATTGGTCTCTGATAACAATGCTATTCAATTGCTCAAGCCCGCAATTTACTGGTCCAAAGACAAAACTGTAAACCATAAACAAGTTCTTAACAGTTCAGGGCGGGAACATGATCAATTAAGCAAGCCCATAACCTCCCATTTCGCATCAGCCAATAGAAAATGAGACTGTCATGATTCCGGCAGGTTACGTGTCAAACAATTAGCTTTGGGGTTTCCGATATGCGATCAGACTCGCAAACCCGCAAAATAAAGAATTATGAAAATGAATGCCAATACTGTTCTACTCCATGTGGGTGGCTTGATATGTATTAACTCATCGCTTTCCCTGTTATTTACAGTGCAGTATTGTTTTGTTATTTGCATTTACAGTGCTACAAATAGGTGTTTAATCCCCTTGTGGGTCCTCTCTAGCACTCGTAGGATTTTCTCCTTCTTTTGCCATTTATGGGTGTGAAAACATTTGCGGGCTTGGAGAAATTGAGCAATTGAATAGCGATTTGCGATTTTAGCCATCGTAACTCTTGCAAAAGTGAAAGATCAAAGGCTTCGGGAGGCTGTAAATTACGGGTTTAACCATCGCAGTTCTTTCAAGGCTGTAACCTGTTTGGATCTCGCAAAAAGACGCCAATTGTGATAGCAAATTAACTTGCGACCTCACTGGCTGCAGTAACATGCGAAAGCTAACTTGAATCGGGCTCCATGTTTCTATCTCCCATAATCCCTTGACTGGGGCAAATTTAATCTCAAGTGCTTACTGCTTCTGGTCAGCAGTCATACAATCTGGCAGGTCAGCAACACATACAGAGAAGTGGATCATACATATTTCAGAGTACTCAAATTATTAACAGTTAACTTGAGATTATACATACCTTTTAATAATTGATGCAACTTGACCCTATCATTTACACAAAAAAATTGTAAAATATTCCTCAGACTTTCTAACTTTCAATGCACCTTGCGCATCACTAAAATAGTAAATATTTGCAGCCTTATTAAATTGTGATTCAGCACACAGCATATTTTTTTTCAGACATTTTTAGTTAGTGAACTTCTATCCAAAAGCAAGGTCTTCACTAACTAAAAACTTCTGTAAGAAAAACATGCTGTGTGCTTAAATAGAGCCCTTTTAAATTTGCTGAATCACAATTTAATAAGGCTGCTGATGTTTTAATCCATGCTTTACTACCGATTTTTCACTTTGGGTTTGAGTGTATAGAAACAACCTTTTGTCTTCTCTGTACTTATTACTTGGGAGGATAAAAAATATTGCTAATTGACAATGTACTTATTATGAGTTATTTTTGCAACTGCATTAGTAATTCTGATTTAGTTACTTCAAACTTCTTTTTCATGTGATGTTTCTGTTTTGTGTCAGCTATAAAAGAGGACTGACAATTAGCACTTTACTATGCAAGTTTTCAAAACATTAGCAGCCTTATTAAATTGCGATTCGGCAAATTTAAAAGGGCTCTGTTTAAGCACATAGCATATTTTTTTACAGAAGTTTTTAGTTAGTGAAGATCTTGCTTTTGGATAGAAGTTCACAAACTAAAAACTTCTGTAAAAAAAATGCTGTGTGCTTAAATAGAGCCCTTTTAAATTTGCCGGATCACAATTTAATAAGGCTGTATGCAACTAACAGTGCTTCAAAGAGGCTAAATAGTCGGTGCCCTAATTACAGGTGCATCAAAATAATTTTATGTGTCAAGGAGGGTACTTTCAGAAATAATTACAGTATATGCTAAATATGGTCAAAGAGGAAGAGCAGTCTCCAGTCAAAGCTCACCAACTAGGATTGATGGACACTTCACAGTATGGTTGCTAAATGCCACAAAAGTCCAGTCCACAAATATTACTACAGAACTGAATCAGCACCTCTGTGACCCAGTTGCAATAAAAACTACATAGTGATCTTCACATAGCAGGAAATTATGGCAGAGCGGCCATTCAGACACCATTTATATCTAAGATCAGTGTACAAGGATATGTAATCTAGTGTAATGAGCACAAAACCTTGACCCCTGAACAATGGAAAAAAGTAATATGATCCGATGTGTCATGTTTCCCCCTGTTTCCTAAATCTGTAAAGGTTTACCTCTGGAAGTCAAAGGATGCCTTCAACTAACAACCTCTTAAACATGGTGGGTAATTCATAATGGCCTGAGCAGTCATCTGATGGGAGTTATTTGGTTCAATGATTATACGGTTGAATAATGTCCAAGGAATATGAGGCCATATTACAGGACCAGATGCACACTATGGGACAAACACTGTTTATTACCAAGAAAGACTGAAGCTGTTCTGAAGGCAAAAGGTGACCCTGGTCATTATTAGGCTGTTGATATTTATATTGCTAGGTGTTTCCTGTACATAATTTTCTCAACCCCCTGTATATAGTGGCTACTAATTATACCATATATTAGTTTGGAGTACCTGTATCAACTATTTATTTTATGTAGGCACACATGATTGTATACAAACCTATTCTATTTAGAAAATAATAATTATTGGAAGGGTTAGTTTAGTTATATGCAACTAGGAAACGCATTAATGTTTTCATATTACAGTCATGTATAAACAAGTCTGATATTGCATATAAGACATTCGCCTATATCTGCCACATTTTATTTAGTTTACAGGCAGTGGCAATAATAAATTAATCATGACAGATCATTTGCTACTTAAAGGTATATTAAAGTTTTCCTGTTTATGATATTTCAATAAACTACCTGTTTGTTTGCATATCAAAACATCATTTTAAGTGCTTAAAATCTCTGCCCATGCAAAGGTCTGCCCCCACAGCTCATGCATACAATGTTTCTATAGGTAATAGACGTACTAGCCACTTACAAATTGCCGATAGCAGTCTGGGTGTAGTAGGCCTCAAGCCTTTTTAATGTACCCGGCCCACTGTTTGATGCTACCACGATACAAGGTAAGATTTAATCTTACTGCTGATCTTAACCACCTTAAAGGCAAAGCTTCAACTAAACAAAAGTTGTTAAGCTTTTAGCACTACAAAACCTCTATATGTTTATTGTTGCTGAAGAACACAGAAACATGTATATAATGATCACAGCTTATAACTCAGCTGTAGTCAGGAAGGCTCTTAAACTGGCTCTTGAACATTTGACCAAATTAGCTAAAAGAGCTCAGTGTCAGTGACAACAAATAATTTTTAAAATCCCAGCTCCTGCTTTCCACAAACCTGGAGGAGTAACTGGCAACTATTTTCATAAATTTAACAAAAATAGTAAATTTTCTCTAAGACTGATGTAAAATAAACGTAATTTTGGGTGGCACCTGCACCTTTAAACAACCTATAAGGTGGGTTAATGCACAGAAGGGATTTATTCGAGGAGGTGAGGGAATAGAATACATAGAGAGGAGGTAGACAAATCGCAAGTAGGATGGAGAGAGAAAATAGGTATTTGGGAAGAGATGAAAGAGGAGAGCAAAAGAACAACTGGAGGAGAAGATGTAGAAAGGGGCAGGTGAGTTAAAATTTACACAGGGAAAAATAGGTGAGAGATGGAGGGAAAGAATAGAAAGACAGACTGGATGACAGACCAATTGCATGACATATCAATGTGGCTGACCTACTTGCTTGCACCCCTTGACCTCCTGTTATTCTATGCCATAGCTTCATTGGTCTTTTGGGAAATCCAGTCTCTACCCTATGTGGTTGAGACTGGATTTTTTTTTCTCTTGTAATTTAAGCTTCCTCTCATTATTTCAGGTCAATACTTTATAAAAAGTATACTTTACTCTATGTCTTAGTTCTCATTCAAGGTAGCATGTTAGAAGATTATTTGCCTCTGGAAAGTAGTTGAAATTATGAGCTCAGTTTTAAAGCTGTGCATTAAAGGTAATATTTTGTAATGTCTTTGAGAGCTTTTAGTTTGGTCCCTCAATTTTAGAACCTATTACAGCAGCAACATACAGCTGTAATAAGAAAGAAGAATGTCCATTGGAGCTCAAAAGCAAAGTTTGTGTTTTCCTAACTGTATCTCATTGAAAAGATAAGTGCCATTGTTTTGAAATACTTAGTAAAATATGTTCATATAGTATCATACATAGTATCAGTCAATTTAGTATTAGGTAGAACTAGTATCTGGTACATTCATTATCACTGTATAGATATGTAAGATCAATTTAAGTATACATTGATACAATTAGTATACAGATCTTGTAGAGATAATTGTATCAATAAATACAGCATCAATGGTTTATATTAATGTCCAGAAATATGCAGTGTATGAATAATGCATAAAGCAAACTTGATACATCTTGATAATAGGTGTCAACAAAATCATGGAATATGCTTGAAACTGTTATATCTAGAACAGTTATATCTGGTGATAACCATACAACATACATATATATATATATCTATAATACCTAAATATAAAACAGAGTTGTTTGTCTTTCATAACATTCATAAAAAGCATTAACATTCATAAAAGGTATGCTATATTATGGGACTGAATTTTGATACATTGAATAAACATATACTCTATATGGTTCATTAGTAAATGTACACTAATCATTTTAACATTTTGTGTTTGTTGTTTCTATGTATAGCACTTGAAAAACAATTTTTAGGCTTTCGAATATATATATATATATATATATATATATATATATATATATACACTACCTTACACAAGACACAGGTAAGATCCTAATACATTCCCTCATCATATCCCATCTTGACTACTGCATCTCACTTCTGGCTGGCCTACCCACCACCTGTTTATCCCCCATTCAATCCATAATGAATGCCTCTGCTAGACTCATCTACCGTACTAAACGCTCCGTGTCTCAGCACCTCTCTGTCTATCACTCCACTGGCTTGCCATACCCTCCAGAATAAAAAGTAAAATCATGACCCTAACTTACAAAGACCTCAACAACACTGCACCCCCTCATATGTCTGCTCTCATCTCCACATATTCTCTCTTCGCTCTGCTAATGACCTTCTTCTTTCCTCCTCTCTCATCACCTCCTCTCACTCCCGCCTTCAGGACTTTTCTCACGCTGCCCCTATTATCTGGAACTCCTTGCCTCTCTCCACTTATTATCCTCCATCTTCAAATCCTTCAAAACCTCACTAAAAACACACCTGTTTAAAGAAGCCTATAACCTGCCTCCTTGCATTTTTCACCCTCCTGTACCACACCCATAACCTTTAGATTGTAAGTCTGTGAGTTTTCAATCTTGCAATGTGCTTTGGGGAAAGTACTATGGTCACTGGATTCTAAGCTCAAAGACAGGGCCCTCCATCATTTGTAATATGTTAATATTGTTTTGCATTGATTACAATGTAGGTATAGAGCTACAGAATATGTTGGTGCGTTATAAATAAACAATAATATATATATATATATATATATATATATATATATATATATATATATATATATATTGTGTGTGTCATGTACATTTGAGGTAATCCAAAGTAAACTGACAATAAGCATCTGTAGGTTGTTCATTAAAATTAATTTTAAGCATGAAACAGGTAGGAAATATAGGTATGAAAATGACATTAAATTTGTGGCTTGCTTTTTTCAAGTCTTTTTCTAAGGTGTTTTTTCTTTGTACTTTAGAATGGTATCATTTTACCATATGTTGTGTACAGTATAGAACTCCTTTTTGTACCTTTAGGTGGCATCATTTTTACCCTATGTTGTGTAAAGTATAGAACTATTTTTTTGTTTCTGTGTCAATTTCTTGCAAACATTCAAAATATATGGTGTTTCAAGAAAAGCAGTAACATACAAAAGACAAATCTCCATGTAGATCTCGTGTCATGTTTAAAGTGCATGGATATTTAAATTCCACTGTGTCAAAAGATCAGCATTTCCATTGGATATGGAGCTCAAGGAGAGAAGAGACGGGAATGGGAAATATATAGAGATGCTGCAACTTTTATGAGTATAACATTGACAAACTGTTGAAATTGTGTTGGTAGGCCAGTTTTTATGGATAGGACAACTACCAAATAGGTAGTTCCCATGTAACTAATTTATAGTTACATATAACTAAGAACATCCACAAAGCATACAATAAATTCTTTTTTGAAATATGGAGATTTGTTTTCAATAAAAAAAAAAATTGCATTACAATAATAAAATGCAAGAAGCTGATTCAACACAACTTTTCTGAAGAGGAACCTGGAAAGGTCACTTTGCAACATACTGATGAGCTCACAGCAGGGTTTTGGGCAGGAAATCATTTGTTAACTTCTTCAATTATTATGTTATATTTGAAGTTGTAGAGAGGTTGGAAAAGCGAGATTAGTCTTACCTCACTAAAGACTTAGCTCCACAATATTGCTACTACCCTGCAAGCACAAGCGTAAACCTTACCTTTTATCTGATCATTTATGTAAAATAAGTACCTTTTCATTAAAGTGAGTTGCATTTTTATTTCATACTGTACTCAATAATTAGAGGCAAGCTTTCAATTTTTTAATTGACGGAAAATATTTTTGCAAGTTCTAACCCTCCAAGTTGTGCAATAAAAAAAACAACTGCAATATTGGAAATCTGGCATAAAATACAACATAATAATATTTGATTTCAAATTTTTTTGATTTTCCATCTGTCCTATGCAGGGAATACTTTAATAAGAGATGAGAGGAGTGAAAATATGCAACAAGAATCTCTCAACACATCATACCTTGCCTCATCCTCTGAGTTTAGTTAAATGACCACTGAAGTGTCATATTTGTACTATGCTCTTACAAAGAACAGTGCTGAATAAATAAACAAATACAACCTTTAATTTTTAACTATTGTATTAAATGTTTACAACCCTGCATCAGTTTTTATTAAACAGAGGTAGACCAAATAAGGAAGATGGTTGGAGACCACTGTTCTAATATGTATGGTTCTGTCTGCATTAGCATTCAATATTAATTGTACCTCTCCTATAACCCATACCCTTATCATTATCTCCACCTTACTTCAATCCAATATGTAACTCTTAAAATAACCATAAACATTATTGAACTGGATTCAATATTATACTACACTGAAATATGCCACAAATCACACATTACGATATATATTTTCATTATGGCTTTGATGCCAAGTGTTACATAGTTACATAGTAATCAAGGTTTAAAAAAGACTTTCAGTCCACCAAGTTCAAACTTTTAAGATCTCCTCTGATCTGCAATATGAGGATTAGTTATTAATTAATTAGTTGTTGATTGTTAATCAACTATTTTTTTTTTTATTATTAATTAAGCCAGAGGAAGGCAAAAAGAAAAAAAAACAAGTGAAACTTAGCCTCTCATCTCAAAGGGAAAAAAAATTAATTCCTTCCTGACCCCTGATACTGGCGATCGAATTTCTTCCTGGATCAATACACTCTCTCTAAATATACATGATAACCCTGAATTCCCTTCTTAATTAGAAATAAATCCAGTCCACTTTTAAAGTTATCTATCGAATCCGCTGTCACCACCTTCCTTGGTAGAGAATTCCACAGATTAATCATCCTTACTGAGAAGAATCCTTTTCTGTCTTTAAGGTGGAATATTTTTACTTCTAACCTCAAGGGATGTCCTCTTGTCAGTTGAAAACCTCTTCGTACAAAAAGCTCCCTTGACAATTCTTTATACTGACCCTGAATGTATTTATATAAGGTAATCATATCTCATCTTAGACGCCTTTTTTCTAGAGAAAATACGTTTAATTTGGTTAGTCTTTCTTCATAACTTAGCCCCTCCATTCCCCTTATTAGTTTTGTTGCCCTCCTCTGTACTTTTCCAGCTCGAAAATGTCCTTTTTATGAAGTGGTGCCCAAAATTGTACTCCATATTCCAAATGAGGGCGTACTAGAGATTTGTATAGTGGCAGAATTATATTTGCTTGCCTTGCATCTATACCCTTCCTAATACATGCTAATATTGTATTTGCCTTTGCAGCTGCTGCTTGGCTTTGAGCACTGTTACCTAGGTGGTTGTCCACAAGTACTCCCAAATCCCTTTCAATATCTGATACCCCTATATTTGCTCCATTAAGATTATAAATTGCATGGCTATTTTTCCTTCCCAGATGCATAGCTTTACATTTATTCATATTAAATCTCATCTGCCAGTTAGATGCCCATTCCTCAATTTTATGTAAATCCCTTTGAAGGGAAAGCACGTAATTATCTGATTTAATCATCTTTCACAACTTTGTGTCATCAGCGAAAATGGAGACACTACTTTCCAGTCCCACCTCTAAGTCATTAATAAATATGTTAAAAAGGAGAGGACCTAATACTGAACCTTGAGAAACCCCACTTACCACATTAGTCCAATCGGAGTATGTTCCATTTACAACAACCCTTTGCTTCCTGTCTTTTAGCCAGCTCTCAATCCATGAGCAGATATTTACTACAATTCCTGTATCCCTTAGATTGCACAATAGTCTCCCATGTGGCACTGTATCAAAAGCCTTTGCAAAATCCAAATAGACTACATCCACTGAGTTGCCTTGATCCAAGTTCCTACTAACCTCCTCATAGAAACTAATTAGATTTGTTTGACATGACCCATCCCTCATAAATCCATGTTGACTCCTACTTATAATCCTGTTCAAATAGACAGTGTTATGTCCAATGTGTATAAGGCACATTGTAAATATACATCATTATCTCACCAATGCATTATTAACAATTTTAATACTAGAAATAATATTTTTCATAATAAATGAATATATGAATTGCACATATTTGTATTAGGTTCCAGTAATTCTGGGCTTAACAGGATTAAATAACATAATTTAAAACGTTTTATTGTTGGAATAAGTGACAATATTATAAAAAATATATATATATATATATAAAAGATTATATTAGTAAGTTGACTAGATATATTTTTTGTAACAAAAAGGGCTTGTAAGATATGTCAGATAACTAGAATAAGTAAATATCCCAGCTTTTTGGGATCACCAAAGTTTTTTTTTTTGCTAATGCTATAAATGGCAATGGCAATCCACTACACAATAAAATAATATCTTTGAAAACTTTAAGTCTGTCTAAAAGCAGAGATAAGCAGAAAAACAGTCCTACAGCTGGTTTTTAATTAGAAAAAAAATCATACATTTTGATCCTGGTGGGATCAATGATGAGTCTTCAAAATGTCAGCTTTTCCCCAAAAAATGTTTTATGTCCGAGGCTTACTCAACTGCTAATATTGTTGGCACATATTTGACAAATACGTCTTTTTTTCATGAACTTCAGTGGTCCTTTAACTATACCTCTCCTTAAATCTATGCTCTTATTATTATCTCCACCTTACTAATGTCCAATATGTAGCCCTAACACTAACCATAAGTATCAAGACCCACTCTCTGGCTGGGGTCTGTTGATCGGATTTGGGTGACTCTGGACTTTTGGATTACAGGAACATCATGTCTCAGCCCTTGGTTTAGACTGAGCAATATTGACAGTAAGTCTGATGAATCTTACTGCAAGCATATGTCCCCGGGTAAATAATACATCTACACGCCACGTCTTGATGAAAATTATGAACAACGTTTTATTTTGGAACAACATATTTAAAACATTTCACACACACACAGTGGAGGGAGTAGATCAACCTTTCCCCTTTCTCTGGCCAATAGGGTAACCTCCAGAGTAACCTAATTACCTCTGTCCAATGTAACAGAGGTAGGCTATGGGAACCACCAGACCCCTCCCATGGGCCACCCCCAGGCGTGGCCACCAAGCTCATTCTGACCCAGGCTGTCCCAGGGGAAACTTCCTGTTTGAGCTCCTAGCCCCCCCCATTGTTATCTAGGTGCCTGGCTGTCTGGCAAATCTCTTTGTTTATACTAAGGACCATATGGCCAACTCCTGACTGAGAGTTTATACAATGGGGAATGGTTAACTAAATACAATTACTCCCTAATACAATATACAACATAATACTAACATATAATCACCCATAACACAATATACAGATGGCGGCGATTGGTATATAACAGTCCCTCCTGGTAGGCACAACTAGTGGCCAACTTGAGTTATGACAACTGCCCCCCCAAGTGTAGCCTAAGAACATCAAGGGTCCATGATTTTCTCAGCTACGCTGATACTCATAGCTCCAGTTGGCGTGATAATCCATCTGCATTTTGATGGAGTTTACCCCTACGATGCTGTATTTGAAAATTGAATGTCTGTAGTGCCAGGCTCCATCTTAGCAAACGTCCATTTTCTCCAGCTACCTTAGACAACCAGCACAAGGGGTTATGGTCGGTGGTCACAGTGAATGGTCGTCCATATAAATAATGTTGAAGTTTGCGCAAAGCCCAAACTACGGCCAAACATTCCTTCTCCACAGTAGCATAGGCCGTTTCACGCTGCAACAATTTCCTGCTCAAATACGCCACAGGATGCTCCACTCCTTGATCATCTGTCTGGCTTAGCACAGCCCCTATGCCATACATGGAGGCATCTGTCTGGACCACAAAGGGTCGGTTATAGTCCGGGGCAGCCAATACTGGGGAACAAGTCAGAGCTTCCTTGAGGTTCTGGAATGCAGTTTGACACGCAGGAGTCCATGTCACTTCCCTGGGCAATTTCTTTTTGGTCAAATCGGTCAGTGGCTTGGCTGTAGTGCTGAAATCAGGAATGAACTTGCGGTAATACCCAGTGATGCCCAAGAAAGCTAGTACCTGCTTTTTAGTCTTAGGGATAGGCCAAGCTGCATTACCCTCTACTTTGGCTGGTTCTGGCCTTAACTTCCCACTACCTACCCAGTGACCCAAGTACTGCACCTCTGCCTTTGCCCACTGGCACTTATCTGGTCTTATGGTCAACTTGGCTTGCTTAATGGCCTGCATAATTCTAGCAATATGTTCTATATGCTCCTCCCAGGTCTGACTAAAGATGGCTATATCGTCCAAGTAAGCCTGAGCATACTCCTGGTGCCCATGTAACAATTTGTCTACCAGTCGCTGGAAGGTAGAAGGGGCATTTTTCATCCCAAAAGGCATTACCTTAAATTGGTATAGTCCAAAGGGGGTGACAAATGCGGACTTCTCCCTAGCTGACTCTTCCAAAGGGATCTGCCAATATCCCTTGGAGAGATCCAGCGTGGTTAAATACTTGGCAGTACCTAATCGGTCCAACAACTCGTCCATGCGTGGAACAGGGTAGGCATCCGTTTTTGTTTTATCATTCAGCCTACGATAATCCACGCAGAAGCGAGTTGTGCCATCTTTTTTGGGTACCAATGCGACAGGAGATGCCCATGGACTACTGGATTCTTTAATAATCCCTAATTGTAACATCTTGCGTAATTCTGCTTGTATGCTTGCCCTAACAGCTTCAGGGACTCGGTATGGGTGTTGTTTTAATGGGCCACATTCCCCTGTCACCACTACATGAGCTGCTAGGGGGGTACACCCAGGGTCAGTAGTAAATAAGGGTTTGAAGGGTTTTAGTTTGCCTAAAAGCTGCTCCTGCTGCTCTGTGCTTAGGTTTTTGGCCTGGTGAAGGCCTTCTTCTAGCGTTTTCTGCTCTGCTTTTTGCAACATGTCTGGTATCTGCCCTTCCTCTGGGTCATCCTCTGTGGCCCTGCAAATGGCTAACATATGAGCTGCTCGCTTTACATATGCTTTTAAGCGATTAATGTGGGCCACCCTGGTAACCACTCTCTCTGGATCTACCATAACCACATATGACTTGTTGCCCAGTTTTTTGCTAATTGTATAAGGTCCCTTCCACAAAAACTGTAACTTATCCTGGGGCTGAGGTTCCAACATGAGCACCTCCATCCCCTCCTCCAGTTCCCTGTCACTGGTTCCTGCCTTGTAGTATCTCCTATCTCTCTCTTGCGCTTTACGCATATTGCTCCTCACAATTCCAGCGAACCTAGCCATATTTTCCCTGAAAGCTAATACATAGGTAGCCACTGGTACAGGGTGGTGACTATACTCCCCTTCCCACGTCTCCCTGATCACGCTCAAGGGTCCTATCACCGGCCTACCATATAGAAGTTCAAAAGGGGAATACCCTGTAGATTCCTGAGGTACCTCTCGGTAGGCAAAGAGCAGACAAGGCAACAATCGTTCCCAGTCTGGCTCCTGATCAGTAAAAGTACGGATCATGTGTTTGAGTGTCCCATTGAAGCGCTCACAGAGGCCATTGGTTTGGGGATGGTAGGGGGAAGCTGTAATGTGTCTTATGCCACACATGGACCATAACTGTTCGGTCACTTTGGCCATAAATTGGGGCCCTCGGTCAGACAAAATTTCCTGAGGAAACCCTGTCCTTGTAAAGATAGTCATTAATGCCCCTGCCACCTTAGGAGCTGAGATACTGGATAAAACCACCGCCTCAGGATACCTGGTGGCATAATCTACCATGTTGAGAATAAATTTCTTGCCGGTCTTGATAACCCTAGCTAGTGGCCCAACAATGTCTATGGCTACCCTTTGAAATGGTATCTCCATCACAGGGAGTGACTGTAGGGGAGCTCTGCTATTTTTTTTAAATGGCTGGTTCCTTTGGCACGCATCACAGGATCGACAGTACTCTTTTACATCCTGATTTAATCCTGGCCAAAAAAATACCTCTACTACCCTACACAGAGTTTTCTTCTGCCCCAAATGCCCTCCCAGAGGAACCTCATGGGCTATTTGTAATACCTTGCCTCTATACTGTTGTGGGACCACTAACTGCTTTCGTGGTTCCCTTTCTACCTCATCCTTCCCAGGCACCTTGATTCTGTACAACAACCCCTGTTCCCATACAAAACTATCTAGATCATCCACTGATTTGCCCTGGGCGGCCCTGTCCCTTACCCCTGCTAAAGTTTCATCTTCCTGCAATGCTATTCTAAGTTCTTCCCCCTTTGCCCAGCCTAAGGTCAATGTCGTAGCCAGCAAGTCACTTACCCTGGGTTCTGGGTATTCCGTCTGGTCCTGGTTCATCCTGCATCCATTGGCTCTGGTTTGAGCTCTTGTTAAGGGCTGTACATACTGGCTCACCATGTGACCCAAATCGTTCCCTAGCAAAACATCCGCAGGCAGGTTATCCATAACTCCTACCTCTGTAGATTTACTTCCAGTGCCCCAGTCCAATTGAATGCGAGCCATGGGAATGGGAAATTGTTTTCCCCCAGCAACCATAACCCACATTTGCCTCTGTATGCAGTCTGAGGTGCGCACCCACTTAGGTAGAACTACAGTGACTGCGGATCCTGAGTCACGGTAACCCACAGCCCTGTGACCCCGCACCCAGACTGGTTGTCTGTGCTGTTCCCCGGAGTCCTTCTGTGCTCTCCTCACCGTGTGGATCCCATGGCACCATCCCTCTGCATCTGGCTCCCAGGGAGCTGGGTTGGGAGGTCCTGCTCCAGCATCCCATTCCCCCAGGTAATTCACTGCAGGCTGTCCTCTCTGATGCCTCTGAAGCTGAGGACAATCTCTTGCTATGTGGCCCTGCTGGTTGCACTTGAAGAACTCTCTATTGGGAAATCTGGGTTCTGGGTGTGCTCTGGGAACAGGTCCTGACTTGATACCCCGCTGTCCATATGCGTTCTGAGGCTGCGCCCAGGGCACATGGCTGGGCGCATTGCGTGCAATAGGGGCCTGTCGTGTTGTCCCCAAGTCTCTTGAGCCCCGGTCTGTATGCCCATTAGAGTTGGTAATCTGGGGAACTCTCTTAGTTCTGGTACTAACAAAATGGTCGGCCAGGCTAGCTGCCTGGTCCCCATCTACTGGCTTCTGATCCTGCAGCCAATCCCTCAATTCTGGTGCGCAAAGTTGCAAAAATTGCTCCATTAGCACCACCTCCAAAATTTGTTCTGCTGTGGTGGCCCCTTGTGTAGACCACCACTGAGTGCAGGCACGCCTTAGTTTACACATTACCTCAACATGAGTGTCCTCTGGTCCCTTGGTAGTGCCTCTGAATCTGGCCAAAAAAGTTGCAGGGGTTACGGCATATCTGCCTAGTAACACTGTACATAAATGGTTGTAATCCATGGCTAGATGTGGAGGAAGGGCCCGACAGGCTGCGCTGGCCTTTCCAGTCAACTTGGTCACTAGTAACTTGGCCCATTCTTCAGGAGGTATATCTTGTACCTTACATTGTTGCTCAAACTCTTGGATAAATCCGTCAATGCTGTCTTTATCATCCTGGAACTGTTTAAAATTCTGATATGCCAGTTTGACTCTTACTGGCATCTCTGCAGGGTTGACACCAAGCCATTGCTGAGCTTGGACACTCACCCCTGTACGTTCTTCCTGTATTTGCTGCTTTATTAGGTTCAGTCCTTTAATTGCCTCTTCCAGCGTTATCTCCCCGGGGTAAAACTCCCTGGCTTCACTGAACATGCGTCTTGCCTCCTTTAGGACATCATCTGGCTGTCCTTCTTCCTGCTGAGATCTTTGGGTCCTTGGTAGTGTGCTTATCCCCTCACCCAACTCCTCTTGTTCCAGCTGTTCTGCATCATACCTTCTCAAGGCTGCTATCACATCTGCTGGTTGGTCTCTTTTCTTCCGGGGAATTCCTATTAGTTTCTGCGCCTTTCTCAGTTCTGCTGAGGACATGTCCTCATACTGCTGTTCCATCCTCAGTCCTCCAACCACTTGCCACCAGTTATCAAGACCCACTCTCTGGCTGGGGTCTGTTGATCGGATTTGGGTGACTCTGGACTTTTGGATTACAGGAACATCATGTCTCAGCCCTTGGTTTAGACTGAGCAATATTGACAGTAAGTCTGATGAATCTTACTGCAAGCATATGTCCCCGGGTAAATAATACATCTACACGCCACGTCTTGATGAAAATTATGAACAACGTTTTATTTTGGAACAACATATTTAAAACATTTCACACACACACAGTGGAGGGAGTGGATCAACCTTTCCCCTTTCTCTAGCCAATAGGGTAACCTCCAAAGTAACCTAATTACCTCTGTCCAATGTAACAGAGGTAGGCTATGGGAACCACCAGACCCCTCCCATGGGCCACCCCCAGGCGTGGCCACCAAGCTCATTCTGACCCAGGCTGTCCCAGGGGAAACTTCCTGTTTGAGCTCCTAGGCCCCCCCATTGTTATCTAGGTGCCTGGCTGTCTGGCAAATCTCTTTGTTTATACTAAGGACCATATGGCCAACTCCTGACTGAGAGTTTATACAATGGGGAATGGTTAACTAAATACAATCACTCCCTAATACAATATACAACATAATACTAACATATAATCACCCATAACACAATATACAGATGGCGGCGATTGGTATATAACAGTCCCTCCTGGTAGGCACAACTAGTGGCCAACTTGAGTTATGACAATAAGTCTTACTGAATTGCATTTGATATTGTACTGCAAGTTAATAGGCAATCAAATGTGCAACAAATAACACATTACGCTAAATATTTTAAATATGGATTTCATGCCAAGTGTATCTACAGTGGGTATAAGGCACATTATAAAGACATGTCATTAACTCTCCAGTGCATTGTAAACTTTTTTTAAACTTGAAATATGCAGGATTAAATAATCCATTTCATATTCAATTTATATATAAATTGAACAAAGTAGTTTTTGACTAAACATGATTTATCAACATGATTTTACACTTTTTAAGTTGGCATAGGTGTCATAGAAAGGGCATGAAAGTTAGGTCAGGTAAATAGAATAGGTAAAACCGGCATGTTTTTTGGGTCATAAAGGATTCCTCCCTAATGAAATAATGGCAACGTTTCAACATTTGCCCATATTATCATTCCAATCTTAAAGGACCGCTGCACAATAACAAAAATATATTTGAAAACTTTGACTTTGGTCTTTAAACATACAGCCTCATTAAATTGGGGCTACATTTTAGAACGTAGCCCGTAACTCCAATTTTATTGGGTTACGGCTATTAAAACAGCCTTGTAACGTAGCTCGCAGCGGACTTGCGTGTTAAGACACAGGACGGCCGAGAATAGGCTACGTGTTGAGCAACGTTGAACTTCGCAGCCGTAAATCCTTTAATCTGTCAAGCCCGTAACCGCTACGTTTTAAATTTAGCTATTAAATTGCAACGTAGTCACTCACGAGCAAGCATGTAACACGCAAATGGAGCCCAAAGGTCAACGTGTGCTCGAGAGTACCCGCAAGGTGGGTAAAGTCCAATACGTAGCACTTGTAAATCAAATAAAAACTCACTAATGTACTAATATTGAAAGGGAATGTAATGTTAGGTCTAAGAATAAATAGCACAACATTCTCAAGCCCACAAATAGTTGATTTAATGTATTTTTATTGTGATATCGATCCAAGCAATCAATGTGTTAATACATATACTGTAACTCGCATGTGATGGAATAACATATTTGCGACTTTATTAATATTGCACTATGACTGGAATGTGGGTTCTCTCGTAGCTCGTAACTGAACCCAGTAAGACTTTGAAATCCATCCTCCATCTTCTTGTGACGCAATGATGACGATCTTTGTTGCCATGGGCTCCATCTAAACCCGTAACTACGTGCTTGATTAATGGTTTGCATTCTAGCAACTCCGATGGCCGAGAATTGGTTTACAATTTGCGTCTCTAGCTTGCAGCATTTATAATTTAATAATTGTCCAAATTTCAACCACGCAGCCCTTTAACAAGCTACACGTTGGACTTAAGAGGCTCCAATTTAATGAGGCTTATAGTTAAGCAGGAAAAAAAGTCATACAGCTAGTTTTTAATTACAAATAAATTGTGATGCTTCTGAAGGACCCAGGAAGGATCTGTGATACATTGGTGGAAATGTGTGTGTGAGAGGGGTGTTTATATTTCTCTAGAGCTGTGGTTGCATGTTTTGATGCACTGTCTTGTTTTGGCAAAATTAGGGGAAAGTTGTGTGATTTGAACTCCTTTGTACTCATAGGGCCTCATTCTATTAGCGGCCGCAGCCGTTGCGGGGCCGCAAGGACCGGCCGCAAGCTATTCTGCTATTCTATTCCCCTCCGGCCGGGGATTCCAGCAGGCTTGCGGCCGGTGCCTTGCTATCTCTTGCGGCCGCTCGCGCCGGAGGAAATCCCTTGATCTAAAACGGCCGCAAGGAAATCGGCCGTAAGAAAATCCTATTTGCAATTCAATTGCTCCGGGAACCCTCTCTGCAAGGCTAAAAGCGAGCCGCAGCTTACTTGCAGGAAAGAGGTCCCGCTAGCACCAATTAAGCACGAAATATAGCCCAAATAAAGCCATCCTGCACTTTGAGAAGACTATAGAGTGATTTTCGGTGTTAGCAAAAATAGCACGAAATTCCCCTATACTCAAATCCGTAAAATATTTTTTTTTTAATATACGTCAAATATCCATGTAAAAAGTCCATAGGGCTTGGAGCACCTCAGACACACCCACGCCGCAGCCGGAAAATAAACAGTTAATTTAAACTCGGGTTTGGGCTGGTGTGCAAGCTTGAGAGTGGGTTACTTTTAATCCTCATGTCCCCCAATATGATCCCTAGCATTTACAGAGCTTTACAGAGCTGTCTTGAATTTATTTTTGACTTTTTAGATTTCAGAGCTTACGGCCGGTTGCAAGATTTACGGCCGGCCGTAAGAGGAGATCCTTGCGGGGCCATTTAATTGAATTGTGAGGTAACGGGGCCCCCGCACGGAATCGCGGCCTTACGGCCGGTTTACGGCCGATAATAGAATGAGGCCCTTAGTCTTTAACATTTCAGATTTTCCATAAAGAAAAACAAATGTCCATGGTTTACACAACAGCTAATATTGTTAGTTTTGTACATATCCAGACACACCAGTATATATATTTTTCTTGAACATCAGTGGTCCTTTAAATTTACCTCTCATTTTACTCATGCCCTTACGCCCACCTTACTACTGTCCAATAGTCCTAACTTTAACCATAAGTGTTATTCTACTGTATCTGATCTTATACTGCAGGTTAATTGGAAATCAAATGTGCAACAAATCACACATTAATGTACATATTGTAAATGTGGCTGTGATGCCAAGCATATGTACAATTAGTATAAGGCACATTATAAAGACACATCATTAACTCTCAAATGTAACATTAACATTTTTAAAACTGCAAAATAATTATATACGAATTGCACATATTTTTATTGTCCAGGTAGATTTTGGCTAAATATGAATGACCAACATGATTTTAAACTTTTTTAACATTGGCATAGGTATCGATATTTTAGATGGTGAAATACCTTCAAGTCTTTAAAAAAAAAAAAACATACAAAAAATAAATGAATATCCTAATAAGTAGGGTTGGATATATTGTTAAATAAAAAGGGCTTGCAAAGTTATGTCAGATATAACGAGAATAGCCATTTTGTGAAATTACAAAGGATTTTTTTTCCCTAATGAGACAATTGGCAATGTTTCAATTTGTTTCTATTCCTTGCATTCCTTTAGATAAACTCACAATTCACATAATACAAGGCTCAAAAGAGAAATAAAAAGTTTGAAATGAATGAATCAAAAATCATTATCAAACTCAATTGCTATATTACTATGTTAAATTATTAAGCAAAATGTGTAACTGTGTAAAACCTTACAGCCTTATTAAATTGCGATTCGGTAAATTTAAAATAGCTCTATTTAAGCACATAGCATATTTTATTTCCAAACTTTTTAGTTAGTGAACTTCTATCCAAAAGCAAGGTCTCCACTAACTAAAAACTTCTGTAAATAAAATATGCTATGTGCTTATATATTAAGCATGATAATATTGTTTATAATATATTTACTACTGAGCTAGTTACTATACACTACAGTATGTTCATTATGAGTGTATATCTAATCTAGTTTATTATATTTCTATGTGCATTAGTAATGTGTAGTATAATTACATAGAATGATGTGTCCATAATAGATAGTCATGTTCAGCATTTAGATCAAAATTAGTATACAGAGCATTGCGATGGTTACCAGTTTCAGTTAGTGCAGTGTATACAGATACTCAGCATTTTCCTACAATGTAGAGTATTCATTATCAATGTATATGTTTCTGCAGCACCATCATTATTGCATGTAGAAACCCTCAGCATCATTATAAAAAAAAAAAATTATGCTCATCATACAGATTTATACATAATGATCATTATTATATTGTGTCATGTTCATTGTTATAGTATACTAGCGAATTGCCCGTCAAAAAATGACGGTCATAAAATTGTAAGGCAGGTAATACTGTTTGTCACACAATGTAATGCTTTTTGTCCTCTGAGTACCTCTGGCGCTCATTGCGAGCCTCTCCTCTGCTATTTGTATTTTTTATATATATTTTCTTTTAATAATAATGAATTCATTAAATAATAAATGAATATTCTTTACCTATTTCTAATTAATATATCCAGCAATCAATATCCTGAAGAGCTAACAATCTGTTTTGATTTTCCTGCAGCATACAATGTACATTTGGACTGTTGCTGACCTGAGGAGAAAGTGTCAGCAATGTGGCAAGTGTGCAGTATAAATAGGCTGTGTGCGCGAGGCCAAACCGTTTGTTTAGTTTGGTAAAGCGGCATTTTAAAAAGGTAATGTTATTAGTTGCAAGTTAGTGCTGTAAAATGGCGGCACTTGTCTATGTGTTACGCGGCTCTTGAGCATTTTCCGTCCATTCTAATAGTGTATTTTGTACCTTGTACGTTCCTGGGTAAAAGTCTTATGTGCCTGGCGGTGTTTTGCGTGGTTATTTGTCGTGTAGCCTCGTTTTTGTTTTATTCAGCCACCCTTTTTTTTGTTGCTTAGGTGATTTTCGAGTGCTGAAACTCGCAAAATTTGGTTTAAATCTGCGTGCAACCTCACTCCCTGACGTCCTGACTGTCCCCCGTTCTGTGTGTGATGTTTATTTTATATTTTGTTTTTTTTTCTTTGTGTTTTTGGATGTGCGCAGATCGGCCGTTAACTTTGTTTTTTTTCACAAAAAAAATTCTAAGTCCCACTTTTCTTTGCAAATTGTTACGGGCCGTAATTTTTCCACACAATTTTTTCAAACTGCTACTGGTTTTGCATTGTGAATTGTATAATTGAGATTTCTGTTGAGCTGTAGTCCCACGGGTCGTAGGGATGAGCGCCTATGGCGCTCATCTCCATCAGCGCAATGAGCGCCTTCAGCATTCCTTGCCTGCAACTGGGGCCCTTGCTTTGCGCGAGCCCACAAGCATTAGCAACAATTCGCACAACTCACAACTATATATGTGATACGGCAGTGGTATACAATGCATTTAAATTATACAGCCAATCTCTATAAAAACTATAGATCAAGGGACCGAACATGGTTTAAAGAGACTCAGTCACTCAAAAATAACAAAGCATGCAAACCTAGCCTTTTCATTTTATTAGTATTTTTTCTAAAGTGAATTGTTCTTGAGAAATTTGGTATTGTTTGTACTGCATTATTATGTATCAACTTCACAATACTAATTAGCTTCTTTGATGTGCTAACTAGAAACATAGCCTGCTTGTTTGTCTCAGTAGTAGGCAAAATAATGTTCCCCAATGTTATCATCTAGTGATATCTCCTTCCCCAGACATATAAAGTAAGTCAAGCCACACATTACCACATTGCAATTCACATTAGCATAAATAAACTGCAATAGCAATGGTAAGTATCTTTGAATGGTTTACCATAGAGAAAAAAGGCTAGTTCATTATGTGGTCAGTATTTTTAAACCAACATCCTGTGGAATGACATTGTGCCTGTTTAAGACTATTATATACTGTAGATAATCTTATTTGAAACAACAAACTGATATATGGTCATAAATGTACGAATACGGCCTGCTTTGCCTTTAATTAATAATTGAAGCAAACTAACACTCATTTGAATTTGAAGCTAACAATGGTTTGAATCCATGCTGACCACATGTTTGCTTTGACAGAAGAGCCTCATGTTGACCTTTACTGAACCACATTTGGCTTTAAAGATATAGATTCCAGCCTGGTATACAGTTTGTCATGTTCATTAAAGTATACAGACCAGGAATAGTCAATAGTTTTTTTTTTACCAAATTTACCAATGTCTGAATGTCTTCATAAAAAGTGTGGATTCTGGACATTTACATAATTTTTATAGATACACACAATAATAACATAACAGCATTCGGGAGAGTACTAGAATTAATTTTACATAGTGAAATGGAACGACTGGTAACTCATTCAATGCTTTGGATTCCTCAGTTAAGATATAGGATAAATAATATAATGGATATCCAGAAGAAAGGGGACCTGAGGTCCTGATTAAGAGCCAACTGCCTACCACTAATAGACCCTTTTGGTCCCATTACAATGAATAACATATCTGCACAAAAAAGATCAACCGCAACTGTTGGAGCTTTTTTGGCGCAAGATACGTACCCATTAGGTGTCCTCGATATACATAAACCCATGTACCATCCATTAGAAAAAAAGCCTTGCATAGTATTCGCAGGGGCTTGCGTGACAATTTGGCAATTTAGTCAATCTGCTTTTTGTGCTGAATTTTGAGCTGCACCACTTCCCTAGGAACCAAGATAAAACGGGAATGTCACGTTAATTGAAAGGAACAGGACATAAAAGAGCGTTTGCCCAACCCAAACTGTAGCTTTTCCAAAACTTCAAGTGGATTTGTATTACGTAGAAGAATAGTAGAAGTATTGTGCTTGTGCTATTGAGGTAGGAAGGCATTTGGTTAATTTTAATACACATAATTTACTGTTAAATGTACACTTAGTTTACATATATCACCTAATTTGTCAACACAGTTACATATCTCACACCTAGGTCTCAACCAAATTAACGCCATACCTCCACCCTATACTTTCATCCCATACCTTCACCCTTGCACCATAATTATGCATAAACGTATATTTACTCAAACACTAGATTTATTTTTTGATTGCCTTTTATTTATTTTAGAGAGAGTATGGAGGGAGGAGTGAGGAGGGGAGACGAGGAGTGGAGAGGGGTACACTGGGGTGATGTGTGGAGATGAGGGGAGAGAGGGGAAGGAGGGATTAGTGAGAAAAGTGGGAGAGGAGCAGTGACAGGAGAAGAGAGAGTGAAAGGAGAGATGAGGAGGAGTGGCAGCATTAGAGGGATAAAAAAAGGTCAAGAATGGCAGAGGGGGGCGGGGTCGGAGAGGGCCAGGAGTGGCAGCAGTGGAGGAGAATGGAGGATGGGCGGAATGCCCCAGTGGCAGGAACAGAGCAGGGACAGAGGGGGAGGCATCTGATCCCAGTAGTGGGGAGAGGGCTGGGTAGGGGAATGCCTCATGGACAGACCAGTGAGGTAAGCCACCCCGGGCACAGTCAGGAGGACAAGTGGCGGTTCCCAAACATAGGACTCGAATTATGCCCATGAAGAATTCATGGTCGTCCATTGTGCCATCCACGCCTGTGTCAATATTCTCCTCTGGGGAGTCCTGGGAAGAGGACCAAGATGTGGAAGGAGATGGCAGTGTATGTGAGAGATGTGAGGTCGGTCAAGTATGACAACTGCCGGTGCAAAGTGTGTAAAATGTCTTAGGAGTCGCAAGCTGCCAGAGCAACAGGTGGTTCTCCAGTGACTGGATCATCCCAGCAACAGTGGTCAGATTTCCAGACCAGGGACCATGCCAGGTGAATGTCATAAGCACTATCATCCCATCAGAAACCATCCCATCACATACTCAAACATGTGCACCACACACATAGATAAACACACAATGCTAGCCACCAAATAAAGGGATATATAAGGTTACTGGATATGACTAGGTTTATAATATAGCTGTGAGTCTAAATACTTAGACCAGTCTACAAGGAGACTCAGTCAAAACATATATTTGTGAATACACATCAAATAAATAGCCCCCTGTACAAGTGTATCCACTGCAGAGTATGCAGGGCTTTCACGTTTCCTAGCCTATCAAGGTCCACGTCTCAGCAGCATGCTGCCACATTTTCTTTAGTAATTGTCACTGATTTGTTAGTATAAGACACAGAAGAGTCTGTCTTCATGAGCTGCAGAGGGTAGACCCCAGCAGAGGATATTGATTTATTGGTTTGGTAAGAGAAAGTATAAACAGAGCCATCAATGATAATTCCTAAGCCATACATACTCCGCACAATGGCAAATAATCCAGGAACAACACATCATGAAGTCAGGTAAATAATATGAATTTGTAGAGCCTCAGTACCCCTGGTACAAGGAAAATGAAGAGTGGCAGAAGCAGGACTAACAACCAGCTGCATGTGGTCAGTGGGGGAACATGCAAGGCCTTCCGCAACCGGGGTGTAGTTTGTTTCGGAGAAGGGTTATATTTATACAAAAATATTAAATTATGTATAGTGAAACTATCACTGCCAATGCTCAATTTATAAAGGTATATCATGTAGAAAAAAGAAATCCAAAGTTGTTTATACAAAGTAAAAAAAGAAAGAAAAAAAAAAGAAAATGCAAATATAAATCAGATGGACTGATCATAATCAAAAAACCTTGCTATGACAGGTATCACTATAATAGTTGTGGATCTGCAGGACTGTTCGGAATGCTTACAATGTTGGTAACGAACTTGCGAGCCTAGCGAAGCAAGGAGAGCCGTTTGCTGCCCGTTGATGGGGGACTTAAGCTGCAATGTGCGCAATTCTAGAGCAATTCTAGCACGCGGGACTTAAGCTGCAACTGCGAGGTGACCAGGTGGACATACGACCGGTAGGACTTAGCACCGAAACCCATACATACACTGTGCGCCTTTCAAAAATCCAACTTTAACGGGCGGGCAAACCACGGCACTGGAAAGACCTTAAAAAAAAAAACAATATGCCGCAAATTCACTTACACACAGCACAGTGGGAGAGCCAGGAAGCCTGTGAGTGAGGTTGCAACTTAATTTGAGGCAAATTTGTTGTTTTTCTACGAACAAAAATCGCCTAAGCAAGGAAAAAAAATGGCTGCCGAAAAAACACAAACGAAAATAGAGGTTGAAGGACGTAAAACTAGCCCAAAGGATGTAAAAGTAGCCCGAAGGACGTAAAAAAGTAGCTTGAAGGACATAAAAATGAGCCCTAAGCAGTACCACTTTGTTCAAGCCACTAACATTTAACACAAGGTAGTAACACCTAACCCAACCCAGAAACACTTAACCCAAGGCACTAACACAACCAAAGACAGTAACACTACACAGGGGAGAGGCTTGGAATGAGCACCAAAGGAGCTCATTGCGAGCCACGCAATGAGCGCTGAAGGCGCTCATCTTGGGGCTCGCGATGAGCGCTGAAGGTGATCATTGCAAGCAGGAAAGTTGCCCCTCACAATGTGCGGCAAAGGTGCGCAGAGGGCCCGTAGCCTCGCATTGTGTGGCAAATAGCATTGCGAGGCTTACAATTTTGTTTTTGACAGGCAAGTTCCTAGTATGTATATAAAAGTGTATGAATAAATTATATTCAGATTCCCACTCATGATAAAATCTGGAGATATACCCCAAATTGCATATACACAGTTATCAGGTCTGGTTAATATAGTGGGTGAAGGTGTAGAACATAATTAAACATAGCTTTTAATAAACCTCTTAAAAATAAAATTAATGATAAAATATAATTGAGGCTGGTAACCACCGAGGGAGACACAGATGCAAGCATCACAAGGCAAATACAAATTTACAATCAGTAAATGATGTGTACAAAATCAAACTACCAATATAACCTAAATGGTGATGTCAAACAGTGTGTGTGACGTTGCTCATCAACAACATCACTACAAAGCGCCCTACCAACACCTGATGCACGTTTCCCAAGAAATGCTTCATCCGAGACATCTCTACGCTTTATTTAAGTTTTGGTATTATTTCCCTACAGCAAGCCACTGGAGATATGTGGCAATTATCCAAATTTGCGGACTTACAGAAAAAAAATACGAGCCGCGGGACTTAGAATAAGTCAATTACGGACAATAATATGACCTTAACAGACAACCCGTGCATAGCGGAAAACATGAAAAAAACACAAAATACACACAAAAATAGATTAAAATCCTTACCCACAGCAACGGGGGGACACCCAGGACGTCTGGAAGACAGGTTAAACCTCAATTTCAGTCCAATTTAAAAAGTTTAGACACTTGAAAAGACCCTAAGCGAGAGAAAACATTTCCGCCGAAAAAAACAAAAGCAAGGCTACACGACCCCTAAAGCTGAAAAAAAACGCCAAGCACATACGACTTTTACAAAAACCTGTACGAGGTTCAACATACACCATTAGCAAGGACGCTAAATCATCCACATCCGCGTACCACATACACATTCGCCGCCATTTTACAACACTAATATGCAGAAGTACCCAGCTACACAAACGGTTTCCCCTCACGCACGCAGCCTATTTACACTACACACTGCACAGATTGCTGACACTTACAACTCAGCTCAACAACACTGCAAAGGAGCGCCAACGGTGCTCATAGAACACAAAGTACACCAGGGGTGCCTTGCAATAAGCGCCAAAAGAAGATCAGCGCGGACCTAACAATAAGCGCAAAAGCTCCTCTGATAACAAAAAATACACCAACCCAGAGGCTCGCAATGAGCGTCGAAGGATTTCAGACCACCAAAACACTTACTCTCTGTGGCAAACAGCATTACCAGCCTTACAATTGCCGTAATTTTTTGACGGGCAAGTCGCTAGTCAAAATATATTATCTGCCAACCCAAAATAGTTAGTCAAAAGGTGGATCAACAACCAGTCTGTCATTTCCGCATCTAAGACATCTGCTGCCTCATTAAAATCACTTTTTATCCCTCTTGAAGCTTCCTTGTTTTTAAATAAATTATTAGTGGACTTGTGCCCCTGTTGTGTTTCCGTCACTATGTAAAAGCATTTCCTTTGCCTCTTTGATGCCATTGTATTAAATTAAGTGTGTGTACATGTAAAGTTCATAGAGTAAGGATTTTGACATCCATTCCATGAAGACAACTGGTTCTTGGTGAAACGAAAAATTATTATTTGACTAGCCCTCCAGAATACTATTTACAGTATAGTGACCAGAATAAATAATATGTCAAAATATATATAACATTACAAAATAGCACATTCATGGAAATATAGTGCTACAATGGACTGCTTAGTACCAGTACTGGGTGTCTATTCATCAAAATACATTCTCCACTTTAAATGTTTCACAATAGATTTTTATGCATAGGCCAACAAAGTTCAGCCCTACGTGATTGCCTGCTGCCTCACTAGGCCGGGCCATGTAAACCTATGCATAATTACAATCCTGCTGACAGAATATATATGATACCAAGCCAACCCCTGTTATCTTCAACAGAATACATGAAAAAGCCCCATTATAAACAGAATTTATAGAATACAAATGATACACATACACATATGGTATATTATAAGTAATCAACTAATATAGCTAATATAAATAGTTATAAATACCTACATAATATGCACAAGAAATGGCCTCTAGCTGTCTTTTGTTATATGGAGATACCATACCATAAAAAATCCCAAATATTCCAAGCAAGCTGCAGAACATCTCTGGAGGATATCACACCCCCATTCAGCTTTCCTTCAGAACAAATTAATTCAAGGCTCAAACATCACTGCCCTTATTCTCCACAAGTAAATGTATGGCTCATTTCTCATATACCCTGTCTTCCAGCCAGGGATGTATTCATGCATAAGACAAAAAATACAGACCTAGGGAGCCAAATCTGAAGAGGCAGCAGGCAATCAAAAGGTACTGAGGTTTGAGTGCTTATGCATAAAATTATCCCTTCTGACAATTAACCATGAGTGCTGACAAAGGCTCTAATGGTGGAGTCACAGCAATACAGGTAATAGGGATAGAGCTAAAGTTTGCCCACTCATAAAAGTAAGATGAAGGTTGTTTATACAGAGATAAATATCAAAATGGACAAAGGGAGGGGAAAAGAAGAATTAGTGGGTATCACCACCATAGAGCTAATTTACAGGCATTTTGCAATTATTTTTCCCTCCACCATAAAATCGGGGACAGCATTTTACAAAGTAGAGAAATCATCATAATTCTGGAAACAAAACTACTTTTAAGATTTTGTAAACTAACCTAAAACTGCCTCACAAGGAAACCAGGTCTAAAACCACCTCAGTTCTCCAATTCTCATTTACAGTGATAAAAACTTCTCAGCTAATCAAAGAGGGTCATTTTAGAAAAAGCATCTCAGTACAGAAAAATGTAGACGAGAATAATAGAAGACACAAAAACAAAATAGTCCAAAAATATCTACGTCTCCATTTCCAAACACCTCTTCTCTATTCCTCACTTATTCAATCCTCACACCACACAAAGCCATGGATCTAGCAACCTACTTCAGAAACAAGACTAAACATAATTTAGACCAATGGAACATGATTGCTGTTCTAAAAAAAAAAAAAATAGAAGATAGAAATTTGCTCTAGCTCTTCCTTGTTTAGACCTCTTGTGCTCTATGCAATGTATGGAATGTAACTGTATTTTTTTGTTTTTTGTCTTCTTAAAGTTGATGTACATTAATATTAAAACACTATACAATTCTGTATACTAAGCGAATGAATGTTTTTATATGTATTGACTTTGTTATATTTTATAAAACAATAAAAATGATGTAAATACAAAAAAAATGTTTTTGCTCTATCACTGGGTTACAAAAATAGCTATCCATAGGTAAATGCAAAGTCTTGCAGAACATTTGTTTGGTCCAATTTCCCCCCCTCTGACTTTTGACTACTATTCCATGATCTGCTTAACCTATGTAGTAATTTGTAAGACTTGTCTAAGACTCTATTACCATGTATTTGGTACAGCGCTAACAAAATAAGAAAAACGTAATATATAGGAAGGTATGCATTGGTCCTATTTCCTCGCAAGATATAAATGGTATTTCTTATTAGTTCCCACTGTCTGACCAGGCTGCCAATGTCAAATCTCACAGATTATTTAATCTTTTCCTTGTTTTCTTTCATTCTATTCCTGTTTCTATTTAATCTGTATGCTCTCTAGAACCATTTATCCCACTTCTGTTTTCTACCACCCATTCACATCTCTCTCTCCCAATGATAGCTGTTGCTACTTACATTTCATTTGTATTTTTTTTCTCTTCTTTCCAATCAATTTTCAATAATTTTTTCTAATTTTCTGCTTTCCCATCTTTATTAATTTGTAATCTCTTCCACATTTTATAATATATTTTCTTACCCTTACAGTCTCTCACTGCAAATCTTACCATCTCCTCTTCATTTTCCTAGTGCAGCAACTTTAAATTCAGGCTATGTGTTAAAACATCTTAGGGCTTTTGCTCTTAAATTAGCCCTGTAAAGCAGGCCGCAGGCAACTTGCGGGATAACATGCAGCAAGGCAGAGAAAAGCTTACGTGTTGAGCAACTTGAACTTCGCTCCCGTAAATCCTTTAAACTGTCAAGCCCGTAACGGCTACTTGTTCAAATTAGCTATTAAATAGCAACAAGGTCACTTGCGAGCGAGCCCGTAACACGCAAATGGAGCCCAAAACCCAACGTGTGCTCGAGAGGACCCGCAAAGGGGGTAAGGTCCAATATGTAGCACTTGTAATTGAAATAAAAACACACTAATGTACTAATATTAAAAGTGAAAGTGATGTTAGGTCTTAGAATTAATAGCACCACATTCTTAAGCCCGCAAATCGGCTCAGAAAAATACTTTTTCATGTATGTTTTTTGTGTTACATAGTTACATAGTATTTGAGGTTGAAAAAAAAGACTGTTAGTCCATCAAGGTCAACCTTTTTAGATCTCTATTGATCCTTTTAATATGTGGACTATTTGTTAATAATTGTTAATTGATCCAGAGGAAGGCAAACAGAAAAAAAAAACATTTACATTTTTGCTAATTGTCTCATGAGTGGGGGGGGGGGGGGAATTCCTTACTGACCCCAGAGACTGGAGATTGAATTTCTCCCTGGATCAATATTCCTTCGCTAGTTATCAAGAATAACCTTGAATGCTCTCTTTATTCAAAAATATATCTAATCCCTTTTTAAAGTTATCGATCGAATTTGCTGTTACCACCTCCTTTGGTAGAGAATTCCACAGTTTAACCACCCTAACTGTGAAGAACCCTTTTCTTTCTTTAAGGTGAAATCTTTTTTCCTCTAACCTCAAGGGATGTCCTCTTGTTGGTTGAAAATCTCTTGGTACAAAAAGTTCATTTGACAAAGCCTTATATTGACCCTGGATGTATTTAAATAAGGTAATCGTATCCCTTCGTAGTCACCTTTTTTCTAGGAAAAATAAGATACATTTGGTTAGTCTTTCTTCATAAGTTAGCCCCTCCATTCCCCTTATTAGTTTTGTTGCCCTTCTCTGTACTTTTTTCAGCTCTAAATGTCCTTTTTATGAAGTGGTACCCAAAATTGTACTCCATCTTCCAAATGAGGGCTAGGGACTTGTACAGTGACACAATTATATTTGCTTTCCTTCCTTCTATACCTTTCTTAATACATGCTAATATTTTACTTGCCTTTGCAACCTCTGCTACCTAGGTGGTTGTCCACAAGTGCTCCCAAATCCCTTTCAATATCAGATACCCCTTAAATGTATTTGTATTAAATCTCATCTGCCATTTAGCGCCCATTTCTCTAATTCATGCAAATCCCTTTGTAGGGAAAGTACATCATTATCTGATTTAATTACCTTGCACAACTTATTGTCATCAGCAAAAATAGAGTCACTACTTTCGAGTCCTACTTCTACGTCATTAAGAAATATGTTAAAAAGGAGAGGACCTAATACTGAACCTTGAAAAACCCCACTTATCACATTAGTCCAATCGGAGTATGTTCCATTCACAACAACCCTTTGCTTCCTGTCTTTTAGCCAGCTCTCGATCCATGAGCAGATACTTACTGCAATTCCTGTATATCTTAGTTTGCTCAAAAGTCTCATATGTGGCACTGTATCAAGTCTTTGCAAAATCCAAAAATACTACATCCACTGAGTTGCCCTGATCAAAGTTCCTACTAACCTCCTCATAGAAACTAATTAGATTGGTCTGACATGACCTATCCTTCATAAATCCGTGTTGACTGCTACTTATGATCTTGTTCAAATAGACATATTCTTGTATTCTGTCCCTTATTAACCCTTCGAAAAGCTTCCCAGCAAAAGATGTGAGGCTCACTGGTCTATAATTCCCCAGATTTGCTCTTGCTTCCTTCTTAAATATAGGTATCACCACTGCTTTCCTCAGTCCTCTGTGGCGACCCTGTGGTGAGTGAGTCTTGAAAAATGAGATATAATGGTTTGGCTATTACAGAACTCAGTTCCCTCAGTACCTTTGGATGTATTCCATCAGGACCTGGGGATTTATTAACATTTTCTCCAATCTCTTTTGGATTTCTTCCTGCGTTAACCAATTATTTAGTGATGGTAGTGTAGACCCATTTTGTTGCAGTGATCCAACCACTGGTACCTCCCTTGTACATACCAAAGAAACTCATCTGCCTTTTCCTGGTCAATGATTATCAGACGGCCTGTGTCACATTATAATGTTCCTATAGCTTCCTTCCTCGCCTTCTTCCCATCAATATATTTAAAAAATATTTTAGGGTTAGTCTTACTCTCACTTGCAACTGACTTCTCATTTTCTATTGAAGCAAGTCTAATAGCCCTTTTGCAAGCCTTGATGATTTCCTTATAGTCACATAAAGCTGTATCTGTTCCCTTCTTTTTTTATATTTAAATGTATGTTTCTTTTTCCTTATCATGTCATGTTAAGTCATTGTTAAGCCACATGGGATGTGATTTACTCTTATTAATTTTATTTCCACATGGTACATGCCGATGTGTATGTATATTTAGTAAGGATTTGAATGTTGTCCATTTATTTTCAGTATTTTTCCCTGTAAGTTCTTATCCCAGTCTATATGTTGTATTGCTGCACTTAGCCCATTAAAGTTAACACTTTTAAAATGTATAATTTCTGTTGGTACCTTACAACTCTGTTTTTTCTATTCAATCTCAAATGAGACTGTGTTGTGATCATTGTTCCCCAAGGGTTCCCCTATTTTAACATTTGATATTATATCAATATTACTTGTGATGACTAACTCCAAGATGGCCCCATTTCTAGTAGGTTCTTGTATTACCTGGGCCATATAATGATAACTGAGTGTACTCAAGAACCTGCTCCCCTTAGCTGAGCTGCTGGTCTCATTTATCCAGTTTATTTCAGGGTAATTAAAGTATCCCATTATTAGAACTTGACCATGCTTAGCTGCATTTCCAATCTGTAACAATAATTGTATTTCCTCACTTTCAATTATATTTGGGGGTTTATAGCATACTCCCACCAATATGCGTTTAGAATTAGCTCCTCCACTATTTAATTCAACCCACAAAGATTCAATGTTGCCGCTAGTTCCACTATAAATATCTTCTCTGACTACAGGTTTAAAACCAGGCTTAACATACAGACAGATCCCACCTCCTCTTCTACCATTATCCCTATCTTTCTAAAATAAGTTATAACCATCCAAATTAACTGTCCAGGTATGAGATTCATCCTACCATGTTTCAGTAATGCTTATTAAGTCCCATTTTTCTTGTACTGCTAATAATCCTAGCTTGCCCATTTTCCCAGGCAAACTTCTTGCATTAGCAAGCATACACTTTATGTTGCTATGTCTCTGCCGTTATGAAATGTTTGCCACTGTACTTGAGTCACCTAGTAATATTTCCCTACTGTCTATTGTAACCCTCCCCCCATCTCCTCCCCCATGGGTAGATAATTCATCCCTTTCCCCCTCTACCCTTTCTACCCCAATACTTCTATATTGTCCCTCCCCCCCACCTACTAGTTTAACAACTCCTCCAGCCTTTCTACCATCCTATCCCCTATCACAAAATCTCCCTCATCATTAAGGTGCAATGCATCACTGCTATAGAGATTGTAGCTAAGTGCGAAGTCAGCCCAGTGCTCTAAAAACCCAATCCCCCTGCACTGCACTTTTTTTTTAGCCAATCATTAACCTCCCTAATCTCCTTCTGCCTCCCTGGGCTAGCACGTGGCACTGGTAGTATCTCGGAAAATACTACCTTGGAGGACCTTGCTTTAAGCCTTTTTCCTAGTTCTTTAAAATCCTTCTTTAGGACACTCCATCTTCCACTAACTTTGTCATTGGTACCAGTATGTACCAAGACCGCCGGTTCATTTCCAGACCCTCCCAATAATATCGATGCCGGCAATCAATGTGTTAATATATATACTGTAACTCGCATGTGATAGAATATTATATTTGCGGCTTTATTAATATTGCATTTTGGCTGGAATGTGGGTTTGCTAGTAAATCGTCCTGCAAGACTTTGAAATCCATTCTCCATTTTCTTGTGACGCAATGCTGAAGATCTCTGTTTTCATTGGCTCCATCTAAACTCGTAACTATGGGCTTGCTTAATTAATTACGTTCTAGTCCACAAAGCCACCAGCAGACAGATGGTTTACAGTTTTGCTTCTCCAGCTCGTAACTCACAGCCTTTCTAATTTAATAGCACCGTTACTCGGCCAAATTTCAAGCACGCAGCCGTTACGAGCTTCACGTTGGAGTTACTGGTTTGGAATTTATTATGGCTACTGGTTTATGTATTTTTCAGCCATTGTCTGTAATTATGTGTTGGGCCACCTCTAAAGAAATTCATATTATCAAATCGTTATTAGTCACCATAGACTAAGGACCACTGTAACGTCCTAATAGAGGACTTAGTTGTTTATAATTATGCATTGATCATTAATAAAATTCCTATCTAATAATTTGCCAATGCAGCATTCAGTATTTAATTCCCTTTCAAAGTTAGAGCATTAGCTTCCATTTGATTTGATTGTCTCCACACTGATAAAGTCACAAATGGGGAAAGGTGGCTTGACTAAGAGACAAGTCTAAAAGGTTTAAAGAAAAATCTGATTAAATAAGAGGCTTTTCGTCTTATTATTATTATTAGTAGTAGCTTTTATTATTCATCAACATATTCTGTAGTATAGCAGTGTAACACCTGATAAGCATTTCTGATTACTGACTTAAAGTAAGGTAACCGTACCTGCACTATAAGGGGAACATTTATGAAGAATTAAAATGCAAGTCTGTTTTTGGGATTAACTCTTTCTAAGCTAAGTGCAGGTTAGCAACAGTTTTCATAAGCATTTCCACCTTAAAGTAACATACAGTGCATGGCAGAGCTACCTACATAATATGACAAATATCAAGTAATTATCAGGTAATAAACTGCGAGCTGGATATATGTGTATGTTATATATTCACACGCACACAAGCATATACATTTTAGTTAGAGTGACACGCTTTTGAGAGGTACACCTCTCTTTATCAAGTCAGAAGCAACACTGTCAGTATTGCTTCTGATTTGATAAAGAGAGGTGTATCACTGCCACTCTAGCCAAAAATGTTGTCCAATGAAAAATATATCACTTTATTCTGCAACAGTTTTATTGGATAACTAGACATTCAGGACAACTCCATTCTTAGCTAGAGAGAGAGATAGAGAAAGAAGGAGAGAGAGATACTTTATGTTGCAATACTTTAATTGGATTATATATATATATATATATATATATATATAAACACATATATATGTCCCCAGATGCACTAAGTGGCTGCTGCGGTAAATGGTCCCTTGTAATAGTTGTCAGGTGGCAGAGCCCATGGTAACCATGGCAACTGTTCGAGCTCTGCCTGGTAACCACGGTTACCGACTGTGGTCCAGGCCACACGGAGACTGACGCAGCCATCTTGAAAACCGGGGGCTTCACAGTAACAAACTGCACTCTTCAACCTCCAAGATGGTAACCACAGCAACTAAAAGACTACGGCCTGTACATGCACACTCCAGCCTAATTTATCCACAGTTACAGACCTGGGACCTTTTAGGATTTAAGTTTTGGCATCTGGGAGATTAATATGTTGATGGGATCTGGATGGCTAGACTAGAATGTACTGCCTGGATCATGTAGGACCAGACAATGATTATAAAACCTTGGAATCTCTGTACAAGGTTATTACTACAATAGATCTAGACTGATCTGAACCTCTAGAGCTGTCAAACACATACAGCTTCTATTACGAACATATCTCTAGTTAAGAGGTATGAGTTAAGAGTGTTTTAGGGATTGAGAAGGAAGGACCTTTCCTGTTTGCCAGCAGTGCAGTGCAGTGGCCAGTAGGATACTGAGGCTCGCCAAGACTTAGTTCGATTTCTTAGGGTTAGGGTTAGGATTCTACTTTATAAAGCTTATCATCTGCCCTAAACCCTTATCCTAACCCCTAAATATAACACTCAACCTAAGAACAAATTGAAGAAAGCCTCGGCGAGCAACCGTCCCACCCCCTAGTGGTGCATGTCATTGGGCACAAAACTGGGACGATCTAGAAGGAATGCATAGACTAACACCTTTATGTGTGAATATGGGTGAGACTAAATATTTTTCTGTAGGTATATCAAGATGACCTTTAAGGCTGGCTGTTTTCAATGCAGCTTTAATGGATGTATAATGACCAGGACCATGGGATAAATAATATATAGTATTGGAGATGGAGAAAGAAATTGGTTATTCTAAGGTTTATCACAGATGTAGACCTTCAACTCAAAAAGAAGGATGCAAGGTCACTAGTTTCCTAACATAATGTCACAAGACTTCCCCTTTAAGGGGAAGGGCTCCTATAAAAATACACATTGCTGGTCTACACTCAGGTTACCAATGCCATGGGTTTTTCAGAAGTGGCATACTTTAAAGGGGAGGCCTTGTCAGATTACTCTATAATTGTATAAGAGACCTCTGGTACTGAACATGAGATGTACATGTTTATGTCTTTGTTACTTGAGGAAGGACACAAAGCCCTGCATCTTTAGGCCTGGGTAGGTATGCAGGTCCTGGCACCAATTGGACTTGACAAGGGTAAAGAGTCAAGCACCTCTGATACCGAAGAAACTTGTGTATCTTAGATGTATAGAAATACACCTCTAAGACCCAATATCATTACAAAGAGCTGTACCAGAGAATATATAAATTTGCAACCAATGATAAGCATGGTACTTATGTTGCTAAACAAAATTATACAGTCTAGGACACACAGGGATGTATAGCAATCAGAGTCTGACAATACTTTGGCAGGAGAGGCGTGCAAAACCTGACACCTCTAGGTCTGCACAGGCATCCAGAGCTTCACACCTCTAGGACTGGCCAGGAAAACAGAGCCAGGCACCTCTAGGGCACATGGACAGAAAAAGATAGCTGCACTCCGGTTTCCCCTGTTACAAGGATGTCGTTATGTGTGGTAATTAACGGGGGAGTGTGAGATCTGGCAGGGAAATTACTGGGTAACAGCACAGAGCTAATTAGTCTGATTCGTTAATAAGTGTGTGGCACCGGCCCTTTAAAAACAGGGTAGGGGGAGGGTCGGGTCTCAGGCCGGCAGCTGAGCTATCTCTTTCACACAGAGACACATATTAATACACAAACAAATTTACTGATACAAATACTAAAATAATACACAAATATACCCTTACATCAGTAAGCTGAAAACTACTTATACAAAAAAACACATTAATACTCACACACACCAAAGTAAATTAATGCAATTAATAAAATATTATATGCACCTGTAACATACAGTAAAGTATACAGATTACAAGACACACAATTGTATACATTTCAGTGGCTTATTGTACCAAAGATGACTACACACAGAGACATTACCTATACAAATAAGTGTTATGTATGATGTGATCACACTTCTTTTCACTGTAAAAGCACACACACACATGAACACAAATATGCACATGGTGCTTTATAAACAGACACACATATGACTTTTTTAAGACAAACACACATTGGTACATACATTGACATATATCTATGTAATAACTGTTTTTCTCGGAATTCTGAGCTGGAAGCAGTTTTTTTAACTTGTTTTAGACATTCAAATGTGAACACAGATGTACTATTTATTTACTGTACGGTGGAGGGCTTCTATCGCTCTTTTGCCCACCATATTATAAATTATTGTTGTGGTGAACTACCTACTCATAAAGACCACAACACAAGATGAGATCCAGCTCCATGCTGATGATAGCCAGTAAGCTTGAAACAGCTGTACATGAACAGGATACTCAGCTTGTCTTTAATCCAACCTTGGCTTTACATTAAAGCTGTATAATACAGAATGCATAAGCTTAAAGGAAGCCATGTTTGATAATGGCTATGGATTGAAGAGCAAGGCATTTATGGGCACATTTGCATGTCCCAGCTCAGCTTCCCAGAATGCAATGTAATAACTGTTTTTCTGAGCTAGAAGCAGTTTTTTTAACTTGTTTTAAACATTCAAATGTGAACACATATGTACAATTTATTTACTATATATATGTATATATATATATATATATATATATATATATATATATACACATACACACATATACATGTATAATTATATACATGCTACACAAACTGAAATGCAATACTATTCAAAATCATTTCAGACTGAAATACTGTAAAAATACCCACAAATAAATTCACATACACATACACCAATAGTCTAAGCACAGGTATAAACTGTATGTGTATGCAAATATATAAATATAAACAAATGCAAGCACACATCAATATATACCATAACAAGAACAATGCTAAAAGAACCCACATATACATTAATTACAAAAACCATGCATAACACAAACACAGTGACACTATTACACACAGTAATAAACACAGTGTGGTACATGCACAGTGATACACACAAAGTAGGTAGGGAAAGGGCAGACTAGGTATGCCAAGCGGTTTTTATCTGCTGTCAAATTATATGTTTCTGTGTAATACACACTGTGCCAAACAGGCACACAGTGACACATATCCAGAACACACAGCAACAATCACACTGAGGAGACCATGAATTGCAATTTACATAGGAATTGTATCACATATGGCATTCACATCTTTATGAACAATAACAATCTGGCTTTTCAATTGTATTTTATACATGATGGTACCATGAAAAACAGCAAAAGCACAAAAATAATCTACACAGTTCTACAGTGTTATACACCATGGTAGCACATAGAATGACACAAAGTAATACACCAACAGTGCATTACATAAACACATCACACAGTGATGTAAGCACTCACTAAGTCACACACACAGTTATCAGAATCAAAATGTCGCCTGATCCTTCTAAATCTGAGAGATGTAACCATCTCCTTTTTCCATCGCTCTCGCTCTCTCCTCATGATGTGACCCCCTCCCCCAAATCTCCTGGCAATTTCCCCTAGTTTTCTGGTCCTCAAGGCCATGACTTACGAAGAGATGTTTTATTATTTAACAATTTGGTAACACACTATGTATATTGTATTGCTTGTTGTAACAGTTTTTTAAATGGTTGTCAGGGTAAGCTTTAATTTGTGTATAAAATGTGTTCTAAATTACAGCCATTTTAGATTGGTACATATGATGGTAAAACTATGAGACTGCTTTCTAGCGACTGTCTCTCCATATGTGAGATTAATCTTTAATGAATGAGGCTAGGGATCCTTCAAATCAGAGCATAAATTTCACTCTAATGAGTGGCTTGTTTTTCTAATATTACTATTTAACAAGCCTTTTAATGAATAGGACTGTTTTCCAATGGATGAGACTGCTATATTAGACTGGCCTTGTAATTTTTCCTTCCAGTTTATTATACTTTGTTCCAATGAATGTATGAATCTTATCATAAATGAGACTGACTTCTAATGAATGAGAATACCTTCCAGTTATCATATTATCTTTAACTAAATGGGACTAGATCCAATAAGTGAGATTACCTTTATAGTAACGACACTGTCTTCCAAATAGATATAGTCTTATTCTATTAGCTTCTTGCAAATGCCTTGAACTTTGGGTATTTTTTTTATAAATGTTTATATGCATTCTATTGACTTAAGAATTCATTAGTGCCAATAAGGAATATTTGCAGAATATGTAGCAATATTAAGAGTGATTTTAAGTGTGTATACATTTACGAATTGGGCAATTGAATTGGGCCTATCGTTTTTCAATTAAATTAGACCCCTTTTAATTGAATGAGTCTGTCTTCTACTGAATGAGACTAACTTTTTTATTATGAAACTACCCTCCAATGTATAAGACCAACTTTTACTGAGAAAAACTGTTCTTCAGTGAGTAGGAATGCTTCCCAATGGGGAATACTGTCTTCAAGGGATGAGACAAACTTATAATGAATGAAACTACCTTCCATTTGAGACTACCTTACAATGAATAAAACTGCCTTCTCATCAGAAAAACTGTCTTGTCTTTGATTCAATCCTATCATTTCGACTGCCTTCTGATTAGTGGATTGACTTCCAGATAGCAAAAAGAAGAGAGATATAAACAACCTGTGTGATGAACAGACAAATTGATAACCAATTCAATAGTCTTTTCTTAAAAAACAAACATTCGCCCAAATGGTTCCTTTTCAATAAACCACTTCAACTAGTAACTTTAAATAAACAAAACTTTTCCAAATAGTGAGAAAGAACCTGTCTTTTCAAGACTTTAGTTGCTTGAGATGCCCGACACAAGAAGTAGCCATGAGTACATGGGTCTGCCTTCTAATAATCATACTGCTATCCAATGAGTGAGACTGCCTTCTAATGGGTGAAACTCATTCCACTGAGTGTCAATACCTTCCTCAGAGCAATGCTATATTTAAATGAGTGATACTACATAATTTCAATGAATTACACTGCATTACAATAAGTATGAAAGTCTTCTAACATTTTAGTGCTAGCCTAATGAGTGATACTGCCATCCAATGAGTAGTCTTCTAAAGAATGTTTCTGCCTTCTAATGAGTGATACTTGTGTCCAATGGTGACCCACCTTGTAATGGATGATATTAAAGTCAAATGAGTTATACCTCCTTCAAGTAAGTGATATTGGCTTTAATTTATGAACTCCTTTCACTGAGCAATACCGTCTTTCAATCAGTGATAGTGACTTCCAGTGAGTGATACTCCCTTAAGGTAGTATTACTCAATGAAAGCCAGAATCACTCATTAGAAGGTGGTCTCGCTTTCTGGAAGGTGGTACTAGTCCCACTTATTAAAAGGGGGTCCTCTAATGAGTAATATTGGCTTTGAATGAGTGAACTTGGCAATATACTATGTTACTATGATACTACCTAACTAGTGTCAATGCATTCTAATCAGGGATTCTGCCTTTCAGTGAGTGATGCTACTTTTGAGTGAGTGATACTACCCTCTACTGTGTGATATTGCCCTCCATGAGTGATATAGCCATCTAATGAGTGTTGCTGACTTGAAGTAAGGGAAGCTCCCTACTACTTTGTGATGATACCTTCCAATGAGTAATACTATTTTCCCATGAGTGTATGCATCCCAGTGACTTATACTGCTTTCTAAAAATATAAAGTGAGTTGGAGTGCTTGATAGTACCTAGTTGGCTTACATGATACAGATTTTTAATGAGTGAGAATATAATCCAGTAAATTAGAGCACCATCCAACACACAAATCAATCCTTCATAAAAGTATACTTCTTCCTATAAATCAGAATGTTTTAAAATACACATTTCTTCAATATGTGTGATAGATATACTGACTGAGACTGCCTTCCATAATATGAAGAGGGCACTCAGTGAAATTACCATCCATTTAGAGAGACAACTTGCCAGTAAGATTACCTTAAAATACACAAAGTCACATTCCACTAAGTGAAACTGCCTACCTGTAAAATAATCTTCCACATTGTAATGACTTAGATGCCTTCCATCGAGGAAGACCACCTTCATATACACAAAGTCACATTCCTCTAAGACTGCAAATATGTCATGCAATAAATGTGAGAGTGATACGAAGATTTTAACTATTATTATTATTACTTTTATTTGTAACGACCTACCTTCCAATGCATGTGACATATTTCCAGTAAGTGAGACTAATTTCCATTATCACATTGTCTTCCCATAAGTGAATCTGACTTCAAATTAGACTACAGTCTAATAAGTGAGACTGCCTTTCTATGAATAAACTCATCTTCAAAAGTGACGCTATTTGTTTTAATGAAATAAACAAATAATAGAAGAGAAATTCCTCAAATGCATAAAGTCACCTTCAAATGAGTGAAACTGTTTTCATTAACTAAGCAGAATTTTGATTTTCTAATTAATTTAGCTATGTTTTTTGTGAATGTGACTGCTTTCCAGTGTAACTATCATTGTACAAAAGAGACTATCTGTATTTGAGTAAGACTGCTTGCATGTGAGTGAATCTGGCTTCATGTGAGACTGTCTTAATCTATTTGAGACAGCCTTCAATTAAGTGAGACTGCCTTCAAATACATGAATTGAGCATCCAATCAGTGACACTAGCTTTTGACATATAAATCTACCTTCCAATGAGTGAGCTTGCCTTCCAGTGAGAGAGACTGCTTTTCAATAATGGACTACTTAAAGTAGACTGGCTTGAAAAGAGACTGCCTTCTAATGAATGCCCATCTAATATATTAATTTTCTGTTACACTGGAACTGTATTAAAATATGCAAGCCCTTACAAACAAAACACACAAACATAATGATACTGTCCACTGTTATATACAGATACATACACACAATGATCTACACTAAAATATAAATGAAGATAAACACGGGCAATATATATGGTGGTATGATGTACCTCATATATAGGAATCTACATAAATGAGGGTGGATAGATATACATATATTTTTACAGTAACTATATATCTTTTTTTATATATATATATATATTTATATATATATATATATATATATATATATATATATATATATATGTGTGTATATATATATATATATATATATATATTTATACATATATATATATATATATATATATATATATATACACACATACACACATCTATATACACACATATATATATATATATATATATATATATATATGTGTATATAGATGTGTGTATGTGTATTTATATATATATATATATATATATATATATATATATATATATATATATATATATACATACATAATAATAATACATGTATATGTAAATATATAGAGAGAGATGAATCTGTACACATAGCTGTGGGCATATGTAAAAATATATGCATACTCTCACATGAATAAGGATACATACATATTTTGATATTTTGTGTGTGCTGACATATAAATGCATACATAGAGTTAGATGCAAGCATGTACAGGTATATGAATGCTTATACATACTACTATGCATATACACACAAATGTACACATATATATCCAGATTCCTCACCTTATATTGCAGGTCTTTCTTTGGATGTTTTAGGTGGGGGGTAAGAAGGGTGAAGGGTGATCACTAGTCACCGATCTTTCCCTAGTAGCCAACTTGCTGCAGACATGATGCCACAGGGGGAGGAGCCTTCTGGCCCAGGCCCCACCTCCTGCTCTTGCTAGCCCAAGGCTGGCTACTGTCCAAAGTCCTAATCTCACTACTGGCCTTTTAAAGCAGGACAATAGTCCACTTGTCTTGGATGCTGTGCACAAACCACTCCTGTAATTCTTTTTGCTCACCTCTCTCAGGGCCAAGAGATAAGCCACCTGTCCTACCTGGTGGCCTTTTTTTCTCAGCTTCTCTCCAAATCACTATCACTGTGGTCCCAATAGCCAGCTTTTGCAGACACTTTCCAGTATAATGGCCAATTCCAGGATTCTAGTTAAAAATCACAGATATTAGTCATGATTTTTTTTCTATTAGCCCAAATGGCTGAAGTCAATCTTTTAGCCTCAGTCCAGCGTACTAGTATTCTTGTTAATCAAATGATAGCAATCCCTTTAGATGCTAGTCATGCCTGTATGCAGCTAGTCAAACTGCAGGTCAGTAGTCTTCGTATTTAGATTCAGATTATTAGCCACTATGAGATTTTAATCAGACACACTGGGTTTTTACTAATAACAAGATAAATGGCATTCTTCTAAAACAATAGCCACATTTTCTTCTTGCTGGCCTGAAAACAGATTTTCACCCTTGCTCTTCCAGCTGCTTTCCAGTATAACACACTGCAGGATTTTTGTAGTTGGAGGTATTTACTATTCAATGCTATTGGTCATACTGTTTTTCTGGTAGCCCTTACCACATGGTGGCAACCTTTTTGTCCTCGGTTCTTCAATGGGCTAGTCCTTGCCAGGCCACTAGCCACCGTGAATTGTCTGCTTCTTTTTCTGGGCGATCCAGCTGCTTTCCAACGTGCTAGTCCAACACCTGTACGATAGCCGCTCTGGTGCTTTAGTAGCCACTTGTATCCGTGTGTGTAATGAGATCAGTAGCCATCCACAACCTCCATATTAACCATGGCCATAGATTGTGCCAAAAAGAAATATAGACTAGCGACAGTCACAAATAAGCAGCCAAGCCTCTTTTGCTCAGTCTGTCTCTTTATATTATCTTCTGATGCTTCTCTTTTTCACTGATGTCTATTTTTCAATGTGCAAACCCCTCCTCTATGCCTGTCTCTTTTTTGTCTCTAAACTCCTCCTCTCTTTTTCTACCATCTCCTATATGCCTGTCTCTTTTTCTCCAGTCTCTATTTACCACCTTTATATTCCAATGCCCTTGTATTGTACTGTCTTTGCTACCTGTATTCCTGTGCTTTTATATGGATGGCAACATATCTATTCTCTGTCAGATTGAATGCTTGATGTCTCAGTGCTTGTCTTTATATTCTCCCATCAGATCTCTGCCTGCTCCTATCTCTCATTGCATCCTCCTATTATTCCTCCCTTTCTTCCTCCTGCATTCTGTATATTGCCTCTACCTATTTCTTTATCAGTCTCTCTGCTCTCCTGCTTTTCTCCTCTATCCTCGCTCCTTTCTGTCTCTCTCTCTGTTTTCTCTTGCTGGATGTCTCCTCTCTCTCTCTCTGACTTTCTCTTTCCACTCCCCCCGAACTAAAATGTGATGGTCCCGGGTAGCTCCTCTTGCAATTTTTATCCCACGTAAAGAAATAACAAAGAAATAAATGAGAGATTCAGAGGCTGCTTCTCTCTCCCTCTCTCTGCCCCTCCTCCGTCTCTCTCTCCCTCCCTCTCCTCGTCTCTCTCCCTCCTTCCCTCCCCCTCCCTCTCCTTAACCCTCTATAAGCTACCTTCAGTTCTCTCCTTTCCCTACCATTCTGTTCCCTCTTGCATTTTTTTACACACTTTTCTCATTCCATATATTTGTGCCAGACTCCCATCTCCCCATCTCTCTCAGTAATTTTGTCCTCCCCACCCTCTCACTCCTTTTCTATCTCACTCCATCTTTTTTCTCTATCTCCACCTTCTCTTCCCTTTATCCACTCCCTCCTTCTCTCTCCATTTTCTCTCTCATTCTACCTTTCTATGTACCACCCTGCCTTGTTTTATTTCAACTACCCCTGACTCCATTGTGTATATATGTATGTGTGTGTGTATATATATATATATATATATATATATATATATATATATATATATATATACTGTACATATATGTATATATATATATATATATATATATATATATATATATACACACATATACATCCCTATCTTCCTACATCCCCCTTCCCCTGACTCCATTATGTATATATGTATGTGTGCATAAATATATGTATATATATATATATATACACACATTTGTATATATATATATATATATATATATATATATATATATATACATATACATATACACACACACACACATATATATATATACATTTGTATATATATATATATATATATATATATATAGACACACACATATATATATATATACATATACACTACACACACACACATATATATATATATATATATATATATATATATAAACACAGACACACACACATATATATATATATATATATATATATATACACACACATATACATCCCTATCTTCCTACATGCCCCTTCCCCTGACTCCATTATGTATATATGTATGTATATACACATTTGTATATATATATATATATATATATATATATATATACACACACACACACACATATATATATATATATATACATATACACACACACATACACATATATATATATATATATATATATATATATATATATATATATATACACACACACACACATATATATATATATATATATATATATATATATATATATATATATATATATATACACCCCTTCCCAGCTTCTCTTATATCCCTTCTCCCTATTTTACTCCATTTTCTCTACTTCTCATCCTATGTATCTCACTTGTCAGTCATGGGTCACACATCACCCTTTCGCTATCTTATTCCTTTTGAACTCTTTTAGGTATAGATAATTTGCTTATGGCTGAAGCTGGGTACATCTATGTATGTATATGTCTATGCATTGCAAAAACCACTCTCTCAGCATCCCTGTTTATGTTATGTATCTATGTCTGTATATGTTTGCATCTGGTTGTATTTTCTCATCCTGTTTATAGTAACATTTCTCCTCCCAGCATCCTCAGTAACACAGTTTACCCCTCCCCAGCAGTCTACAATTGTAATCTATTGATTAATCTATCAATCAATCATTTTTGTGAACACATGTCTGCATTTATGTGTATACATTATTTATGTGTATAGGTACAGGTGCCTGCTACTGTCAAGGTGTAGTTGTTCCAGGTGCTGTATAAGCGCTAGGCTCTCTGCATCCCTATTCATGACATCCTGAGTATCTTCTTCTCTTTATCCAGTGTCCTAGTAGTGCCAGGCTTAGTGAGGTGACAGATGGTGGGGAATGATGTGTATGAGATGGATACAGTCCAGAGTGACTCCCACAACATAGGCATACAGTGACTCAGAGTCACCTCGCAAGATTATATCACTGCAGAAAGGGTCCAGTGTCTCCCAAAGCATGGATCATAGTTTAGGGTTAAGATGAAACTGTCACACTAGTAATCTAAACCAGGAGTGGGCAAGTTCGGTCCTGGAGGACCACATATAAGCCTGGATTTGATGATATACCTGCTGAGCACAGGTGATGAATCAATCACTTCTTCAGTCACACCTGTGCACAGAAAGGATATCTTCAAATCCAGGCGTGTGTGTGGCCCTCCAGGACCGAACTTGCCCACTCCTGATCTAGAGTGATATAGTTTACCCATATCTCACTGCCAGTCACTCTTCTTATGAAGGTTCAGAGTAAGAAAAACTGAATTAACCAAAGATCTAAATTATAGAAGAGACAGTTGATACATGGAATAGACTTCCAGTGGGGTGGGAAGGGACAAATAATGTAAAGAAATTCAAGAATGCCTGGGGTTTGCATGGGACCATCATTGGGTTTAATTCAGTTAAAGGTCCCCCGGAGAATGGCCATACTAAATAAGCCTACTGATTTTTATCGGATGCCAAAGATTTTTGTGTCAATGTGAGTCTGAGGTGATAACAATCTCCCTAATTGTACAAATATTATGAATGTGAAATATACTTATGCAATCACATAAAATAGTTGTCAAACTGCGAGACGTCAGACTTAACGTGGTGCGTATGACTTAGGCGATGAACGCCGCAAGCCTTGCGTATCGAGGCGAGCCGTTAAACCACTACAACGCACTACAACTATCAGCACAAACACGAAGAGCCAATGAAACACGCGGGACTTAGCCGAAAAACACTTCCTAAACGCGGGATCGCTTTGGCGGGCAAGAGGTTTACAAACGCAGGACTTAGAAAAAAAAAAAATACGAGCAGCAGGACTTAGAAAACAAAAATACGAGACGCAAAAAATTACGAGAGTTAACGGCCAAACGCCAAAAATGAAAAAACAATAAAAACACACTAAATACACACCCAAAAATTGCAAAAATATCACAGACAGCACGGGGCAACAGCCAGGACGTCAGGGACTGAGGTGGAATGCAAATTTAACTCGATTTAGAGGATTTTCGCCACTCGAAAATCGCCTAAGCAAGGAAAAAAAAGCAGCCGAAAAAAATTAAAACGAGGCTACATGACCACGGACCGCGCAAAACACTGCCAAATGCGTAGCATTTTACACATCTAACTACGACATACAAAATACACTTTTACAAAAGCCGGGAAATGCTCATGAGACGTGAAACACATTAATAACATTACAAATATACAATGCCGCTTTACACAATAAACCAAAGGCTCTACCTCGCGCACGCAGTCGATTTAGAATGCACACTTGGAACAGACACAAAATACAAACAGATTGTTAGCTCTTCAGCCTATTGCTCGCTGCATATATGAATTATAAATAAAGTATATTAATTTATTGAATAAATCATTAATTATTACTTAACTACATATACATAGAAATATATATCTCTCTTTATCATGACTCATGAAACTTTATCATGACTCAGAGGACCAAAAGTACATGACAGGAGAGGCTTGCAATGAGCGCCGAAGGTCCTCGCAGTACAAAACGGTTTACATTCTGTGTCAAACAGCATTCCCATGGCTTTAAATTTTATTGCCCCGTCATTTTTGACGGGCAAGTCGCTAGTAAAAAATAACACTGGAATTGTTTTCTTTACAATATTTATGGGTGATATCGCTAAATCTCAAAAGGCTATTACATGTTAATTTTGTGGTTCCATTTTTACCTTTTGAATGACTGTTTGTATATCTATCTATCTATCTATCTATCTATCTATATATATATGTATATATATATATATATATATATATATATATATATATATATATGTGTGTGAATTCTTTAGGTTTGTGTACCTACAATGTTTTCATGTTTGGGATTGCATCAAGTTTGTACAGTTACCTATACCCATGTTTGGTATTTTTATGTAACTGGTTTTATCTGTGCATGTATTGTGTATTATAATATTTTTGTGTATTCTTGTGTATGCATATTGAGGTGCCTGTATATGTTTTGTGTGTGTATATATATATATATATATATATATATATATTTTTTTTTTATATATATATATATATATATATATATATATATATATATATATAAATATATATATATATATATATATATATATATATATATTTCTTCCATTTAGAGGCACCAACTACATCCCTCAAAAGCTTATAACTATGATTTTATTATTTCCATCTGTATTAGTGAACATTCTCTACATATATATTAATTTAGTAATTATTAATATATATATATATATATATATATATATATATATATATATAGATTAATAGTGAGTATTGCAGTATATTATGATACCTTTTGTACTGGACGAAAGCTTTAAGGTATCATAATATACTGCAATACTCATTATTAATTTATATATATATATATATATATATATATATATATAATTACTAAATTACTAGATTCCTGGACATTCACAGCTGCTTCACTCTACATATACAGAGAGAGGGAGAGAGACAGAGGGAAAATAAAGGTAGTGTAGTATACAGTGATACTTTTTTACTGGACTATAATTTTATTTAGGGAGACAAGTTTAGAGAGATAGATAGATGAACTTCTCTTTTTTAAGCCATAAGCAATAGTGATTAGCAGCCTTATTAGATTGTGATTTGGCAAATTTAAAAGGGCTCTATTTAAGCACATAGCATATTTTTTTACATAAGTTTATAGTTAATGAACTTCTATCCAAAAGCAAGGTCTTCACTAACTAAAAAAAAATTGTAAAAAAAATATGCTATGTGCTTAAATAGAGCCCTTTTAAATTTGCCGAATCCCAATTTAATAAGGCTGAAGATGTTACAGGATATACAGGGTTGAGTCACATTATTATGATTACTGCCTATTTTTAATGTCAGCAGCAGTAGCCAATGAAATCTGGCAAGTGTCGTGAGCTGGCAAGTGTCGTGAGGTGCTTTTTATCCAACTTTGAGAAGGGGATGATCATTGGCTTTCGGGCCAAGGGTGGTAGTATTTCTGAAACAGTGCATTTTGTGAAATGTTCGCGTGCTGCTGTGGTTAAAGTGTATCATGACTGGACAAACAGCACCATTGCAAACAAATGGCATGGAAATTGTGGAGCACCACACATGTTGAATGAAAAGGTGTGTGAGGGCCAACAACACGCTACAGTAGAACAATTCACCATCCTAACAAACCTGGGGGCTTCTAGAAGTGTGTATAAAATGACAGTACAGCAAACCCTGTTGCAAGGGGACTCCAAACCAAACAGCTGGTCACTGCACCCATGCTGAAGAGGGTTCATTGTCAGAAACGGCTTAAATCTGCATGCCAATCTTCCACCATCTTATTGACTCACTACCACACTGTCTAGCTGCTGTCCATGTTACACATGGTGATTATTCGTGATATTAGCTGGTCATAATAATGTGACTCGACTGTGTGTATACATAAGTAAACAATATATATACAGTGCCTTGCAAAAGTATTCACCACCCCCTTGGCATTTTTCGTGTTTTGTTGCCTCACAACCTGGAATTAACATGGATTGTTTGAGGATTTGCATCATTTAATTTACAGAACATGCCCACAACTTTAAAGATTTTTTTTTTTTTATTATTGTGAAGCAAACAACAAATAGGACAAAATAATAGAAAAAGTCAATGTCCATAACTATTCTCCCCCCTAAAGTCAATACTTTGTAGAGCCACCATTTGCGGCAATCACAACTCCAAGTCGCTTTGGATAAGCCTCTATGACCTTGCCACATCTTACCACTGGGATTTTTGCCAATTCCTCCTTGCAAAACTGCTCCAGCTCCTACAAGTTGGATGGTCTGCGCTTGTGAACAGCAATCTTTAAGTCTGACCACAGATTTTCTATTGGATTGAGGTCTGGGCTTTGACTAGGCCATTCCAACACATTTACATGTTTCCCCTTAAACTGCTCAAGTGTTGCTTTAGCAGTGTGTTTGGGGTCATTGTCCTGCTGGAAGGTGAACCTCCATCCAAGCCTTAAATCACGCACAGAGTGGTACAGGTTTTGCTCAAGAATATCACTGTATTTAGCCCCATACATCTTTCCCTCAACTCTGACCAGTTTCCCAGTCCTGGCTGCTGAGAAATCCCCACAGCATGATGCTGCCACTACCATGTTTCACTGTGGGGATGGTGTTCTTTTGGTGACGTGATGTGTTGGGTTTGCGCCAGACATAGCGTTTTCTTTGATGGCTGAGAAGTTCAATTTTAGTCTTATCAGACCAGAGCACCTTCCTCCATACATTTTGGGAGTCTCCCACATGCCTTTTCGCAAACTCAAAATGTGACATTTTGTTTTTTGCTGAAAATAATGTCTTTCTTCTGGCCACTCTGACATAAAGCCCAACTCTATGGAGCGTATGGCTTGTTGTCGTTCTATGTACAGATACTCCAGTCTCTGTTGTGGAACTCTGCAGCTTCTCCAGGGTTACCTTAGGTCTCTGTGCTACCTCTCTGATTAATGTCCTCCTTGCGCCGGTCCATGAGTTTTGGTGGGCTGCCGTCTCATGGCAAGGTTGCTGTTGTGCCATTTTCTTTCCATTTGGTTATGATAGATTTGATGGTGCTCCTGGGGATCATCACAGCTTTGGATATTGTTTTATAACCTAACCCTGACTTGTACTTCTCAACAACATTTCACTAATTATGTGACTTCTGAAGGTAATTGGTTGCACCAGAGTTTTTTATGGGCTTCATAACACAGGGTGTGAATACATACACACATGCCAGTTTTCTGTTTTCTATTTCTAAAAAATAGTTTTATGTATATATGTTTCTAATTTTACTTCACCAACCTAGACTATTGTGTTCTGATCCTTCACATACAATTCAGATTAACAAAACATTGAATTTAAGACTGTAATGTAACAAAATAGGTAAAAAGTCAAGAAGGGGGGTGCATACTTTTGCAAGGCACTGTATATATATATATATATATATATATATATATATATATATATATATACACATATATATATATATATATATATATATATATATATATATATATGTGTGTGTGTGTATTTTATTGTTGTTTGTATCTCTCTTATGTATCTACAGAATGTGAGCCTAGGTATTAATGTCATGAGGCTGCAGCTGAAAATATTAAACCATCCATCAGATGTCAACAAATTAGAGACTGAGAGGATAGTAATACAGAGAGCCTACTGGTACACATAGATGTATCCCCATACAAGGATTCAGAGCACACACTAAACACAGTGTTCCCACAAATAAATGTACAAACAAGTACATAAAAGCACATGATGGATATATATGCAACAAAAAAACACTCTAAGTGGTTTGAATTTCTCTTGAGAGCAGACGGCCACGTAAATAAATTATTACTATTAATATTACATTATTATCTTTAGAAGAAAAATGAACACAACTACCGTATATATTCTTACTTTTACAGGATGAGTATAATTACACACATGTAAGTTAGGTCTGTAAATTATCTATACATGTAATATTTTCTAGTTCACTAGTTTAGGAGGGGACATTTACACAGAAGGAAACTGTCAAACTTCACATTCATATCTATTACCATTATTAGTGGGTAGAAGTCAACCAAGTGGATAGTTTATGCCTTACAACTTCGTTAAAGGTCAAAACAAGGCGTATAAATTATGACATTTTACTATATATATATATATATATATATATATATATATATATATATATATATATTATCCTTCAGTGTGTGTCACTGTTGAGGTTGGTGGTCAAAAAGCTTTGAATATTATGTGAAACCCAACATTACACGTTATGCACAAAGCACAGGTTGTGACAGCTAATTGATCCATACAGTGAAATAGTCCTGGCTTCTGCATTAGAGCTGACAGATGTTCCTGGCGTGCTGCCATTCATAAAGTCACAGGGAGTCGGCCACAACCGAATGACTAAACAACAAATCTGCTTTAGAAGCTATACCATATGATTGCACCCCAGAGGGATGGGAGGAGAAAGACGTCAACACCCTGGAGGTGAACAGAGGGAAATTAAACATTATAGTAATAATTAATAAGAATATACAATTGGGCTAAAAGGGCTTTCATTATGCTGGATGTAACGTATACTTATAAAGGATCATTACTTATTTTACCACAGTGTCTGTTTACTTAAAGGGGATTTTCAGCTAACTAAAAAATCATTGTAAAAGCATTGTTTTGTAAATTGATATAGAGTGACAGATATATAACACAAATTAAAAAAGATAGATAACTTTCATTTTTATTAGTTCAATTCAACTTGTCTGTAGCAAGATAATTCAATTTCTTTTTAGTTTTTTGTCCCAAAAGTCTTTTTTGTATAGAGGTTCCACCCACAGCTGAGCTGCACAGACCTAGCATCTGAGTATTCTCAGCATATATCCAAGTGTTGCTTACAAGTTTAAATTTGTCGAATTGCTGCTTGCAAGTTTTAATTTACTGCAATGATTTTACACTTTTTCCTGCACTATAACAGAAAAAAAAAAAACATTTTACTCATGCATATACTTTTTAGAGGGCATTAGAACTCCTTTCTATGAGAACTATTAAAGTTGTGTATGAATTCATGTAATCCTATAATACTCGTGCAAGCATTGTGCAAGTTTGAATTATTTTTGTGCCACCAATTTCTTTATATTAGATGTGACCATTTGGCCAGACACACCAGCATTTGCAGAGGCTCAAAGTGGTTATTTGGCTTGATCCTTCTTGGAGTCATTTCAGCCACAATCATTTCGGAGACTCTGAGGGCCTCATTCAATTGCAATTTGGCAAATTGAATAGGGATCTATATAAGCACAGAGCATACTTTTTTTTACAGAAGTTTTTAGTTAGTGAACTTCTATCCAAAAGCAAGGTCTTCAGTAACTAAAAACTTCTGTAAAAAAATATGCTCTGTGCTTAAATAGAGCCCTATTCAATTGGCCAAATCACAATTGAATGAGGCTCTGAGAGTCTTAGCTAATTTGAGTTTACAATGGCATACATAGTTCCATGTATTTGACAACAATTGGATTAAAATTGAAAAATGTACAATCATATGCACGGATGGAAACACACACCCAGATGCAGAGAGATTGAAACAAACGCACAAACCCACGCACCGGCATAACCCATCCATAAAAAATGCAGGTTCATATGGAGCTTTATGTGGATGGGTGTGTATTTTGTTTGCTTCCTGCAATTCTAATACAGTACACCCACAACTGTTGCATTCTAACATAGTACACATAACAATTGATGCAATTTCAACACAATGCACACCAATGTTCCTTAATTCTAGCACATTACATCTACATAAAATTAGAGGGTGTAGGAGCAAAGATCTATTATAGCTACCCCTCATCATAACATTTTTAAGTTTATTTTTTAAGAACATGAATGTTTTATACTTTGGTCAAATTATCTACGTAATATTTAATATTCGTTTTTTTGTTATTTCAAACAAACACAAATTTGGTATAAATAGAAACATAAATGCAAAAATACAAATCACCCTACAAGGCAGAATGTAAAACAGATTAAATACATATTGAATCTAATCAATAGGTGTATTTATTTGTAATGGTGCAAAAAGAAAGATTTCACGAAATGGACATAAACGAGGCAGTTAAAGAGATAATGAAAATATTCATACGAGAGATAAAATAATGACTTTACAACAGTTTGTTCATAAAAAATAATTCTATGCAAGATTCATTTCCTATAATTCTTCCCTGTGTGCAGAAAAATATGTAAACTTAAAGGGATATGGAACACATTTGTTTCATGCATTTAAAAAAAGCTTTATATACAAAAGTTTTTTTTTTTGCATGGAAAATATAAAGTAAAACCTTAAATTTCATTGAAGCTAGCAGGAAATGCACAGAGCATGCTTTAGTCTGTAGATTGCGTTGGCTGACACAGGACAAGCCCCCAAGAACAATCCAAATAGGTTTTGAGACTTCATTTGAAAATAGAAAACACACTGTTACAATTAATCAAATGCTCTCTTTCTGAAGCAACAAAAAGAAAATGATTTTAACGACTCAAAGTAAAGGGAAAATTACATGAAGATAAGTAATGGATAATTAATGGATTTTGGACAGCTTTGATAGAAGGTGGGATGCAGATGGCACCATATTATAGTGCCCAATTCAGTGGACCTGCTCTTTCACCCCTGTGAACCAATGATGTCAACCAGGCATGCTCAGTTCTAAATAACTTTAATAAAAAAAAAAATTATTACGTTATTTCTGCCCCATTAATTTGCCTCCTGAGGTAGGTGCCCCAATTTGTCCTGCCCTTAAAGTCAACTCAACATCCACATATACAATAATACAAGGTACTCATTTGCATTTACCTGTGTGAGCAGGAACAGTAATGGATACAATGATCCTTATTGCCGGCAAATACTGACCATACATAAATTTAGATGTTCCAACGAAAGTTCTTTAAAAAGTATAGTGCCCCAGTTTTACCTTGCTCTCATACAATAGTTAGGCCAAACCAAGCTGTGACACTTAGGCTAGCAGTAGGAGTCCTGTATATAGGTTCAAACTCAGTGGGCTGAGAGAAGTTGAGTACTTGTTTGTCCTTTAGTAGAATTGCTATATTTTCAGTTAGCTACAGTATGTCTAACTTCTATGAAGGGAATGATAGAATTAAGTGGAAGGTAATGTAGAGACTCTAACTGGAAGATGCCATCCACTGGTATGTGTATATTCTCTTTGCTGGTGCCCTAATGCTCCATTTATACCACAGCAACATGGGAGATGACGCTAAACCAAGGGACACTAAAAGCATTTATTTCTTTGTTGCCTCTGAATGAGGATATTTCAGTGTGATTTCTTTTTTATTCAAATTATGGTTTCCAAGTAGGCATAACAAAATGTGATTCACATGTTTAACTGATGTGTGGGCTTTCTCCCTCTCAGCCAGTGAGCAATAATATAGATGTATGAGTCACACTTATCTGCCAATGACATCTACAGACATACAGTATCTCACAAAAGTGAGTACACCCCTCACATTTTTGTAAATATTTTATTATATCTTTTCATGTGACAACAATGAAGAAATTACACTCTGCTACAATGTAAAGTAGTAAGTGTACAGCCTGTATAACAGTGTAAATTTGCTGTTCCCTGAAAATAACTCAACACACAGCCATTAATGTCTAAACCATTGGCAACAAAAGTGAGTACACCCCTAAGTGGAAATGACCAAAGTGTCAATATTTTGTGTGGCCACATTATTTTCCAACACTGCCTTAACCCTCATGGGCATGAAGTTCACCATAGCTTCACAGGTTGCCACTGGGGTCCTCTTCTACTCCTCCATGATGAGCTGCTGGATGTTAAAGATCTTGCACTCCCCCACCTTCCGTTTGAGGATGCCCCACAGATGCTCAATAGGGTTTAGGTCTGGAAACATGCTTGGCCAGTCCATCACCTTTACCTTCAGCTTCTTTAGCAAGGCAGTGGTCGTCTTGGATGTGTGTTTGGGGTCCTTATCATGTTGGAATACTGCCCTGCGACCCAGTCTTCGAAGGGAGGGGATCATGCTCTGCTTCAGTATGTCACAGTACGTGTTGGCATTCATGGATCCCTCAATGAACTGTAGCTCCCCAGTGCCAGCAGCACTCATGCAGGTCCACACTCCCACCACCATGCTTGACTGTAGGCAATGCACACTTGTCTTTGTACTCCTCACCTGCTTGCCGCCACGCACGCTTGTCACCATCTGAACCAAATAAGTTTATCTTGGTCCCATTGGAACACAGGACATGGTTCCTGTAATCCAAGCCCTTAGTCTACTTATCTTCAGAAAACTTTTTGCGGGCTTTCTTGTGCATCATCTTTAGAAGAGGTTTCCTTCTGGGACGACAGCCATGTAGACCAATTTTGATGCAGTGTGCGGCATATGGTCTTAGCACTGAGAGGCTGACCTCCCACCCATTCAACCTCTGCAGCACTCATACGTCTATTTCCCAAAGATAACCTCTGGATATGACGCTAAGCTCGTGCACTCAACTTCTTTGGTTGACCATGGCGAGGCCTGTTCTTAGTGGAACCTGTTTTGTGAAACCACTGAATGGTCTTGCCCACTGTGCTGCAGTTCAGCTTTAGGGTCTTGGCAATCTTCTTATAGCCTAGGCCATCTTTATGTAGAGCAACAATTCTTTTTTTCAGTTTCTCAGACAGTTCTTTGCCATGAGGTGCCATGTTGAACTTCCAGTGGCCTGTATGAGAGAGTGTAAGAGCGATAACACCAAATTTAACACACCTGCTCCCCATTCATACCTGAGTCCTTGTAACACTAACGATTCACATGACACTGGGGAGGGAAAATGTCTAATTGGGCCCAATTTGGACATTTCCACAGACCTTGCAATGAGTGCCACAGGACTTAGGCTGCAATGAGCGCAGAAGGCGCTCATTGCACTGCGAGCCTCACAAAGCGAGGCAAGCAGTTGAGGCATGTAGACCGCCGCTGAAAAATTTAGCACTTTGCCGCTGACTGCGAGGAACGCAGTTTGCTAATTTAACGGCCAAACTTACTTCAAGTGCGTAATTCGAAAACCCCCAAAAAACAAGAAAAATAATAATAAAAAAAAAAAAAAACACACTCACACACAGTAGGGGGAGGAGAGCCAGGAAGCCTTGGGAGTGATGTTGCAAGCGAATTTGAGCCATATTTGCTGTTTTTCGTCAATCGAAAATCGGCTAAACAAGGAAAAAAATGTTGGACGAAAAACGTAAACAACGACAAAGACAGTAACACTTATCCGAATGGCGCCAGGCATGCAGGACTTCGAAAATAAAACAAACGGCATTCAGCGTATAACACGCAAACATTCACAGAGGAGAAAGACACATGGAAGGGACGGCATTCCCAAGCCCAAATCTTGCAGGTTAACGAACCCTGCAATAAGCCCGTACAGTAGCCGGCGCTCATCGCAGGGCTTGTGATGAGGGCAGAGAGTAAGAGGGGCTTGCAATGAGCGCCGAAAGTGGTCATT